>OW026305.1:2344331-2811831 GCA_932273695.1 Apotomis betuletana
AATAGAGTTATGTCTTTAAATACTTGCAAACAAAAGCTATAACTACAAAAAACATATATATATAAGGTCAACCACAGATATATAGTTAGACTAGATAACGTAAACACCTCAATCTGTATGAAAACCAACCGTGTCACTTTTATTCTGCCTACTGTGACGTCACAAGAGCGAATTAGTGGTGCGAATTCCTCGTTGTCAGCGCAAAATCGATTCAAAGGCGAGTATAACCTAAATATCACTAATCGATTCACATAAATGACATCGATTTTCTGACAGACGAATGATTTACACAGACGAATGATTTAAACAGACGAATGATATTAAAAGGATTTATTAAATAAAGGAAGCATATTTGAATTACATTTTCAAAATAAAACTTATAAGATTTTTAGCTCTGTGAGCTGTAGACCTCGCTTTGTTTTGAAATGGTAAAAATTTGTAATTTTTTAAGTTCCATCAATGTTTCTAGTTGTCGCTTCCTGGTCTCTCCCAATCTCTGTTCCCGCTTCCACTTCCACTTCCACTCTCGCTCTTAATCTAAGTTCTATTAAGGCGATTATGGAAGCGAAACTAGCGCTACTTCCGAAACGTTTTATATCTTCTAAATCAGATTAAATTTCAGTAATTGCAAAAGATCAGGTACTAGGAAAACACCTACAATATATTTATTAAATCAGTGTATACACTTTGTCGTTCTGTAGTTGTCCCCAAAAACTTGTACAAAGCTAAAACCGCCGCTTTTCTGTTAAGTATTATAGACATATTCCAGAAGTGGCGCTAGTTTCGCATCTATATACTCGCCCTTAGACCACAGATTATATTTATATAATACACGCTTCCGAAAAATATATACTAAACCTCTTCTAGTTTTCTCTTCCTTGACAATGATTAAGGTTGTTGTGGCGTATCTTGATTCTGTAAAGCACAAATAAAATGAGTATGATCAGATATTTTATACGGTATCTTATAATAAAAACACTATTAAACATTAAATCGATTCACTAACCTCATCATCATCGTCAATGAGTTTCAGTATATTTATTTTTTATTAAAGCAGTAACGTCTGCTAACGTAAACTAAATGTTTACAAATGAAGCGAATATTGAAAAATTTAATGATTCGGACAGGATTCGAACCTGCGTTTCCAACGGCTTTCCGGGCCAACACTGGCGTCCTCCCAATTGGACCACCGAATCAGATGTCAGAGCCATTGAAGCCTTAGGGTGGCATCGTAGCGCCATCTAACATCTATCTATCTATCTTTCAGTATATTAATAGTGGGGTACGCCGTTTTTTTCAACATTCGCAACTTCTTCCCTTCAATGAAACTGCTATTTTCAAAGTGTTTCGAGCAAATTTGGCTATGCTTAGTCGGGAACCAGTCTTTCCGTCCAGTGGCCTCAATCCATTTTTCTTTTGTGATAGGATCATGTGGGCACCTAAAAAGAAATAAGAGTTTCTTAAGAAAAATAGAAATTTATAAACGTATTATACGTTCAAAGGATAAACATGAACACATCACATACACGAACTCTCTACCCGAAGATATGACCCTCCTTTTTTAAAGCTGTCGTTTAAAATTAGAAAGAAAGAAAGAAAATACATCTTACAACAATTTTATCGTTACAATTGTCAAGTAGCCAATTAGCGTTTTTAAAATGGTTAGTATCATTCGTCTGTCCGATATCGATTAAAATCGATTATCGAAACATGTTGTAGAACGAACAACACTAGTTGCTAGATTTGACAGACGAATGATAAGTTGCCTTGTACCACGAACTCGAAGCGATGAGCGACTATCGCTTGTTCTCACATTCATCGTCTCTTAACACGTAGCGTCAGATTAAACGCTCAAAGCAGACGCAGCAATGTAATGTGTACATTGTTTACTTACCGATAATCTCTAGTTACTTAGGTACAGACTTGGAATCACATCTCGGAATACTTAAAAAATTGATTTAAAATGAATTTACGCTTAATATAATTTGAAAATAACTTACCTGTGATAGGAAACATGTCCTTGCGTTTGTGTGCACACAATTTTTGGGCTATCGCAGTTTAGTACGACGCAACAACGCATTTTAGTTATATTTACGGACGACCGGCCACAACAACAGACGCGCGCGGAATGTCTGTAGCGACGGCCGAGTGTGGATATTCTCCACAGTTCGGACGTGGTTCGGACACGCGAAGTAGATGCATTTGCGTGATCTAGTCTAACTATATATCTGTGGGGTCAACGCATTAATTCTGTATATATAAAATGAAAGCCTAACACTATAGCTTGTATAAACATTCTTAAGAAGTTCAAGTTGTAAATCTTCTATTGAAAAATAGTTTTTTGTCTCTTCTGAAAAGTGCCATTGATTGCCATGAGTTATCCCTTATTAACTGGAGGCACTGAATTGTGAGCAACTACTATGTTATCTAACAGGACTCCTAAAAAGTACAAATGTAAAATGATTAACTCTGAATTGTATTCAATTCTGTAACTTTTATCGTTCAACACAAGCCCTAAACTTTTAATAATTTTGCTGTATAAATTACATTGATTGTTTATTTCGTATTCGAGGCTGAGAAATAATTAATGTGATTATAATAAAAAAAAAACATAAATTAAAACGTGGGTTATTCCACTCGATAGAAACGTTACGTGTAACTACTAAATATTGCATGTAACGGACACACAAAAAATGCTCACACGGTTTCAATACATTTATATACCTCTTACATTAATGTTTGAAAGGTTTCCGGTGTTAAGATACACCATACGTCAAAGGTATGTACTCATGTATTTTTACAACGAACCCTTTACGCTATTTTTTCTTTCACACATAATCTCAACTAGTCCTTTACGCCATTTCTTCATCAATATAGTGGATACAATGAATAGGTAAATTCAAGGTAAGGGACGAGACTACAGAATACTCTGTCTGTAAGGGACATCAGCAGCGAAATAAGTTGGTGTAAGGGACATGTCATTTTCTATAATATCTAAATTATTAAAACGAGCACTACATAGATAGACAGAACACTAAAATACAAGATTATGTGTGAAATCAGGCCCAAAAAAGGTTCACTACAAAAAAAGTTATGAAAGATTTAGTAAAAAAAAAAACTTTGTCAGCCTCTTCTGAAAAAACGTATTTTGTCCCTTACCCCAATTGAACCTACGGTCGACGGTATGCATTGGAAAATTGAACTGGGATTTTAATAACACGCGTGGGCAACAAAGTAGGAGAACAGAATAAATTATAAATAAACAACTGTTCCAATTAGTTAATGAACTCTATTTTCATGGCATTTATTGCGTGGGCAACGTGGGATGAAAACTACGTTTATTCCTGTAAAATTCTATTTTTGTTTACTTTTGTTTCTCCCACACCATTATATAATTTGGTCCTAATTTGGTTGAACTTCGCGATATCTTAAATGTAACAATATCTCGGGCGTTATCACGGCATTATATAATAAGTATATACTATTTTAAAATTCTACATTTGTATTGGAAATCAGTTTTGTATGGAGAGTGGTCATGAATTCAATGAAAAATCTTAATAAGTAGCGTGATGTAGGATCGTCTCTTGTTTTGTATGAGCGCGATCTATAAAAAAATACGCGTAGAAAGGTTCTCTTCGGGCGATTGTGCACTACAATGAATTTTACTGTCCGTCAGCCCAATTTTTTACGGTCCGATATGGCACGCCATTAAATGTGTAGTTTGTGCACTATACGTAATTTTACCATCCGACATTTTACTTTTCCCCATTCCGGACCGTTTTTGCAGCCTGATTTGATTAATTTTATATACTAATACGATATACGTACTTATATTTATCTATATAAGTACCTACGTATATCGTCATCTAGTACCCATAACACAAGCCTTCTTGAGCTTAATTTGGGACTAGATCGAATTGTGTGAGGTTGTCCGATATTTATTTATTTATTGACGTATACCTGACACCATCTGTTGGCAACAATCTCTTTGTTCGCTTATCACCCTGAAACGACTACACGGATTTCAACCAATTTTGGTACAGGGAAAGCTAGACTGGACATCCGTTGACGGTTATAGGATGCCTTATAGGGTCCGTACCCAAAGGGTAAAAACGCGACCCTATTACTGAGACTTCGCTGTCCGTCCGTCCGTCCGTCCGTCTGTCACCAGGCTGTATCTCAAGAACGGTGATAGCTAGACAGTTGAAATTTTCACAGATGATGTATTTCTATTGCCGATATAACAACAAATACTAAAAATAAAATAAAATAAATATTTAAGGGGGCTCCCATACAACAAACTTGTTATAGATTATGGAACCCTTCATGCGCGAGTCGGACTCGCACTTGCCCAATTTTTATTAGTAGACTACGCCTACGCGGACGAAAGACGCGAGCACCTTTGAGTAGGAAATATTATATCTGATTTTGCCTTTATAGCTACATTAAGTGATATCAGATATCCCTCATATGACGATTACAGACATTCAGACCCAACTAAGTATGTTAATGTATATTAATGTACCTTAGTACAAAGATCAAAAGAGATAATCTTCCATAGTTATTTATTATACCTATGCGTATAGTTAAATCACATTTACGCATTATTTTACTGACTATTCTTCTCTCATATTATAGTTTAGGAAATATGATTTGACCATCTGTAATCTTCACTAAGACTTTTTTGTAAATATCAAACAAAATCTAGTCGTAAAATTGCCCTCGTTCTTCAAACAACACAGCGGATTGAAAAGTTTTGATATTTGCTTCACAATTTCATATGTAAATTTTTTTAAATGTAAATGTCCAAAAGGTACTTAATGATACCGTTTTATATTAGTAAAAATGTATAGGATAGTTACCTTTTGCAATATTCATCCGATTCACTAGTACTTGAACTTTTAATCTGTTGCGACTGTTCATTTAAATGTTTATAATGCAATTGCTCAGACGAAGGCTCTTGAATATTTTCCACTATGTTAGAAACAGTTTCCCACGGACGATTTTTTTATTTTTATTTATTATGCACCCAAATGAAAAAGAAAAACAAGAAGTATCAATGTTTTTCTATCCATGACTAATAGCCATTTCTGCACCCGAGTGTCAAAGCGACTCATTATACTACTATGTAGCTGTGTGAAACAAAACAACTATCCCTATAGCTTGCTCACACTCTTGTACCTTTGTGTACTAGGTAACCAATTACGCCGCTGACAACGTACAACTGTATCGGTCGGCACTAAATAACCGTCCGTTTGTCACTGCGTCGCAGGCGCTTCGATGATTTGTGCCCGATGTGGGTCATTGTTCACCCGCGCCGCCATCGCTAAATCATGCTGACAGCGAGCCAACTATCGGTCACCTCATCCTAAACCACTGAAGCTTAGCTTAGCCTTAATTCCCAGGATACTGAAAACAAATCTCAGCGCTCAATACGCGCCGAGAATCCCACACGTGGGTGTTTGGCTTCGCCTTCTACCTATGTTTAGCTCGACTCTGTAGCCAGTCGTAGCAGCGCACCCGTGTTATCCAGTCGCGTTAGCACACCTGACGACTAATTGCGTTCCATTTTATATTGTGTTCTCAGCCCATTTTTGCGAAGATCAAAAGAGAGAATCTTCTGTAGTAGTTTATTCTATACATATTCTTTAATCCCATTCACTAATTTTGTTCACTTACTATTCTTGTTTCATACTACTATAATGCAGGTGTGTGAAACAACTATCCCTATAGTTTGCTGACACTCTTAATATGTTGTGTGTTGCACCTTTGTGCACCTTTGTGCACTAGGTAACCAATTACGCCGCTGACAACGTACAACTGTATCGGTGGGCACTAAATAACCGTCCGTTTGTCACTGCGTCGCAGGCGCGTCGATGATTTGTGCCCGATGTGGGTCATTTTTCATCCGCGCCGCCATCGCTAAATCATGCTGAAAGCGAGCCAACTATCGGTCGCCTCACCCTAAACCGCTGAAACCAAATTGAGTCTTAATTGTCAAAGACTAGAGTGAATGAATGAACGAATGATTAAACGCATCAATGTGTTCGTTTTGAGTAAGAGTATATATATTGATTGCGTATAGGGTTTCTTTTTGTCACAACACCCCGTTATTGTGAGATCTGGTGTAATATTTTATTGTTTGTTTATTTTAATGTTTATGATTGCTGGTGAAAAATTGAGGATTCCGTTTGGCTAAAAGTTTTATTAAAAGCTTTTTGGCATCAGGTGCAGCGTTAAGTGAAATGAAGTGCAAATACGTAAGGGTTATGAATATACTGATGTCGTTGGTATTTTTTGGCCGACCGAGGGAGGCGAGCACAGTTTCTCCGTTTCAGCTTGGTCCAAAATGCTTTCGTATGTCCGGATGTCTAGATTTCAAGTTATTCTCGCCTACAGGTCGCATTTCTTGTGAAATTTTGTGAGCAGATTCAATAACTATATAGTTTTATAGTCCATTCAGTTTAATTTTTAATTTTTGCAAACTTAAAAGGAAAATCGGAACTCTTCTAAGATCAATTTGTTGTCCAAACGTCCGTCCGTCTGTCTATCAAGACCTTTTATGTCGGGAACGCGTGGAGGTGTCCAGCTGAAATTAAAACTATAAACGCGAGTCTATGGTCCCTTCAAGCTGAAAAACAAGCGTCTAAATTAAAATACCAAAAGGATACCCTTGAAGCTGAAAAACAAGCTTTTAAATTAAAATACCATATAGGCTTATGCCCGATGCCGCTAAAAACGTATATTTCAACACTTAATGGAATTAATATTCATTGAGTATATTCCGTTGACCTATAGCTATGAAATTTTGCAAGTAATACTACCTTAACTACATAATAGGATAAAATCTGAAACTATACATTTGGGAATAAATCATACAAATATAATCTTTACTTACTTTAAAGGACGTAAAACTGTTTGTCAACGGTAAAATTAAGTTCAGGTAGACCATTAAATAGTTCGATGCTCATGTTATACACATTTCTACCTTATATCGTCTTACTAACCCGCGGTTTATACAATAGATCCATAATTCTTTGTCTGGTCGGCCTGTGCATCACTTCACCACGCGTCTGGAAATATTGCTAAGTGTGTGTCGACTAAAATACATACTTTTTTTATGTATAAAGAAGGTAATGGTTTGAATGTCGTTGAAGGTTTGAAATAAACGCTTTTAAACGCGATTAGTCCCGTTTAGTAATAATGTGTAACACACTCTAGTACACTGTACAGTATCCCCTTAATTCCCTCACCGCGGCACGGTTAATGAATATAAAATTAACGCTCATTATATTGCGGCCGCGTCCACTCCAAAGCGCCGGATAAATACAAAATACACTTTAATGAAAATCAAAAAACAATTTGGTCGCCGCTATCCAATTAGCCGTGTTATTTGTAGTTTTAAAACGCTAAATGAGCATCCCATGACAAAGCGGGCGCTGGAAAAATATACACAAAATTGTTAGGGTACATTATTTTGTGGTAGCTCTATGAAAAGTGCACTTTTGTTTTTATAACGGCACAACATAGTGCTCCACTTCGCCTGATGGTAAGCAAAAAGGGGAGCCCAAGTCGCAATGGCAACCGACGAGAAACCAACGGTGCCAAGTCAGTTGACACTGCCATGCTGGCCCGAGAGATGTTCTCTCACAAATGTTCTCTCCGCCGAGCCCCGCATTATTTCGTTGTATTCCACCCATAAAACGGGTGCCACAACTATAACCTAACAAGTCTCGGTCCACCCAGCCCAGCCCGTTGGCCCAGCCCGTCTAGCACGATAAGGCTTCACGATTCTTGTCACATGACATAGCGTCACCCGTCACTCTCTCACAGCACAACGAAGAAAGAGAGGTAATATTTCTTGCGCTAGAAAGAGTCGCATGTCACAGTTGTTCTAGAGGCGCTGGACCAGCCGAGGTGAAGTGCGTCGCCCAATATATGACGTAAAGGCGAAGAACTGTGGACGCCCAATGCCCCACCTAGGAATTTAGGTCAAGTGGGTCTTTGGTGCGCGTTTTTACCCAGCACTTCTAGCATAGCTGTGACACGCGACATTTACTATCTGTCACTTTCCTTTCAATACCCTGCGAGCATGACAGATGATGCTGAGTCGCGCGACAAGCGAAGTCGCGGAAAGATATGCTAGCCCTGCAGATACGCAGTCGGTCATATCGAATTGCGTCGTATTTCACAGAAACAATCAATATAACACAGTACTCAAGCGGCTTTTGCGAAGATCAAAAGAAAAAACCTTCTGTACTATTTTATTCTATGCTCTTTTGCTTTAAATTTAAATAAACCGACAATTACACGTACATACAGAGTATTTTAAGCCCCATACACATTGAGAGCACGCGAACCTAGTAATCTGGCTGAAACACTCCTTTCATTTTAAGTTATATTTATTTGTACGCGGCAATGGGGAACGAAAAGATTCTCTCACAAATTCCGGCCCATTATTTGCAGTGTTTTGCCCACGACCCCCTCTCTGTGCCCTGAACCTTCCCCTTCTTACTACACAGATTTACATCAGTATGTGAAAGAAAAGAACCTCTTGCCCTTTGAACGAATCATATCATGAAGTTTTAGATTCAAGTTACATGCCTGAAAGTTTTGAGGATTCAGATGTTGACGGTGACAAACGGGCATGTGACCCGCCTGATGTTAAGCAGTTACCGCCGCCTATTGGACGCGTGCGACGTCAAAAGCATCACACGCGCATTGCTGACCCTTCAAGAACCTATTTTCTCTCCTCTTGAGGAACCCCATACTATAGCCCCCGGGGAAAAACCTCGGCAAGGAGCTCATTCCACATGCGGAGCATTCCTTGCCTTGTTATTTCAAGTTCCTCTTCCCGGTAACCTTAATCGATGATCCAATCCTGTGATCTATGTTGGCTCTTCTGAGGACATCCTCAATTTTGATTCTATAACGCAGAGTAACCGAGCATAGACCGTTCCTTTGCACGTTGCCGTGGCCAAGTAGCCTGGAGACCAGATGGCCGGTGGGGCTGCAAAGTCTTACAGAGGGGACCTCGATTAGGTAAACGCATGACCTCGTGACGATCGCGGGGAGTCGAATATCGATGGATGCAGTCTGCACAAAATTGTACTTTGTAACGAGCTATACGGGAGGCATATATTCAGTAGTTGAGCTGGTATATAGATAGATATAAGTTCCTCCAAGATCGAAACATTAGTCTGAAACGCTGTCCAAATAATCGAGCACCATATTCCTTTTTTATTAGTCTCTATCTCATTTCAAATGGAATGTGATCCACCGACACGAGCGTAGCTCTTAGATTTATGATGACCATTTCAAAGTGGCTTGGTGCAACCACCATTGATTGTCGTTTCAGCAGAAATACTGTTCATTTGTTAAAATTATTTTTTTGTAGAAAATCGTAAGTGACCTTATGCGAGTTTATGTTACTTGAAATTAAAGAACTTAGTTTTTATTTTATTTTGAATCAAAGTGACTTAATGAATCGTACAATAATAAATTTCAGGGGATATAAGACCCAGGAAGGTCAAGGCCGCAGAGGTCCCTAAATTAACGAACAAAGTTCTGTTGTTGATTGACAAAGGTCTGACCCAAAATCTTAGTTACAATTCGCTGTTTGGTCGCCACCGGTACGTGAAACCTCTCAACCGCTGATTTCCGTATCTTGTTAAAGATAAATTTCGTCAATAAAAAAAAATTTTTTTTCGTTTTTTATTGTTTACCTACGTATTATGCATTCTTCACTAGGCTTTTCTTCATTATGCTACATCATGCCAAAATGGCTGGACAGATTTCAAGATTTTTTGGTAGGTACACGGGTTTGGTAGGTAACTCAAATCCTTGGTAAGTACCTAGATCGGGACGGGAACGGGACGCGTTAACATAGAAGTTTGAATTTTTCACTTCTCCAAGGAATTGCATACCTAAGAAGTTGATACCTTTTACGCGTTCCGGAGAAAAAGGATCTTGACCGACAGATAGACGGATAGCAAAGTGATCCCATTACTCTACCGGAGCGAAGTGGAGCAGAGCTGTGTAAAATAGACCAATTACATTTTGGGCTTCACAAAAACGCAGCCTGATTGAAATGAAATGAAATGAATTGAAATAATTTATTCAGTAAGTAAGCCACAAGGGCACTTTTACAAGTAAGATTGTGGATCTACCGGCATTAACCAAGTGACCGCTGTTGAGTAAAAAACCGAAAGAAACTCAACAGTAAGTATTTTTTTCGTAAATAATACTTTGGTTCATTTTTTCCGCTTCGATTCAGTGGTATAGAGTTCCGTCTTGGCTCGAACCGTGGATTGCCTTACTGTCCCAAAAACTTTACTGTGTCATGTACTACATCGCATTACCATACACGCTTCAGTGTTTTTAAGAGCAATGTGCCTAAATAAATGCGTTGCTGGATACGGACCGGCGACGAGGCCCAGATTTACATAAACAAGCGAATACTGTTATATAACGAGTGCTAGTTTTTCTTAGCACTCGAATACAGCTTAATTTCTTTTCATTTTGCACTCGTGTGAATTTTTTCAGTTTGTTCCTTACTTTACTTATTAAAATGCGTATGAAATGGGTTTAACGTCGTATAAGTCGAATTTCGCTCGACTTGTTTCAAATCGGTTCGCGATTAATTCCAGAGGATCACCGATCACTCGTGGCGGCGGCCATTTGAACTGAATTTTTAACTTTGAAAAAAGAGGGGATGTTATAAGTTTAACATGTGTTTCTGTGAATCTGTGCGTCTGTCTATGCCATCGTAGCTCCTAAACGGATAAACCAATTTGGACTTCCATGCTAGGAACAGTTATTTTATGTTTTATTATTCTCTCTATCGGTATTTTGTGCATACATATTGAAATGTGTCCAAAGTTGTATGAGAATAGCTAAGACCCATACATTAGGTTATATAAAAATTTATTTTATACTTGTAATATAATCCAAAATATGCTTTATATTTCAATCATAAATGAACTCAACTTGTCTTTTAAAGAAAATTAGTTTTCCTTAAGTCTTTCAAACCAGAAAAAAAAAAACAGTATTATCATCGAAGAACTTGGAGAAACACACGACAATCTTCCAACCGATAAAACATTTCAATCTAAATCGCGAATCAATCAAAAACCAACTCACGCGTCAACTGCTGAAGTCTGTTCGTCAATCGACAACTAAACAGTGCCAAGGGCTCCAATGGGAGCCACATTCACAAACAAACCGAAAAATTCGGAAACATAGATGTTTAAAAGGGCAGAATGAAAAGCGAAGCAGGTGTGTTGAAACACGGCGACGCATTCGAGCATTCTCTTTTCGATGTCCGCTCGAATGGTTCTGTCCTTATTGGAAAAATATAGAGAAACAGGGACGGTGGTATCGATCCGTGCTCATTCGAGTCGAAATTTATCGTACGGTCGTGTACAAATAATAATAAATCAGTTTGAACGATCCGTTTCTCTTTTGTTTTAGATGTTGAACACTAGTAGCGTTATAAGTGCATTATGGTACGATAGTACTACAGTCTCAAAGTTTTAAAGAGCAATGGAGCGAGCTATGCTCGGAGTTTCCTTGTTGGATTGAATTCGAAATGATGATATACGCAAGAGAACCAAGGTAGATATAGGTCAGATAGTCGCCGAACTTAAGTGGCAGTCGGCGGGGCATGTTGTAGAAACGATGGCCGATGGTATGAAACGAGAAACATATCAGTAGAAGCATGGTTACATGCACGTACGTAGGTACATCACGGGGCCTATGATGGTTGCGTTTATCACGTGATAAACAAGTGACAAAGCATCTGTCACTCACACTCGCATCTTGTCAAAACGTGACGGATGCTTTGTCACTTATTTATCGCGTGATAAAAGCAACCATCATAGGCCCCCTGGTCTCTAAAAACTATCTGAAAATGACTTATGTCATTGACCGTAATCTGGGAAGTAAATATAAATACTTATAGTGTATAACGTATATTTTAAACATTTCTCTGCGCTCGTGCCATATTAATTGCTATCGTAGTATTGCAAATGCAAATACAAATACAAAATTATTTATTGTTTGAATTTGAGTGGTTATATAAATGGTGGTAGGGTACCAATTTACGTCAAAACAGGCACTACTAACCTGTCTAGCATGACTCTGCCGTGTTACGGTAAAAGGTCGTATCTTTATACTGATGTTATAGTAAGATACGTCCTTTTACCATAGCATGGAAAGGACTCCACTTCGCGACTCCTGTCGCACGAAATTAGCATCTCCCGTTACTATCTCACAGTACAGCGAAGAAAGAGATGGGTAATATTTCTCGCGCGAGCTCGCGTGTCACAGTTGTGCTAGAGGCGCTACTTAATACATACCAAATTCGAACACGATATGAATAACTAAACCTATTAGTATAGATGTCGCTGCAAACATTTTCCGATCCGATGCATTTGTCCTAACCGCTCCACAGATATCGAATCCGATAACGAATACCGAATCGAATACGAACTAGAAATCGAATGTTCACGGCGATTGTTCTCAATTCGAACGCGCCTGGAATAACGTTCTCTGTAACTAGAGCTACTAATGCTGCCAAATTAGACGAAAAACGACTTTGTGATGAACATCCTAAGACCGAATGGGTCCGTAGAACGCTGGCATCAAGTTTTATCACTCGAGCCGTTGATCGCCGGAATAAAAGTTAGTCACAAAAGTGATTAGTGTTTGTCTTAACTAAAATTCGATTTGGAAGGATGCTTTCGCGTAAATACCGTTTTTCCGCCCGTTTCTTTTGCCTGTTTTATGCGTTCTTACGATGGTAATTTCCTGCTAAATGTGTGAGGCGTGTGTTACTTAATGAAGTACCGCACAAAATTATTTTAAAAAGAAGTTCCGGTATCAAACATAACGATATCTTAGAGCACAATCGTACTAATTTTTCAGAAAAGGAGTTGCAATTAGGATGTCAGTGTACAACTACAACTTACATTGTAATTAAATGAATAAATGAAATAAATGAACTATTTAGTTTCTGTTTCATTTGCAAAATAATTGTAATTAAGATAAGATAAGATAAGATAAGAAGATAATTAGTACGAGTGTGAACTAAGTTATCGATAAGATCATTTAAGTTAGGTTAATACACTATACCAGATACCTATATAATATGTAGATATTTCTAATTTGCACCCACTTCTAGTATCTCTGCTTGGCCCTATGGTTGACTGGTAGAGAATGCCATTTGGCATTAAGTCCGCCATTTGTACTGACTTGTTTTGTGCAATAAAGTTTAAATAAATAAATTAATTAATAAATATTTCTGTTTAACCCGGTGGTTAACCCGTAGAAAATGCCTAGAGGCATTAAGTCCGCCATTTGTACTTAATTTGTATATAATGGATGGTTTTGATCGGCTCTCCTGATGATGAATCGCGAACCGATTTGAAACATGTCGATCGATATTCGACTTCTACGGCGTGAGTAGACCCGTTAGTAACCTGTAGGTATTTTTATATATCGAAATGGGCTTGTGCACAAATCACGTGAGGTTCCATAGGGGGAGGGGGGGTCACGAAAAAATCACGAAATATCACGTTGGGGGAGGGGGGGGTATAAGGAGACCTCACGTGTATTTTTTCTACAGTGAACGAACTAAGAAAAAGTCGATATTTTTTTCTCGGTTTTGTTAAAAATAAGTCTTGACTTGTTAAATACCTCAAAATAGCGAGCCTATTTTACGAAATTTTGGCGGAAAAAAAATACACGTGAGGTAGTGAGGGGGAGGGGGGGTTAGCAAAGAACCTCACCAAATATCACCAGGGGGGAGGGGGGGGGTCAAAAAGTAGCCGAAAAAACCTCACGTGATTTGTGCACAAGCCCAATGAAGCTGAAATAAATAAATAAATTAACAAATACCTTAAACCTGAAAGCCTAACTGCCATGTTCGTGCTATTTATCTATTTAATTTAATAACACGGTTTTTCCGTTTCCAAGTAAGTACTTGAAAATGTTTCAAATCGATATTCGTTCGTTCGTTTTCCACCCATTAGTCGGCGTTTGTTTTTATTTCATTAAAAGAACAAAGGTGGATTCCGGGTCAAACCAAGAAATAGTGTCCTGAAATAACATACCGAATAAATATTGTTCTCCGGCGGAAACGGGCTTGAGTGGAAATGAGAAGGCGTCGTCATTAAAACTATATTTAATATCTACGGTAATATTTTGTGAGGATTGACTTTTATGTATTTTATATAGTGTAATTTTCCCAACTCGTTTGTTTAGCAATGAAAACGAGCGTACCTACTTTTTATAGATATTGCAAAGTGTACTCGTAATATTCATTAGTCATATTTAAGTGTAAGCTTGAGTTACGAATTTTACATGTACTTTGTTAATGACAACCAATAAAAAGAAAGAAATAAAATCTACGAAATGTGCCTATACAATGAACAGTAGAAAAAGAATCCAAGCTTCGTTGCGTTCGGGGGACCGCTAAGTACCTACCTAAATGAAATGAAATATATTTTTCAACGCAAAATTGCATGTATGCATTTGGGCTTCCCACTTTACGATTTTCAGTACTTACATTGCATTTCATTTACTTAGCGGTCCCCCGACGCAACGAAGCTTGGATTCTTTTTCTACTGTTCATTGTATAGGCACATTTCGTAGATTTTATTTCTTTCTTTTTATTGGTTGTCATGTCGGGGATTTTTTAAATTTTTAATTTTATTTTTATTTCATATTTTTTAAACCAACAGAAGTTTCGTCCCGGAATTTTCTTCTTTTGACACTATTTTTGTTTTACACCGTTTAAGTCCAGGGTTTCCAATCTTTTGTCGAGCTTGATCCTGGACTATAATTATGTAGGTACAGCAGGATCCCAAGCCAGTGGTAATGAATGCCGTCTTCTCTAAGATTGAAGTTAGGATATATTTTGATTTCAATAGCCTTAAGCAACATTCTGGGAAAAAATCGTTAAATTAAGACTAGTTAATGCTTATAATGGCAAAATGGCGAAGTTATTAGCCAAGACAATCAAAATATATACTTTAAATGCACTGCTCATGAAGTCAGTCGCAAGAATCTGCTACTTACGGCCTAAAACAGAACCAGGTTTCTATTTTACAGGATCCAAATAGTAGGTACGGGTGGCTTACTTAGCTCCATAAAAATTGCAGTTGGTGCTAGGTAACTTGACTTAGTTTTAAGAGACCTAATCATCGATACCCCACACCATGGGATAAACATACAAATGTTATTAAAAATGTATTCAACCACTTTGTCTCTGAGCTAAGCTGTGTACAGACTGACACAAACTACAAAATCCTAAAAAGCTGTTATTCACTTAGGCAAGAGTACAAAAGTACTCTTAAAGCTTCATTTAGTCGCGTTAAAATCTTGCAGGGTGTTGCTATTTGTGACCTCAATCAAAGGAACCTGTTCAATAGTCCTAATAACAATTCAGCTTTAGCAGAATTCCGAAACTTAAATATAGTGACCCAGTACTGTGACAGAAACTAATGAGATTTTTTTTGTCAAAAAAGTTTTTTTTTGGGACTCGGTTTTATTATTGACTGTACTTTCTTACACAAATATTAATTGCTCATCAAGAACAATCAGACGAGCCCAAACACCGTGGGTTTATCTTGTGCTGTTTAGGAGTTCCTACGGCCATCTTCAGCTCCAAGGTACCAAATTATTGTACTGTCAAAAATTTATTAATCTGTTGATTACGCTAATAAAACTTAACATTTAACCAACATTAGAAATTCTTGGCTTAGATCCTTTCACAACTAGCTGGTCATCATGAGACCTTCATTTATTGAGTGATATAGAAAATGCTAATGATACTTACATTTAACCAACATTTGGAATCCTTAGTTTCAATATGGGCTGAGATCCGTTCACAACTACCTGGTTATCATGAGACCTTCATTTAGTAAGTCATATAGAAAAGGCTAATAATACTTAACATTTAACCAAAATTTGGAATCCTTGGCTTCAATATTAGCTGAAATCCATTAACAACTAGCTGGTCATCATGAGACCTTCATTTATTGAGTGATATAGAAAATGCTAATAAAACTTATCATTTATCCAAAATATGGAATTCTTGGCTTCAATATTGGCTGAGATCCATTAACAACTAGCTGGTCATCATGAGACCTTCATTTATTGAGTGATATAGAAAATGCTAATAAAACTTATCATTTATCCAAAATTTGGAATTCTTGGCTTCAATATTGGCTGAGATCCATCAACAACTAGCTGGTCATCATGAGACCCTCAATTAGTGAGTCATATAGAAAATGCTAATAAAACTTAACATTTAGCCAATATTTCGAATTATTGACTTCATTATTGGCTGAGATCTCGTCACTTGTTCCAATTAAAGCTGAATATCTTGGAAACTACTGGTCCTATTTCCACCAAACATAGCTAAGAACAATCTCGACGGAAAAGTCTTTCGATTAAAAAAAACCGCACTTAAATTGGTCCATCCGCTTGGGCGCTACGATGCCACAGACAGACACACAGATACACAGATACACAGATACACAGATACACAGATACACAGATACACAGATACACATGTTAAACTTATAACACCCCTCTTTTTTCGTCGGGGGTTAAAAATACGGTGAACAGGCGTGACAATATTTTATTTATCGTATGTTATTACAAAAAAAATATATGTTGAGAAATAAAACTTACTCCATCGTAAATATCGGTAATAAAAATAAATTGTCTGCCTTATTTTTCTAGCGCTTGTTTTTCTTTTCAAGTCTTACACATAATTTAATCATCAAATATCCGTTAGACAAACTTAGATTACTTTCTTAGTACAGACATAAATCTGAACTAAACAAACTTTTATTCTTAATCATAATTTAATTTAAAACTCAATTATCAGTTTATCACAGTCATATCAACTTATAGCTCATTTTCTTTCGGATTTATTTTCTCACACAAACATTCAAAAACACTAACCAAGCAACTATTTACTCGTATTGACCCAAAAATAAGCAAAAACGCTAACCGTGTTTCCCGAAGACGCATCACCGGAAAGCGAACACAAATCTCCGTTGAGATTAACACACAGTGTATTTTACACGTAAACAATATATATTGTGGGGCCGGAGAGGAACACACTATTTCATGAGGTAGACGGAGGGCGTTCATTTGTTTTTCGTTAAGCAAATTTGAATGTCGAATCTTTTCGAGGAAATAACGGTTGTTATAATAAACCGTTATGCCACGCAGTGAAATAAAGGGCATCCAACATTTTGAATTTAGAATAAATATACTAACTACCATTCAGCCAGTTTTGCTTTAAAAATTTTGTAAACATAGGTTAACTACAAGTATTTTTGAAGACGCGCAGTAGTAATGCAACTACCTTCTAAGCCGACGCTCCTAGGTACGAATCCCGACAAGGGCTAATATTTGTGTGCTAAACTCAAACATTTGTTTCTGGGTAATGGATGTTTTCTATGTATTTAAGTATGTGTTTATCTATGTAAGTATGTATATATAGTTTAATGCCCATAACACAAGCCTACTACTGTTGGACTTGATCAATTTGAGTGAGGTTCTCATATAAATCCATGCGTTTACGCCCCGAACAGTATTTTACTTCATTGAAGTCGGTTTGTTTTGTTAAAAAGTGATCATCTCTTTACCCTCCGTCCAATATTACAACATTTGAAGAGCCAACATCTTATATCTTCCCAAGCACCGCAATATAACCACGAAAACTATTTTTGAACAGCAAAACAATCCCCAAAGTGCTTTGTTAGTACAGTTAACGTGACCTCTCGCCCACTTCCCGGAGTACATGCATTAGAACAAGAGCAATTTATTACGTCTAAGTGTACGCCGGATGTTGCAGACTGTACAATTTAGATTCTATTGTCTTGCGAAGAATTCGCGTCGGGAAGGAACTTACTAAGTTGTTTGCACTGTCGCGAAACAAAAAAGAATCGGGGCGGTTCTGTTTTGTTTTGGACTCAATTGGCGACTGGGTAGGATTGCGAATGGGATACAGAGTAGATTTGACACAGTTTCGTATGGATGGGACAAACAAGCGACGATCGGAGAAAAAGCGCTTCAGTATGGAATCTAAGTAAAGAAATTGGAGACATAATGTATATGTTACTAGCTACGACGCGCGGTGTCCCCGCTCATCCCATGGGAACTCTATTTATCGGGATAAAAAGTAGCTTATGTGTTAATCCTGAGTGGGTAAATTCTTGGCCAGGCTTGGATTCAAACCCGGGACAGTCGCTTTGCAGGCCAATGAGCAATGAACTAGGGTAAACGTGTCATAATTAAATACCTTAAACTGCATCAAATGTAGCACACAAACAATGCCAGCACGAAACACAACCTATTTTTATGCCAGAAACGCGCGCTCACAGTGGCTCAACAATAGCGGCCTTGCGTGTGGGACGAACCTCTTCTGCTAATTAAAAAGATCGCAGTTCTGACCCCTTTGTCTAGGTACAAAGTACCCAGTATAACTCGGGACCCGGGACGCTCTTAAATCAGTTCCCTGAATTGATTTAAAACCTTATCCAGCTAATGTTTCCACGTAAACGTTGGAGTTTGAATAGTTTTAATGCATTCGAGGGTTTGAACTATCTCGCTTCAAATTCTACATTTTAGTTACAGTCTTTTCGCGATGTCGTTCGGAAATCAGATACCTTAATTTTTTCTACTTCATATATATTTTTTATAACGGCACAACAAAGTGGCTCCACTTTTCCTGATGGTAAGCAAAAAGGGGAGCCGACGTCGCAATGGCAACTGACAAGAAACCAACGGTGCCATGTCAGTTGACACTGCCATCTTAGCCGGAGAGATGCTTCTACATGCTTCGTTTGAAGGGTCCCATGTTATGACAAGGGGTAAACACGGTCGGCATCAAAGGTAATAAATAATTCGTTGTTGTCTAGCTATCCCTGCACCAAAATTGACAGAAAACCATTGGTGCCATGTCAGTTGACACTGCCATGATGGCTAGATAAATACATACCTAAATACAAATAACAGCCATGACCCAGGCATAAATATTCGAGTTCATCACGCAATTTATTTGCCCTTGCTGGGATTCGAACCGAGGACCACCAGCTCAGTAGGCAGTTGTTTTACCATTGCGCCAACCGGGTCGTCAATATAAAAAGTCATTCAAATTCCATGGGTTTATGATATTAATTAAATAGAATTATATTTACATAAGGCTTCGAATGGAGTTTTTATGCTAATATGTATGCCCACTTGTTTGAAGTACCTTTTCAGTTCCACCTGAGACCCCGCTCCCTCATTATTTCTAAACGTAAATTAATCTAATACAAAAAGGATCGATCGCGACCCTCTATTCAACCACTTGCATGCAAAATCTCGATACAAAAAGTAAATAGCCCAACATATATCCCTTTCATGTGCCCAATCCAATCGGAGGTATAATTTCGACCGGAGATAGTATTAAATCGCTACAAAGAACTCTATAGGACTTAATTTTATTTCGTTTATTTGGCATTTTTGCAGGGTATTTCGCCGGGCGGTCTTTTCGTGGCATTTTGCGAGGGACAACGTTAAAAAGGCATTTGGGGTATAAATAATGACGATTGAACCGAGCCGTACCTACTTGTATCACTTTGTACGGGAAACACGATAACCTTTTGGTTTTTTTAGGTGTTTGGGTGTCACATGTCTTTGTTTGAAAAGAGTTCTATGATGTCTTTTAGACTAAGCAATTCGTAAAGAAACCCTCGACGGTATCGTCATGAACTAGATACTTCTTTGTACTAAACAGGTTAATAGATTCAGCCGTAGTTTTCCTTCAAATAAAAAAGAAAAGTAGCACAGAGAGTCTTTCTAACGGAGTAGATAAAGATTAAGGGGTCAAGAATTACTGTTCCTAAAATGGTATTGAATTATTGGACATTATTTCAGGAAAAATCTTAACAGCGCGATGCCGCTTTTCTTTAGGTATCCTCTTAAGCACGCCGAAACGACTTGACGGATTTTAACCAATTTTGGTACAGGGACTAAATTATGTTTCTAAAATAGTTTCAACCAAATTGTGCTTATGCGAATAGTACGAATTACCTTTGATGCCGACCGTGTTTACTCCTTCTTATAACATGGGACCCTTCAAACGAAGCGTGTAGAAGCATCTCTCGGGCTAAGATGGCAGTGTCAACTGACATGGCACCGTTGGTTTCTTGTCAGTTGCCATTGCCACTTGGGCTCCCCTTTTTACTTACTATGAAGCGAAATGGAGCCACTATATTGTGCCGTTATAAAATAAACGTACAAGATAGTTCCTAAATAAAATCACCCACGGTTTCCCAACGCCCTTATAAAATCATATACACCGTCACCGCACTAATTTACCTCGTGGCGATGTTTATTGAATTAGGGACCCTCGTCCTGTGACCCATAAACGGGTATTGACAACCAACCCTCCTCAGCACCCATAATTATACTGGGATTCATATTATAGTTCATATTCCGTATACGTATGATACGTATGTCCACACGTTGTGCTATTTGAAAGCGTTGCCTATTTTCCTAGTAATACGGTGTTTGGAAGGCTGTTGTGGGGTAAGTCATCGATTTATTAATTTCGAAGGGGTTAGTCATATATAAACAGGAGTTTGGCGATAAGTTCGGTTTACACGTGCGGATAGTTTGTTTGAGAGATTTATGAGTTGACTGGGAGTGCTAAAGTTTGATTCGGGCTAAGATTCTGACATTTAAATGAAATTAACGGCCCGACATGTTTCGAATTCGTACAGACTTCTTCATCAGGGACTAAGATTTTTTAATAACAATGGTTTAAATAGTTGCACGTCCACCTACAAGATGGCCAGAATATGACCTTATAAAGGTCGCCGGAAGGCGCTGGATGCAGGTCGCTTCCAACCGGTATATATGGAAGTCCAAAGGGGAGGCCTATGTTCAGCAGTGGACCTCCTATGGCTGAGATGATGATGATGATGATGAAATAGTGACAAACTGCAGATTTAGAATTTAGCCTCACCGTGGTTTTTTCCATAAAAAAATAATAATTTTCAATGACACTCCTGCAAATACAGATGACGAAATTTTAACGGTATGACTTTGACAAGGGTTAACCACCGAGCAGTTTTTTTTTATTGGGGTTTGAAATCAGACTGCAGCAGTTCAGACAAAAAAAAAAAACAGCTAACTGTCCTGTCAATAAAAAAAATATATATATTGGAATAACCATGTCGCGGAAAACATTAATAAGCTGCAGATTGTAAATCATAATAGTACCTTATTAGGGACTGTCAAAAAATATACGCTCGCTCACTTTAGGTTAGATTTGCCAAAAGGAGAGGCAGAACATTTAGTTCATCATCATCATCATCATCATCATAGACCCTTCAGTCTATTACAGACGATTCATGGTCCTCAGTTTGCGAAGCACCGTCTTTGCTGACTGAAAAGACCGATACGCGATCGGCATATCCGACCGCAAACTTGACAAGAGACACTGGCTGTTGTCGGTGTAGTAGGGTCGCCTTTCATACATGTTTATAATTTGGTCAAACTTTAATTGAACAATGCATATTCAACAAGACTGCCAATCAGCACTTCACAAGGATCTTCAATAATGTCCCTTTAATTTTTTAACTACATTGGAATCTGGGAACACATTTTAATCGAAAATTTACATCGTGCTTGCTTCGGGCGGCGCATTATTAAATTGCAACGCCGTGCGATAATCCGACATGGAATACCCCCCCTCGATACAGTATGTCGCTGGGGGGGTATTCGTGATTGCATTACTGTCATCATGTGAGACGCTTTAACGGGATTCCGAAAAATATCGTTCGCGATATTCGGCGAACATTTCATTATTTTTAAATTGAAATGTTACTCTGGGACTTCATAATATTAATAATCTGTGCTGCAACAAAGAATCTACAGAAGATTACCTCTTTTGATCTTCGCTAAAAGCCGCTTGGGAACCGTATTTTATTGATTTTTTGTGTACAATGTGCAATAGGCTAGTTGACTCATGTCAAATTGTAATAAACTAATGTTTATTCCGTATAGTATTTAGCAAAGGAAACCTAAATATATATTTTTCAATTCATAAAAGTGAAAGATGGCTGAAAAAATTTAATTTGAAAATATGGTTTTAATCTGTATTTTGAAATGCTTAAAACGCTGTCCGCCATTTTCGCTTATGATAGTGACGTCATTGGTCATGTAAACAAAACTGAAAGTCTACTTTGACGACTTCGAATAGTGCCGTCCCTCTCGATCTCCTGTCAAAGTATATTGGAGTGAGCGGAATGGCATTATACGAGAGGCAGTTTATGAAATTTCAAATTTTCAATTGATAAAATTTAGCTTTCTAGCTTTCAGAAAAATACAAGACATTTTTTTTAGAGCTAGTAAGATCATTATTAACCATTTCCAATATATTTCGAAACTGGGTCAACTAGCCTATTGGTTATGGTCGTGGTGACATGACCGACGTGTGTGTGCCGCTACGATTGGCTACAAACGCGCGCCTAATTTGGTCTGACAGAGACGGAAAGCAGAACCACGCATTTAAGTGCTTGCCGGTATGAACTCAGTTTGCGATGCGTAGTAAGCCTTTTACATACATAATATGAATTATTATGATAAATCTCATTACAAGGCTCAAAGGGCAATGAAGCGAGCTATGCTCGGAGTTTCCTTGCGAGATCGAATTATGAGATACGCAAGAGAACCAAGGTTTTAGATATAGCTCAGACAGTCGCCAAACTTAAGTGGGCGGGGCGGGGCACATTGCTCGTGGAACCGATGGCCGTTGGAGCTGAAAGGCTCTTGAGTGGTGACCGCGGACCGGAAGATGCAGTGTGGGAAAGACCCCAACAAGGTGGACCGACGACCTGGTTAGAATCGCGAGCAGAAATTGGATAAGGGCGGCGCAAGACTGATCGTTGTGGAGGCCTTTGTCCAGCAGTGGACTTCTATCGGCTGATTTGATGATATAAATCTCAAACTATAATAAAGAAATGGTTTTACCCATTACTTTTACCCTAATCTTCTCGAACGTCTTAATTTAATTCGTTAACCTTTAAAAGGTCCCACAAAGTTCACTCCCTTTTCGAATAGCAAAAGAAATAAGCCATTAGTAAAATAAGATTCGAACCAATCGGAACCACTTTGTATCAAGTACATGCACTTAAAACATTCTAATTGCGCTCCTTAAGACCCAACATTAAACCTTACATGCATTGTATAAGTCACATATTCGGTTACAAAGCTCCCGATTCATTTTTGTTTTACCATACATTTCATAAGTTCAACATCCCTTTGTTTCCTTTGAATTTCGACTTTGTTTCCATCAAAGAAACGGGGAGTACGTGTAGGATTACCTCATTAAGGTTTTCTTGCGACCTGGGCCTACATTATTTGAAAATCAAAGAAAATATGAGAGAGTTCTTTGACTGACGTCACGGGCGGATGAGTGATAATATTGTACGTTGATTTGAAATTACACGATTTTCTTACACGAGACGGGTCTAATTGCTTTCTCGCTCGGTAGCTAATACTTAAAATTAAGTATTAGTTACCGAGCGAGCGAAGTGTTTCTGTTACAGCTTGGCCAAAAAAAAATCGTATGTCCAAATTCCGGATGTTCGGATGTTCAGTTTTCAGATTTGTTATTCTCGCGTACGTGTCGCATCCCAAGTAGCATACAGCCGTTGTACAGCTAATATAAGTTATATAAGGGCTGAATAAGTGTATAAAGCAGCTTGTGTGCTACTTGAGATTTCATCCGATTCTCGTGATATATTTGAACTCGAACAGCGAATGCCAAGGGCTATGATGGTTGCTTTTATCACGCGATAAATAAGTGACAAAGCATCCGTCACGTTTTAACAAAATGCGAGTGTGAGTGACGCTTTGTCACTTATTTATCAGGTAATAAACGCAACCATCGTAGACCTTCAGATTAAAACTTTGACAATTCATTCAATTTTCCCTGAATCCAAATCTTCGCAAAACCAATCCAACTCTACGCATTATCAACTTGAAAGGAAATTAAAACGCTTAATGAACTCCCCGTTTCCCTTCGCTTAGCACGAAAGGCTCAATAATGCTCAACAATGCTCAAAACTGTTGAGCAATGCTCAAAAACGCTCAACACCCAACCAAGTCAGTCGGTAAAAATCAATCATCAGTGTCAACTCGCGTAATTATGTTTGCTCGCCTAAATGTAAGTCAAATGAAATAAAATTTTCACTCGAACGCGTTTCCAAAGGCGAGTATAAACTGACCTATTTTCTTGGTCCTTTGCAAATATGCGGTGGGACCCTTTTTGGAAACAAATTCGGCTTGTTTGACCGTTATCAGTACGGTCTGTTACTTTGCTTCACTGGGTACATAAATGTGAAGTGTCAATTTATGAAATGACAAAAATGGTTCCATGTTTGCGCGGATTCACGGTCTGTTTTATATGTTTTACTTCAATCTTTGATGTGTTTACATATGGCATGGATAACATGTTTTTTATTCATATCGTACTCAATGAATTTACTGTTACTTTTGAAGGATTTTGAGCCTAAAATCCTATACTAAGCCTACCCGATATTTTGTATGTCGCAATTTTTCTGATAGAAAATTCAATTCGCACTTGGAAGAAAAAAATATCTCTTTTTGTGTAAATACAGCCAGTACAATATACTGTACTAGTTGACCACAGATTTCATGGCGTTCGCCTTCTACAACCAGTTGCCAGTATGAAAACCATCTTAAACAGGGCCATAATAGTAGGCCTTAAGTGGGATTTTCTGTTCGCTACGCGGGGAGAAAATTTTACTTACTGACCAAGGCTAGTTGTATAAAACTTTAGGCAAACCACGGGCGGTAATTCGCAATCAGATCGCATATATACAAACAACTGTGATCTGAGACATTTACGAATTCACCGCCCTAGGTATCTAATGTACTATAATGCAACTGTTACATAATGAGAGGCCTTAAACACGAGTGCGGTTTTATGAAATGAGCCGAATGCGAGTTTTGTAATAGGATCACACGAGTGTTTTATGGCTTGATTATGTACAGTTGTATACACTAGTTTATCTACACATAGTACTACCAACTCCCGCGGTGAAATGAAAGAGGCGGCGACGCGCGTAAGGTCGCCATAACATCATCTTATATCATAATGTTATGCATTAAAGATTTACGAAAACCACGTTACCATCATATTCGCAAGTTTAAAGTGGAAAAAAAATCACATTTTTTTGTATATTACAAATAAAAAAGAACAAACGGTGAAACATTTTTAGACCCTGACTAGGTTTGAACTGGTATCTTGCCATTCCGGGCGATACACTTGACTAAATTAAGCTACAGAGTCTGATAAAGGTACGAATTTTGTCACTGCTTGATGCTATTTGAGATCTTTGTATATTTTGCATCTAACCGGCTTTCATCACAGACTTGTATGATGATAAAAAATTATGTCCTGTTCATCGTGTCGGATAACAGGGACTTCAAGTAGTAGGATAGGACTACTACGACTCACAAAACCCAGTTTGTTGGTAAATAATCGGTCAGAGCGCGAGCAGTGGAGCTCTCCACGGTTATTGTAGGTGTAAACATAAGATGGCTACGGGCGCGTCTTGCGCTCCTGACGTTTAAAATCCAGCTCTTGGAGACGAGCTTCTTCAAACTACTTCAATCTACCTCGGACACGGTTATTATAGTAGTGTTACAATATGGGTTAAAATAAAATTGAGAGTTTTTAAGCTAGCTGCCATTGAAGACTCTTAAAAGTATTTGGATGCAACTTATCACAATGTATACTCATGGAGGACTTTTGTTACAGACTGGCAAACACTTCCACCGGACTTCACTCCTCATTAAAGCCTTCAACCACAAGTTCAGACTGGACCTCGAGCTTAACACGTAAGTTTAGATTATATGATATGTGAAATTATTAGAACGAAAGAAAGAAAATTACATTTATTCAACGCAAAACACAGTTACATGAAAAGAAAACTAACATAAACAATCAATGGTTGAATAGGACCCCACTCAGCATGATGCCACGGCGAGCCGGGGTGCTGGTTTTCAGTGGGGACCTGCTTACAACTACTTAGATGCTAAAAATACACAATTATTAAATTTTGAAACCATGGCAGGGAAGGTTACTTAAACGGGCAGACTGTAAAAATAATAATTTACCTTATATGGGAAATTACTCGTAACAGGTTTTCAAATCGAGAAAATATGGAACGGAATATAAAATTTTAAATTTATGACATCGCATATTTTTCTGCGATCTGGGACATTCACTAATTCATCACCCGAGGTGTGTAATGTACTATTAAATAAATTCCTACATTTGTATGTATATTCGTAAAGAAATAAATGCGAAATGTAATGCTAAAACGATACTGAAGTACTAATCCGACGGATTTCCATTTTGTGATTTAGGGTGAAATATGTTCACTTGGTCCCGAGCGGAAAATGGCTACATTTGGCTTTTGAACCACGATTTCGGGCGCATAAAAATTTATATTTTTTTGTTATAAATATAAAGTGTACATATTTTAGTAGTTAATTGAAGGAGTAGCGCGAAAAATACACTACACTTTTCTTATAAGTTATAAGAAAAGTACGCCCGCAACTTCAACCGCGTTATCGTTTTTTACCTCTGATTGGTTGGGTCGTTGTGGCGCGATGAGCACCCAAAGATATTACAACCGATATATGGCGCTGAGAGTTTAAGATAGAGAGGAAATACTTAATTAATAAACTAATTTACGGTTAACAAATGTATGAAACGGTTTACACTCACGTGAAATTGTCAGGGTCTGCCTGACATGTTACGAACTCGCATGGAGCTCCTCATCAGTGCTACCTGTACTCTCGCGGTGACTTCATATGTAAAATATATCTCAAGTAACTTTTAATAAGAATAATTTAGAAGTAATGATGAAAATTAATGTATACCTCCTAAGGCTTCCAATCACGGGATTCTTTGTATAGATACAAAGAGTCCTGGGATCGGAAGCCCCAATGTGTCCATAAAGAAAATTCTGATATTGAACATGTCAAGTTAAGGGTAGATTAAGGACGCAGGCCTCTTCTTTGGAAATTATACGTAAGTTAGCAATTTAATAAAATAAATAGTAAATTAAATACTATAAGAAAAGTTAAAACAAAATATTTGAATAATTTAACACGTTGAATAATTTAACAGTACTACTAACATTATACAATCATAGCGAAAACGTTCAATTATTTGAATATGAACGTTCTAAAATCGAATAATGTTTTCCTCCTGCTGCTTACAGAAAAATAACATTTATAAAATAAAGTCTTTCAATCTTTCCTTAAACATACACGTATTATATCTTTTTCCTTGACAATAACCGATATCAATGACATCATACGGTATGATGAAACTTGCGCAGCGTATAAAAAGATCTTGTAGATTTAATAATATCGAAGCAATAAATATCGTATTTCAAGGAAAAACAAAGGAACATTACGAGTAGGTTTTGAACGAATTCGTATAACATATGTCATGAGAACGCTGTAGTACAGAATTGTGTCAGTAACTAGAAAGAGGTGACATTAGAGATTGTGTTTTTAAGAAGTTTTTTTTTGTGGTACGTTTTAATATTTATTATATATAAATGTATTTCTGATATGCTCCAACTTCTAGTATCTCTGTTTGGCCCTATGGTTGACTGGTAGAGAATGCAATTGGCCTTATGTCAGCCATTTGTACAGAATTTAGTTTTGTGCAATAGAGTTTAAATAAATAAATAAGTATATTATTAAATATACGTGTAATTCTATCACAAAAACACGATATTATTTGACTCAATCATATTATTATTTTGACAGTAACTAAGAAGAAGGTAGTCGAAATATAGGAAAATTAACAATATTTTATATTTAGTTTATTTTGTGATAATTATGAATTTTCTTCCAAGTATTGTATGCAATAGTTAAACAATAAGGTCTTAAAATCTCGTACCATACTTAGGCCACTCGGCAAGCCTCGTGACCTAAACGCGGTACTCGACTTTAAGAACCTTCATTGTGCAACGATTGCATAAAATACTATTAAGTTTTGGAGAACTAAAGCTTGATATGTATAACCCGGTTGCGGAGTTTGGAGGAGCAGTGCTATATCGTCATAAGTTCTCTAACTTGTCATACCGTCCACGATCTGTGTACTACCGTGCACTGTCGAATATTGCGTTCCTGGGGATCATAATATCCCTCCCCAATAACGTGGATACGGTCTGGAGAGTAATTCTCCGAATTCGACTCCCAACTCAAAACGGCACAAGTGTAATATGAAACCTATACACCGGTAGTACGTTCTTCCATTGAATCCCCAAATATAACTCCCAATCCAAAACGACAAAAGTGCACAAGGAAAAGAAAGACTTTTATTGCGTTCTTGCGTTGAACGATGGAATAATCTATGGGCTTTTTTGTCGATATTTCTATATGTGATAATACATTGTTTTCAGTCGTTTCAGCGGTTTCTGATATATGAAAATGCGTGAAATGTTGCACGATCGGCGTTTTCGGACGGAGTTGCAAATAATGTTTTTTTAGACTCGTTTGTTTCTGTAGTTATTATAATAAAATAAGTTAGTTAGTTAGTTATTATTATTAATGTATTATGATTCAGAGGTTACAGTTAAAAAAATTGGGCAAAAGCGAGTCCGACTCGCGCATGAAGGGTTCCGTACCATAATCTATAACAAGTTTGTTGTATGAGAGCCCCCCTTAAATATTTATTTCATTTTATATTTAGTATGTGTTGTTATAGCGGCAATAGAAATACATCATCTGTGAAAATTTCAACTGTCTAGCTATCACCGTTATTGAGCCTGGTGACAGACGGACTGACGGACAGACGGACAGCGAAGTCTCAGCAATAGGATCCCGTTTTTACCCTTTGGGTACGGAACCCTAAAAAACAAATATTTACATAAAAAACACTCGTGTGTCTCAAACATATTAAAATTCATACGAAATGTGTTAACACACGTCGTTCAATAGGAATGTCGCTCGATATGTTTCCAATCGATTTGCGATTCGTAATCATGAGCTACGATCGATCGCGATGGCAGTCAAACGCAAAATGTTTGAAACATAATTATTTAGCGATATTCGACTAATGTCGTCACTAAATCTGTTTCATAATGTATTTTGATATGACCTAAATACTTCTAAAATGTTGCAAAAAAGAGTAGATGAAAGTATTTTTTTATGTATAATATTCGTCAGTTCTATCATTTATTAATAAATCATTATTTTACATCCTTAACCTTTTACCTAACATAATAATTTAATTAAAAAATAGTTTTCGTACCAGAAATGCTCGAGTGTTTTCCCATGAAACTATTCGGTCCGATACAAGGGTGAAACGTACCTATGCTGCCGCGGCGCGGAGGCAAATTCATTCACAGCACAATCTGAGCATGGAAAAAAACGACATGACTGAAAGAGGGCGTGATATTCTATTTTCGTTAGGCTTGAATTGCCACTACAATTGGGGGTTCTTGTACTAGAAATTGTATTCAAATAGTAGTGAAATACTAACTAGGTAGTTATCCGATATTGTAATCGCATGTATTAATAGGATTTTAAGCCTAAAACAATCATAATTACAAAAAAAACATATCATCTTTCTGTCTGGCGATTAATTAGTAATATACCTATGCTATTAAAGTGTCTGTGCACACACTGTTAAGAATTGTAGTCCAAACCTAGACTATAAACATTCTTTTTTATATACATGACTGTAAGTTGTTAAGTGAACCTAATAAATAAATAAATTTTAATAAACATTTGATCCTCTTTTAAAACCTCACATTTTAAGGGGCCTAGGTCCTGTATTCGGTGTGCAATAAATCATTGTGTATTGTATTGTTGTGGTTAGTTATGCAACTAGGGCAGGCAATAACAAGATTACAATCCGGTTCCAATACGAGACGTCAACAAGCAAACATACAATTTAAACCAGATTTCGCTAGTATTTATCGAAGCTAAACAATCCGCCGAACTCAAAGCTAGGCAACCTAAATATTTGATTGGCATACAAAGCCTTTGCGAGTAACGAGCATGTGTACGTGCACCTTTTAATGACAACGCTGCTTGTCGCTACTCGCTTGTCACACACTGTCGATCGGAGAGCCCCAAGTGTAAGTTACCAGCGCAACTATAATACATTACTGCAGACGCTGGGAAATAAGGGCTTGCTGGCTGAGTAGGTATGGGGCCGGATAGTGATACGAAGCCGGCAAGCCCTTTTCACGGCTAAGGCATGTATAGTGCTTTTCTCAAACATATTATGCAATAAGATAATAAAATACACCACTCAAAAAAACATAATTCAACTGTTTAGCCCGTTCACGAACACAGACGCCATGTTTAATAAAAATTACTTCCCGGCCTAGGCCTTCAATTTTGTATGAAATTCCTTTAAAGTTCTCGCGAATTGTTCCGCCCGAAACGTGACACTTCGAAGCCTGTTTTATTTCATTGCATGTTTGAGTTTTTTAGGGTTCCGTACCTCAAAAGGAAAAAACGGAACCCTTATAGGATCACTTTGTTGTCCGTCTGTCCGTCCGTCCGTCCGTCTGTCAAGACCCTTTTTCTCAGGAACGCGTGGAGGTATGAAGCTGAAATTTATATCAATAAAATTACTCAGGTCTACTGTCCCTTGAAGCTGTGAAAAAATCAAACTTCTAAGCCAACGCAATCAAAAGATACAGCCGTTTATGCCGCAAATTTTCGACACTTGCAAGGGAATCAAAACCTACAGGGTGCTTCCCGTGAACTCAGAATCTTGAAATTTGGTTCGAAGCAACGTCTTATAGCATAGATAAAGGAAAAATTACGAAAACCATAAATTTTTAGTTACATCACATAATATATTTTTTTTAATAATTTTAAACTTACTACCCATTTCCTCATAAACGCGTAGAGGTATTAAATTGATTTGGTTTGTACGGAACCCTCGGTGCGCGAGTCCGACTCGCACTTGGCCGGTTTTTAGGGTTCCGTACCCAAAGGGTAAAAACGGGACCCTATTACTGAGACTTCACTGTCCGTCCGTCCGTCCGTCCGTCCGTCCGTCCGTCCGTCTGTCACCAGGCTGTATCTCAACAACGGTGATAGCTAGACAGTTGAAATTTTCACAGATGATGTATTTCTATTGCCGCTATAACAACAAATACTAAAAATAAAATAAAATAAATATTTAAGGGGGGCTCCCATACAACAAACTTGTTATATATTATATATATGTATAGGTACGGAACCCTTCATGCGCGAGTCGGGCTCGCACTTGCCCAAATTTTTTTTGTATATTGACATTACATATCCAAGTAGCACCAGGCTGCACTTATATGGAACCTACGCACAAATTTTCATAACAATCGATTGACGAATGAGACCTGTAAGCGATAGCGGCCATCCAAATAATAAAAACGCCAATAAACTGTTTCACAGTTTCGCGCACTTTAAACACAGTGTAAAGTATGTGCTCATATTGATGAATAAATTAAATTAAAAAAAAATATATTAAATGAATATATTTCTATTACTATTTCTAACATACTATAGAATTTTCGGCCAAGCTGAAGGACAATAAAAAATTACCTATTTTTTTATTGCGATTTTTTCTGTGTAGGTAGGTTCGCTTAAATAACGCATTGGGCTACTTCAAGCAAACTAGAAAGAATTAACAGTCTATCAACTAACCATAAAAATGAAGTAAAAATGAATTGCATTTCTTTCAATTTCTCGCAAACCAAACGAATGCAAAGCTACGGAACCCTAAATATTTGATTGGCATACAAAGCCCGAGTTTGCTCTTAGTCTAGTTTGTGCACGTTTTAATGACGTTGCTGCCTTGTCGCACGTTGCCCTGGAACAAGGTGACAGCTAGCCAAAAACCGACAACTAACTCAGAAACTAACAACCAATCATTATTTATTATAATCTACTAGCGACCCGGCTTCGCACGGGTGCAATGCTGATAAATTATGCATGTATTATATTTTATAAACCTTCCTCTTTAATCACTCAATCTATAAAAAAACTGCATCAAAATCCGTTGCGTAGTTTTAAAGACCTAAGCATACATAAAGTACAGACAGAAGCGACATTTTTTTTAAACTATGTACTGATATTGCACACTATACATTTTATTATATTATTTGACGACGCGGTTGGCGCAGTGGTTAAGCAACTGCCTACTGAGCCGACGGTCCCGGGTTCGAATCCCGGCAAGGGCAAATATTTGTGTGATGAACACGAATATTTGTGCCTGGGTCATGGATGTTCTATGTATTTAAGTATTTATTTATCTATATAAGTATGTATATCGTCGCCTAGTACCCATAACACAAGCCTTCTTGAGCTTAATTTGGGACTAGGTTGATTTGTGTGAGGTTGTCTGATATTTATTTATTATTTATTTATTTATTATTTATTATACGGACTAGTTTTGAAAGTGTAAAAAAAAGGTAAAAGTAGCATTGTCTATGAATCAGCAGTCAAATGACGTCACCTTGCGGGAAAATTTACAGTCGCAACCTAAAGAAGAACAGTGGTACAATTTCCATACTAAATCCGTCTTATTAATAGAGAAACTGTATTATACCACGCTGTGACCAATTACTGGTCGCCTACGCTCTTTCAGAATGAGAAAATTTGCAAATGTTTGTTTTTTTTTTTATAAATTGGGATATTTAAGATATTGTGAAGATAGTGTTATATTTAATATTACAAATTCAAATACAAATACTCTTTATTGCACACCTCCAACATCAAGGAATATACAACACAACATGAGATACATTAAAATAACAGGCAGAGGTAAACAACAGGCGGTCTTATCGCTAAATAGCAATCTCTTCCAGACAACCTTTAGGTAGCGGTGATATTCTATCCTTTATTTGATTATATTGGAAAAAGACATGGTTTAAACAAAAAAAATTGTGAATTTGAAGTGGAAACCAACTTTGAACTACAAAATCGTTTACCTACCATTTTGTTTTCCAACATTTTTTCAAAGTTATTTTTCTCCAAAAATGTACCCAATCCGCTGCACTCAAAGCTACGGAATTCTGAATGTTTGATTGGCACACAAAGCCTGTGTTTGTGCACTTTTTAATGCAGTTGACGCCTGTGCCATGCTACGGTAAAAGGACGTATCTTACTATGACATCAGTATAAAGATACGACCTTTTACCATAACACGAAAGTGTCGCCCCGACCACCCTTACCATGTTTACAGCCGTACTCGCTAGCGACTGCGTAAAAATGTACCCAATCCGCTGCACTCAAAGCTACGGAATTCTGAATGTTTGATTGGCACACAAAGCCTGTGTTTGTGCACTTTTTAATGCAGTTGACGCCTGTGCCATGCTACGGTAAAAGGACGTATCTTACTATGACATCAGTATAAAGATACGACCTTTTACCATAACACGAAAGTGTCGCCCCGACCACCCTTACCATGTTTACAGCCGTACTCGCTAGCGACTGCGTAAACGATTTGTATCGAGAATAGGCTAGTAGACCCAGTTTTGAAATATATTTGAAATGGTTAATAATGATCTTACTAGCTCTAAATCATGAAAACTCTCTAATTTCGCGTTATTTTTCGAATGTTATTCTATAGAATTTCGTTATAGATATAGATCCTCTAAATTGGCCCACTATAACGTAAACATGTGTGATAATGAACGAAAAACCGAAATAGAATAACGTTATTTTGTGTTCCTTCAAGGTCTGACCTTGAAGGAAGAAAGTAAGCTATTAGTGGCGGAAAGGAGGATCTTGCGGAAGATTCTGGGCCCGACCCAAAGAGAAGATGGAAGCTGGAGACTGAAAAAGAATAAAGAGATCGAAGATCTAGTGCGGGAGCCTAATATTATAGGAGAGACCAAGGCGTCCAGACTCCGCTGGCTCGGGCACGTTGAGAGAATGGGAGAGGATCGCGCCGCAAAAACCGCTTATTTGGGACGACCGAGTGGTCGCAGACCCGTAGGACGGCCTAGATATCGCTGGAGTGATGAAGTCCAAAAAGATCTCAGGGACCTAGGCATCCTTAACTGGCGAGAGCTGGCTCAGGATCGTGGAGCGTGGCGTGATCTGGTGTCGGAGGCCAAGATCCACTTTGGGTCGTTGCGCTCAGTTAGTTAGTTAGTAGTTAGTTGTTAGTTATTTTGTGTTATTTTGTATGGAGCAAATAACGGTATCCGATCCCTGGCTCGAAAGCTAAATTTTATCAATTGAAAGTTACAAATTTCATGAACAGTCAAAATCGCCGTCCGTCGGTTTTTGCCTCTTGCTAATTTGTGGCGTGACGTAGAAATACGTGTAAATATTCCAAATTCGACCGTTCTATAGTGCCATTCCGCTCACTCCAATATACTTTGTCAGGAGATCGATAGGGATAGGGACGGCACTATTCGAAGTCGTCAAAGTAGACTTTCAATTTTCTTTACAGGACCGATGACGTCACTATCATAAGCGAAAATGGCGGACAGCGTTTTAGGCATTTCAAAATACAGATTGAAAACCATATTTTCAAATTCGATTTCTCAGCCATCTTTCACTTTTATCAATTTTTTTTTTTTTTTTTATTATTATTTATTAATTAAAGTGTAAAGCTAAAAACATATACAATTTCCTGCAAAACGGTTTGTACTGTTTGTCTGCAGGTATGAGTCTCTATATAATATTTCTACAATAGTTATTGCTAAACACTTGAGTGACACTTTGTATAGACAACGTTATCACTCAAGCGTCAGCAATAGGTGCTTTTTTAAGTACTTTTTAAATTTAGACTTATTTTGTTCGTGTCGGATATTCTCGGGCAAACTGTTGAGTATGTAGGGAATCCTACATATATTAAGGTTTCCTTTGCTAAATACTATACGGAATAAACATTAGTTTATTACAATTTAACGTGAGTCAACTAGCCTATTGTTGACAAAGTAACCGCTAGGGGCGTTGTACTGTTCACCATACAACTCGATTGCGCTGTCGGTAGTGAGTACAGTCACGTTAACTCATGATAAAGGTACAGGCGTGCGAAGAAACCGGGGCATCATTTCGCCAGATAATCATTTACATAGAAAGCTCCCGTCAGTTGTGTGCGGTAGCGATGGTGGCCCGTACTTTAAACCAAAGCCGCGAACAACATCTCAGGATTAGGAATTGCCATCGATTTGAAAAAATTGGTGATATTTGACTTTATCGACGTGAGTAAACTAGTTTTATATGTATTTTAGTAAGTTAGAAAACGGTTCATAAAGGATGATTTATTCTCCACACTAAATAATAGAGTAACTAGTAGTAAAAAAAATGTTGCTAATTGAGTCAAACCAGGACCTTAAAGTGAAGAGTTTCGACCAATATCCTGAAAGTTTCTCGCTAGATGGCTGGGTCAAGGAATACTAAAGGTAATACTCCTGGACACGACACTCGTCTTCAGGAGGTTCCTCCATCTGTATCCCTAACCCCTGATAACTTGAACCTTGCCTACTGTCGACGGCACCCTGTGTTAGATTATCTATAATATAGTTTACAATACATAACCACTTACGGCCCAGGGATTTAAGGTAAGACGTAAAACTTTAGACAAACCACGGGCAGTAATTCGTAAAGCCCTAGATCGCATATTTATGGCCCTCACCTTCGGTTCGAGCCGCAAACACCTTACTCACCGCCCTAGGTATGTAATGTACTATTTAAACAAAGCATTGTTTGTATTTTACTTGCTATGCTTATTTACTACATTTAAAAAAAACCTCCAGTCTCTAATTCAAATGAATAGTTACTCCACACAAATTTTGAACGAACTGCACACTATTCCGTTGTCCAACTGAGCATCTATAATCAGACAATCTCTCAAAAATAATTGCCACAATCCCTTCGCTTGAGCATCGAGTTTCCCAATGGAGCTAAGAATCTGAGTTACGAATCGGAAAATCGTGGGTGAAATCGGCGCCTTGTCGTGTGCGACAATCGAATGAGTGCCAAATTGATTCGAGTCGAGAGTCGTCGAATTTGCAACGTGTCGACTGCTTTGATAATGCACGCTTAAGCTGGAGGGTAAGCGAGTGTTTTTGGTTTCTGATTAATTTTTAATGTGAGGAACGACGATGAATGGCAGGGAGGACGATTGGAAGTTAAACCTAGTCTATTATTAATCTGTAACACGCTCGCATACAAGACGCAGGTACATAATCAGAAACTTAATTCGATTTTTTCAAAGACATGTCCGAAATATCATGCTGCTATTTAGCGATGCTCTTTTTATTTATTTAGTATTACAATTACATTTATACATCACACACAAGGCTAGGGTAATAACTAGTTGTCACATTTGCAAAATTGTACACTGCTGAAAATTTAATAAATCAGGCAAAAAAATATTCATTTCAACTTCCCAGCAATGTGAAGTGTGGTAGCACGGGGATAATGATACGACGAAGCTCGGTGTTAGAATGAACATTTATTAAATAATTTCCAATGTTTTTATACTGATTTTCCTTAAGGTCATTTCCATATATGGTTCGACATTCCGAAGAGGTTACATGTGTCGCAATACAATTCAAGGCTAAAGGAATTTTCTATTGTTCTATTGTTTGTTGCATCACATATGTGGATCAGCTGGGACCACACACACCGCATCTCTCCCCTCATTTTTGAGACAAAAATAGTAAATAAAATGAAACTGTTTTTGGCTTACATAACACTTAATCTACTTATAGCTATGGTATACATAGTGATTCTTAAATTATCTTAATGCTACTTACATTACATGTTTACATTATCTTATCTCTATATGGTTGTGGAAGTAATATGATGCTTGTTTACAATGGTTCATTGATACTTTCTTATTGATGGAGGTGGCTCCTTATTTGGGTGAATCATTCATTCCTTGTTATATACTTTAATAATATTAATTTATGCATAGTAAGGTTTTGTTCTATTTTTGTGCACAATGTGCTCTTTACCTAAAACTAATATTTTTACATTGGTTCCTAGATCTAAAATTACAGTATAAGGTCCCTTATACACTGGGTCCATCTTATTTCTATCTTCCTTTCGGACTAATATTAAATCTCCTATATTATAGTTACAATAACTGATTAACACTAAGTATGTATAAAATAGCAAAAAAAATATTCTATCTATTTATCTATGTATAATTATAACTCATATCCCGTAAACTATCTTAATCTAAATACGCATTAACTATACTAATCGCTAATAGAATCTTATTACCTAATATTTATTTTGGTAACTTAGCTTAAATTTAATTGTATAACTTCTTATCATTATTTTACGAATATAAAACATTAAGTCTAATTCTAAATATCCTATTTTCTTTATGCTTTTATTTTACGTTATCTTTATAACTACTAACTTTTTTAACACTTTTAATTTAATACAATCGGGGTTCCTGTTGCAGTTTTTGCAAATTGTACCTTATTCTCTCGCGAGCAAAGCTCGATTCGTACGCGATAGAGCATTGGGTGTGACACCTGTTTCGCCAATGTGGCAGGTATATGATTTCACTCTTATTTTCTTGCGCTTATGATACATATGTATGACTGATTGGGGAAGCTAAGGTTACACTGCGCGTGGTCGGCCGACCGTATTTACATATACACCTATTTTATGTGTACAGGAATTCCATACAGGTATACAAGGATTTGAAGGGCGCGCGCGCATATAATATTAATATGTAATATATGCATTACATATGTTCAGGCGGTTCTTTTAACACTCCATGTCTTTCATAGACATTCCAGGTGTCCAAGGATCTTCACGATTGATGCTCGATCGAATCATGACCAGGTTTCAAGGATTCCGCGCCTGCCTTGTATCCTGGTGTACCTTGCAATTACATGCCTACTTGCGATGTTACTCAGTGGTAACGTACTCACAAGTGACATTATTTCCCTTTACTTTGAAATCATATAACTGTGGCGTCTTCTAATTTTGTCTTTCAGTATTGACACCCAAAATAAAACGTTATATCGCTTTTTTTTCCTCTTTTAATACCTTAAGCGGCTTTTATGCCGTAAAACTTCATCAAATAAGAATTTCAATAGCTCTTAGGTGATCAGGCTAATCGCTCATCGAAATACTTATCAATTTAATTTGGTTTTTCCCCGTTACGTAATATATTTGTTATTTATTTATTTTAAACACATTTTCTTGAATAATTATCATTTAATGCTATTAAATGTAATTAATATAATATAGAATCTCGAGTAAAATTTCAACACAGTATAAGTTTTTTAAATTTAATAACACTCATTTTTAATTTTTGCATTATTTTTGTGAAATGCGTCAATTAGGGTTTTTAAATACTTTTCATGTCTTCGTCCTTGAGTTTTTTTTTTTTATTCTTCCTCTCTTTTGCAACATTTATAAGGTACGTATTTAAGTGTGCACTTTGGCTTCACTTTACTGGTTCGGAATACAACACTTTTTAGTGGCTTGCCGACCTTGTACATTTTTTGTACATATTACAGTTAAGGGTATACTTTGTATCCCTGCAGGGTATCCCTGCCTGTCTTGTACCTTTTTATGTATGCATGCTTATCAGCTGAGGGGCGCCTCTCTCGGGTCACCGCTGATGACGACAGGTCATCAGAAAAAATAAACTCATTCTCAAAACCGTTTAAAGTACATAAGAGTGTGTTATAATTCATGCAAAACAAATCAACACATTAAAAAAAATATATAATTTAAAATTCATTAAGTCTTTGTACTGCGCGAATATTATGTTTTTGTCGCGCAACTTGACACGTTATTAGTTATTGTTATTACAGCTGCGCATTTCATTGATTATCTGGAGGCAGGCTGGTCATTATGTTTACACATCAACTGACCTACTTATAATATTCTATTTATATCCAATATAATTAATCCTATAAAAATATAATGATCATAACAGTAACGTTATTCTACAGTAAAGTTGTACCTCCAGTCCTAGTCTAGGTTTGTTTAGGTGGTGCTGGTGCTGGTACCTGCTGCTGGACGCTCTGCTCCGGCCTGCTGTCGCTGCCTCTGGCTAGCCGCTCTATTGTCCCGCTGACGTCACGTGATCGTGACTCTGTCGTTGAAGCTGACTTGGCGTCGTCGGAGGGCCCGTTTTAATCGGGGATGCCGTCCTCTGCATAGGTCTTCTTTTGCTTCAAAATTTTTCTTTTTCGGGTGGCACTTGGTTGTGCTGGTTCCGGCTGGCAGGCTGGCTGGTATGCTGAGACGAGCTGGGTCGGGCGGCCTCTATACTGTGCACGCAGCTGGGTCGGGCGGCCGTTATGCTGTGTTCACAGCTGGGGCTGCCTCGAAGCGTTGGGTTGCGTCGAGCAGCCCCACTGGCAGGGTCGCCATGAAGTGTGGTAGCACGGGGATAATGATACGACGAAGCTCGGTGTTAGAATGAACATTTATTAAATAATTTCCAATGTTTTTATACTGATTTTCCTTAAGGTCATTTCCATATATGGTTCGACATTCCGAAGAGGTTACATGTGTCGCAATACAATTCAAGGCTAAAGGAATTTTCTATTGTTCTATTGTTTGTTGCATCACATATGTGGATCAGCTGGGACCACACACACCGCAAATGTTTACCCCGTCTTAGATTGACATATATGATAAAATGAGAAATTTTATGGTCATAGAACAAGAAAACATCAGTATGAAAAAAATGGGCTAAACCAAGTTTTTCCCTTATCCCTTTATATGTCACGGGCAGCAAAATGAAAGGCCTGCAACGGTTCAAAGCAACTATAATGATTTCGGCGTCAAAATCTTTGCCTAATTAAGTCTTATTTTTCAACCCCTTAAAAAAAATGTGTACCTATTCTCAATCAAACCAAAACAAAACACTTTATCACCTCCACGCACTAAGCATTGTGACATTATTCCCCGTCAAAAAAATCACAAACTGGTGACAATATTTCACGCCACTTTATTTATTATTTCCTTAACGCCGTCCGTAGGTTCGGGGCATTACCGTCGCGGAAGACCGTAAATTACCCAACCTACTCCTGTAGGACCCAAGAATTATATGATATCCTGCGTAGGGGTAAGTTAGAATGCTTAGGGGGGGAAATTATAAGATGACAAACGTCTGTGCGGTATCGTTATGGGGCGTGCGCGTAATGGGGTAATTCGAAATTACGCTCTTTCGTAATGTATATTGGATGAAGGCACGTGGCAGGGTTAAATGCAATGGAGTAGTATTCGTAATGAACGCTATTCTGAAAATGCTCAGTTTAATACAAGTACGCTTTATTGCACACCAATATACATTTACTTACACAAGAAATAAAATACAAACAAATAAAAAAACTGTAAGCAACAAGCGGTCTTATTGCTAATGACCGATATCGTCTAGACAACCTTTGGGTAGTGGAGTTGCAATGATGAGTATACACTTTGGGATAGTATAGGTTGTGTCGTCATAAGCTATTTTTTCTTATATTTCTCTACAATTAAGTATTTATAAGAAGAGCAGACCCAGACAGACTCAGATTCAGATTCAGATTCTTTATTGGTAAAAATAAACATTTTACAAGTCAATGTCAACAATAAGTAGGTACATATAATAACGCCTAGTAGTAACAAGTAGGTACATATAGTAATGACTAGGTCTAAAATAACGTGTCATTTGTTTATGTTATGTCATCTTTAGTCGGGTGGATATACCTAGCATTAATATTTATATGGCAAACTATGCAGGGTTCCTCTTTTAATCAATACTGTAGTGTCAAAAACGACGTGTCTTTTAGGTCACAAATCATCAGTCCAACCTCTCATTCAATCAGTACCTTGATTTCGGACCTTACAACATCAGCTTTCTTACGTAAATTATATCCCCACATACCTTGCAGAGCACCAAAAACTTTCCACAATAAAACTAGTTTAAGTATTTTTCCAACCGCTTTTTTAACAAAAAAATAGCCTCAATCTTAAAAAGGAAACAAGGACATCCCTCTAGGATTATTTACATGGACGGGTGGGTTTATTGAGCTGTATTGTTTTTCAATCGCCGTGCCGGGGCTGTGACGTCACGGGCATAAACATGGCCGCCGCGGTTTGCGCGCGGAATCGATGGCCCGCTTGAGGGTTAAGTGTTTTTTATGCGAAACTTCGTGTACGCGTTGGTTCTTTTTTTGTGGAGCAGCGCTTCAGTTTTTGCCTTTTATTTTTAATCTGTACTTTGAATAACGTTACAATGTTTTTTGCGCGTGTTTTTAGTGCTGATGTTATAATGTCACTTTACTGAATATTTTGTCGCCTGCTACATGCAAATAACTCTTGATACTTCATTTATTCTCCAATCAATTTATTCGGCAAATTTACTCGCCGTTTTAATATATGTTTCCCCCAAAAGACTAATTGTATTCTATTCGTACATAATATATTGTTTTACAAGATAAATAACATTATTCTTATTTTTTCACTACTTTAGAGCTGGTAAGGAATTCCTATATCAATATTTTTCGAAAATTCCAATTCAGGTCCTTTGGCTAATCGTGGACAGTTTTTAATATAAAAGTAGGTACAATACAATACTAAAAAAGATCGTTCAATATGAAGCATACTTTATGATATTTATAAATATTTGTTATGAGCTTATAAGTACGATGTTTTCATAAAGTCCAATCCACATCGCTATTCACAAAATACACTGCATTTTGTTAATTAACTAATATGCATAAAATTCAACACGAATATCCAGTATGATCACATGTATTCGAACATTTATTAATGATCTCAATAATTAAGTGCATTCAATCATTTCGTGCAATATTTTCGCAAACCCATTCGATGATGGATGAGTGAATGAGTGACTGGGTGAATGGGTCGGACGGGTGTTGCGTTGAGTGTCGCCTGTGCCCAGAAATTATTTGAATAATTAATCACGTTTTACAAAAAATAAACGTCTTCAACGAGAACAAATCATATTTCTGAGAACTATTGGTACTACTTAACAGAAATACCTGAATCATTATAGACGTCGTCTATAATATTTGACGTGAGTTTTTCGATACCTAGATACAAGATACATGTGTATTGCCATCAGGTATTTACCAAATTTGTATGGAACCAATTTGGAGATGACTGTTCTCGAACAAAAAAATGTGTTACCTTGGCTAATTTTAAAGATTTAGATTTTTGGTTGATTGCATTATTAACGTTAACTAAGAGCTAAATTTTAAAATTAGAAAATGTACTATTATGTTTTTTACTTGTTTTCCCTACCGCCTGGCGAGATGGTAGTCAACAATTTTCAGTGTAAATCCGTCTAATTACTTTTGTAGATTCTTTCTAATGTCATCATTTAATCAACAGGCCAAAATTGAAAGATTTTAGAATTGACAAAGAAAGAAAGAAATATTTATTTGCACACACACGAACACAACAGTACAAACAAAATCAAAAACATTCAGAAAGAGCCGCGTGCAAGCAAAAAGGGCCAGGCTCAGTATGTACACTTGTACAGCCCGCAGGCCGCAACGCTGATTTTCAGCCCGTACCTTGTTAGTGACTAAGTAAACGACCACACACTAGGCCGAGACAGTTAATAGTACATTATGATACAAGTGTGCTAAGTTGGTCATTACAGTCGAGGCGGAATTGCAGCCCGAGCCGTAGGCGAGGGCGTAATAGAGCCGAGAGTGTTAATGACCAAATGCACACGAGTTTCATACGACGTTTTTCAACACACTTGCGAGGAAAAAAACACCCGTTTATAACTGAAATATTTAATTATTAAAACAAATTGTGAAAGTACAATTATTGAAATGATACACAGTGGATTTCGATCGCATTTGTACAGTATGTTTTTGCCTTCGTCGAACGTATATTTTCGTATTTTTTTAACTATGAATGTGAATTGTGAATGATCGTGGTATTTTGTTTTTAGTGTTAGTAATTTTTACTAACAGCATTTTGCCGTGATTTTCTATGTCTTTTGTAGCAATATTACTCAGTTCCTGACGTCTACATGTTCCAGTAATACCCAATATTAAGGAGACCTGAAAGTAAATAAAATACATATTTAGTTACTACTGCCTGCAAATTAAGCATGTCTGGGTGGATGTCCAGTTATTTTTGTAACAAAAATATTTGAAATCAGTAGTCGTTTAGATTTGATATGGCTGCCAAATAATACATACACACTTACCTACATAGATATAAATATAAAACATATATAAAATTGTTGAGTAGATGAATAGCCTCATGAGTAGTCGTTTTAATTTTTATAAACATAATCATTCAGTGTACAGAAATTTCATATTTAAATAAAATAACAATTTCAACTGACCTTTGTTGCTAGGTACTGGCTATCCGGTTCTTCTTACAGAAACTTTTCGATGTCCTTTGAGGACATTACTTTAGATTTTTTACTTCTGTAACCATCTGAGCGCCTCTTCATGAACGCAATCAGATTGGAATATGTTTTTATGTCAATACCATTTTTGTTTCGAACAGTGCTTTTTAACATGTAGTAGATAGACCACAGCCAGGAAGGCTTATATTTATTTGCTAGCTCATGAAAATAAGCTAAAATACGTTTTCCGAGAACAAATGGGTCTTTTTGCTGGATTTTCAATGAATAAAATTTTCATAGGCTATTGGATACTTTTCTTTAGATTTCAATGGCAACAGGCTGTCAGTAGCATTTTTTGCATCATTAAGTATTTCCGGAGGCATCAATTCCACATCTAAATCTTCTTCAATACTAGAACTCGAAATTTTTGTAAATCTAATCAGTCACAAACTAAGTACAGCGATAAACTCGAATAAACAAATTTTATGCAAAGCAAAATGGCGCGGAGATTTATTTTTTACGCGCCTTGCATTGGTTGAATTAGTTAATGCGCGCGCAGGTGCAAAATGGAAGCAATGTCGAAAACGTCAAACAGCCAAATATTAAAAATATAATAATATATATATTTAATTATACCTGATGCAAATTAGTGTGAATTACATGACAAAATTAAATAATTTGATGAAAATAATTGTTTAATTATTGCGTTTAATGCATCACAATTACTTTATTCACAAAAATTTTGCTTATTATATAAAAGTAAAAACTTTGTTGAAATTTAAAAAAAACTGTAAAGTAAAGACACTAGTGCATAATAGAAAAGTCAAAAGCACGCGTGTTTAATAGGATACTTTACGGCCATAAAAACAGTTTAATATGGACCACTTTACGAGCAAGTGTGTTGAAAACTAAAATATACAATTCACCTTACCAATCTTCATTCAGTAATTGATTCAATCTACGTCTTACCAATTGCCAAAGATTAACTTTCTATTTCACTCTATTTTTACTGGACTATCTTCCTCGTTTTAGGAGGCGGTAGAAAACAATTTTCAAAACACAACGAAAACAAAAAATCCGCTACAGATGAAAGCAGGCAGATTAAATAGGAAGCAAGCACGCAAGAATTATTTTCATTGGTTTAACTACATTTACATTTTGGATTTTCCCGGTGCTTAAAGAGCCGATAAAATTATCGTTTTAAATTACTGTGCCGCAACTTCGTTTGCTAGTGTTAAATATTTTTAAGGTTCTGTGCGAAAAGGTCCCCAAACCCAACATCAGTATTGAACGTTCAAAGCTAATGACGTTGTGATTATTTCTTACAATATTATGCTCACGGCCATTTTGTACGAAGCATTGTCTACCCATGAATGTTGGAACCTGCAATTTATACCAAACCCTATACTCTCGTGGTTTGTAAATACAAGAATGAATATTAATTATGACGGGTCTTCCGCCATATTGTTTTATTTACCTTCATTATCCGACGTTTTGAGCGCAATTGCATCTAGTCGCACTGCTCAACTAGCGAGCTGTAGACGAAATACCTGGCGACCACCAGCACACACCAAACGTCCTCCGCGTAGGTACCAGGAAAGCGATTTTCTCAATGTTTTTTTTTCATACTGAACGGAGCCCACCATTTACGAATTTCACTCGTTCCTATCTGGTTTTTAATGGAACACGATACGAGCAATACGGGAAATACTGTTGGGCTATAATTCTCATTAGGTACATTATATTATATTATCATTATATTTAAATGAAAAAGTCTGCAACAAAATCTGCCTCGAAACGTATTTCATTAGGTTTGAAACGCAACAAATTTAATATTTGGAAGTTTATTATTTCTACGGAAGTTTTAATTAACTTAATTTTAATATAGTTTAACGACAGCCAATATTGTAGCGAGCAAATTAAATTTCGCGTCAACGAAGAATGCTTTGATATCGGATTCACAAACCAATACGAATTAATTTTGTCGTGCTCGCTTTGCTTGGCTTTTATTGATCATTTCGTAAGTTTGCTTTTAGTTTGCACGTGGCGGGAAATTGATATTGGGAGAGGTTTTGGTTTTACCGTCTTGTATTTGATTGCATAGTAGTATTTAAATCGAATTGGTCTCATTTTCATACATACTTCATTTTATTAAGAAGTAATGTACAAAAAAATATCAGATGTTTATCGGATGGATTCGAACCCAGAACCCGCCCAATCCGACCCAGGTTGCACTACCAAGGAGCCAAACGTCGTTGTAAATAATAAAAACTCCGATACATCGAAATTATTGAACCAATGATACCAATATTAAAAATTAAATTGCTGGTGTATCGTGTAAGCGTGCAGAAATTACTACCCCTTTAAATGCAAATGCGGTCATTTATTTAATTTTCCACTTTTGCAGCGATAAAATCTGACGTTTCAATCGCGCGACAGAAGATAAAATCGCGTTTTATCGCCGGAATTAACATAATTGCCGCGTTATAGGCATTCGATCTTTTTGCTAATTTCAATTCCGTGATCTGAGATACTCTAGTTGATCCCCGTTTCGTTTCATGACTGCAATTTATTGTTTTCAATTATTTATATGGGCTCTTTGAATTGACGAAATGTTGCGTGGAATCATGATTTTTAGCCTGGTTAATATTATTTACTAGCTGTGCCCCGCGGTGTTACGGGAACACTAAATTTATTCGGGATGAAAGTATCCTATGTCCTTTCCCGGGTCTCAAACTATCTCCATACCAAATTTCATCTAAATCGGTTCAGCGGTTTAAGCGTGAAGAGGTAACAGACAGACAGACAGACACACTTTCGCATTTATAATATTATTATGGATTTATATTATGGAAGTAACGTCTGCTAGCGTAAACCAAATATTCAATTAAAAAAAATTATGCTTTGAGCATGAATCAAATCCACGTATATCTACGGGTTGTTGGGCCGGATGGGTGAACGTCCAACTGTTCTATCAGCTGAATCGTATATTTTTTCAAATACACTGCAATATAAGTTTTAATCTAATATTGTGTAACACAATCTTTCTATTCGTGAGGAAACTTCATTAAGTTGTTTTCTTATGAAGACACAGCTTTGTCAATTAGATTGTATTACGTTTCTACGACAACCGCTGATAGAGATTCGCATTGTCAAATTAATTAATCCAAGTGGCATACAGCTGTCATATTAGTGGTAACAAGGAGAAAACCATTTGTAACTTTTGAGGAATGTCCAAATAACTAATGCGGACTAAACCTATGCCTGAAATACTGAATTTCATCAACAAGCAAACTATAACTGATGAAATCTTCAATCCCGAAACTATTAATCCGCTCAAATGTTGTATGGACCGCAAATGGAGGCCGCAACGCTATCTGTACCAAGCGGTACGCTGAATCCAGAGCTACCGTTAACCGTATTACGTGTGGCGCAAGTGCTGTGCAAATTTGGTTAGATGCACATATACAAGTTTAAACATGCAAACAACAAAACTAAATTTACATCGCGGGGCCCAGAACCTTACCCTGTGGAACTCTGAGCTCACCAAGAGGTTATTTTGAGATTATGTAGAATATATTTTGTCAAATGCTTTAAATATTACTAAAACGGATGCAGATTTAATAATTTGGTCACATATGTGCCGTATGTTGTATAATTCAAAAATTAAGTGTAAATTCTCACATAATCTCCAATAAGAAGATATTGCAAACATTTCAGATTCAAATTCGAATTTATTAAAAAAAAAGTGCACTAAATCATCGAACCGTATCAATCTTTATATTAAAATAGTATTGTGATATTATAATATTGCATTAGAATGATTGTATCGTATCTATTAAAACACGTTGGATATTCGCAACAAACTGTCATTTATTTCAATAGAACAATGGTATATACATTGTAGTTAGTTACAATCTTAACACTAGATGGCGTTAGTAGTAGTTAGCAGAGACTATAATTTTATTTTGATACATATACTAACACCCCCACTTATCAAAATAAGCTAAATATTATGCAATTACAATACCAAGCATATTCATGAACTTATAATGTTTTATATGAGACAAACCCTTAGTCAGCAGGTCAGCTGGCATCTCCTCAGTAGGAACATATTTAATTTTAATGACCTTATCATTAATAACATTTCTGATGTAATGGCAACGCACATCTATATGTTTTGACCTGCTATGACACTGATCACTAGAAGCTAATTTTATGGCACTCTGATTGTCACAGTGTAAATTTATTATAATAATTTTTCCAGTAATCTCCTGAATTAAATTTCGTAAATATACAGCTTCTCTGGAAGCTTCAGACATCGCTGTGTACTCTGATTCAGTACTAGACAGACTTACTGTCTTCTGCTTACGGCTTTGCCAGGAAACTGCTGAGCCTGACATCATAAAACAGAATCCAGTATAGGATTTCCTGTCTAAGGCATCGGATGCCCAATCACTATCTACAAAACCTTGCAAATCCATGTCATTACTGGTATACTTTAAACAATAATTTTTAGTGCAATGTAAATATTTTAATACTCGTTTTGCATAGTTATAACAGTTAACATTATAACAACTATTAAATTGGCTGAGATAACTAACAGCATAGGCAATGTCTGGCCTGGTTAATACTGCCAGATACATTAAACTGCCAATGAGTTTTTGATAAGGAACATTAGGTAAAGATTCTGTAGATTTTTCTATATTCAATTTTGGTTCAATTGGAGTACTTTGAGGTTTACAGTCAGACATCTGGAATTTTTCAACTAATTGTTCAATGTACTGTGTTTGATCAATAGTAATAACATTCTTATTTTTGTTTACATTTATTCTCATTCCTAGATACTGTCGGACAGGACCCAAATCCTTTAACTTGAACTCTGAAGCTAATACATTTTTTAATATTTCAGTTTCATTATCATTGTTTGAAAAAATCAAAAAATCATCTACATACAACCCAATTATTATCTTTATATTACCTTTAGTTTTTGCAAACAAACATGGTTCATATTGACTGTTATTAAAACCTAATTTACAAAGACAATCTTTTACTTTCTCATACCATGCTAGAGATGACTGCTTTAAGCCGTAAATAGCCCGTTTTAATCTTAACACATTTCCCCCACTTTTGTTTGCAAACCCTTCAGGTATTGACATGTATATTTTTTCTTTTAAAACACCATTTAGAAAAGCTGTAGTTACATCTAAATGCGTTATGCTCATTCCCATTTTAACACTAAGAGAAAACAATAATCTCAGAGTAGAATGACGAATAACAGGTGCAAAAGTACGAGTGTAATCTACACCTGGCTTTTGCGTAAAGCCTTTGGCCACAAGCCTAGCCCGGTACCGCACATTATTGTCCACATCAAACTTTTTAACGAGCACCCAACGACACTTCACTATTGACACATCACCAGGGTTTTTGACAAGCTCCCACGCATCATTGTCCTCGAATGACTGCAACTCATCAGCCATGGCACACTTCCACTGCTCCTTCTCAGGCCCCTCTAGAGCCTCCGAAATTGAGATCTCCTCAGATGCTGGAACAACACTGGATACACACAAGTTGCTAAAGCCATACCGCTCAGGCTGTTTTCTTTGGCGCTTTGTTTTTACACAAGGCTCCGGCTCTGGATCTGATGTTGTCTGGACCTCCTGCACCTGCACCTCACTTTGAGATTCATGAAGAGTATCTTCACCATCAGTGTAAACTGAAGACTCTGAAGAGCTGTCACATTGATCCTCTTCTGCTGGAACACAGGATTCCCCCACTGAATCGCCGCTCTCCTTCTCCACACTGATCTCTGGTGTCTCCACACTATGCTGTGCTGTCTCCTCTTCTGCTATCCATATAGCCTCGTCACTGGTTGCCATATCACTTGTCTCATGCTCCATCACAATGACATCCCTGCTGGTGATGATGGTGTTCTTGGTAGGATTATACAGCCTGTATCCTTTCACATCTTCACCATATCCGACTAAGATGTGCTGTGTGGCCTTCTTGTCCCACTTGAGGCGCTTCTCCTTGGGGACATGTACCATCACCTTACTTCCGAACAATCTGATATGGCTTAGGTCGGGTTTTGACCCATGCCATAGTTCATAAGGAGTCTTAGGTATTCCTGACACAATGGACCTGTTCTTCAAATAAACAGCTGTACTGGCCGCTTCAGCCCAAAATCTCTTGCCCAACTTTGCATCATATAATAGACATTTGCCCTTTTCAACCACTGTGCGATTAGCCCTTTCACAGACACCATTTTGTTCAGGTGTGTAACTATTTGTTTTCTGGTGAATAATACCACATTGTTTTAAATAATTTTCAAATTCTTTACTGCAGTATTCAAGTCCATTATCAGTGTGAAAGATCTTTATTTTCTTTCCTCGCTGGTTTTCTACCATAGATTTAAATTCTTTAAATTTACTTAAAGCTTCATTTTTCTGCTTGATAAAATAGATGAAAGTCATCCGACTATAATCATCAACAAATAGCATGAAATATCTGCTGCCATTTAGAGAGTTCACCTCCATAGGTCCACACAAATCACTGTGTATACGATGACACGTCTCTGTACTTCGTTCACCAACATGAGAGAATGGCAACCTCATCTGCTTTCCCTCACAACAAGTAGTACACTCTGCCTTTGTTATGTCAAACGAGCCATCATAAGACAGGCCATCAACGATGCCATTTCTCATTTTGTTCATATCTTGACTGTTGATGTGAGCTAGCCTTCTGTGCCATAATTGACCGGTAACTGCAGGAGCTGCCAACACGTAACTCGGCGACTGCAATCGCAACTTGTAAACACCATCAGTTAAATCGGCTATCGCAACTAAAGCATCACTTCTGTCATAAATATAACAATGCTTTTCCTCAAATACGACATTGTTGCCATTCCTGATAAGCTCGCTAACTGATAACAAGTTTGTTGTCAAACTAGGCACGCATAGCACATTCTTGACAGTTATGTGACATTCCAAATCCGAAACAATGTCTACATCTCCGGAACAATCCACTGATACTTTTGATTCGTTAGCAACAACGATTTCTGGTAAACACGGCGTTAAGTTCATGTTTTTAATCCAATCCTTGTTTACAGTCATGTGTGCACTTGCACCACTGTCGACGTACCACTCAGTCTTGTTAAACTTTCCGTTTATAAAAACCACGTTAAAAACGCATTTGTTTGCAGTTTTCTTCAATAACGGGCACTGGTTCCGATAATGTCCGCTGCTTTTACATTTATAACAAACGACTTCCTTTGTTATTGAATCTGTAACTGTCTTCTTGTTTGACGTAAATGCACCGCCATTTTTCTTCGGCTTAGTGTTGCCAGAGTAATATTTATTTCTCGCAACGAATGCAGCGCCACTGACTTCAGACTCATTGGTAACTTCCATGTCAAGCAACTTTGATTTTATGACATCAGCAGTTATCGGAATACCCGAATGTTCTATAGCCATTATCATCGGAGAATAACGGTCTGACAAACCTGCTAATAATAATGATCCCACCCATTCGTCGGTTATCGTAAATCCTGTGCCATTTAACCGTTGAGCTGTTTCGACGATTTGTGTGACATATGTAGCCATCGAGTCACAACTATCCAATCTTATGGAAATCAAATGTCGAAGCAAGGTTATCTTTCTCGAGAAACCGGAGTCGTCAAACATGGTCTTCAACTTAGTCCATAATGCCTCTGAAGATTCCGTATTTCTTATATGCACGTACAAAGCTGGATCGATAGTTAATATTAACTTTGCCTTCGTTTTTGCATCTTCCACTGGCTTGACTTCAAAATCACTAGGTGGTTTGATGTACTTGTCCATCCCATCCAAGACCAGTAAGTTTTCAGCCGCAAAACACCACTCGTCATAATTCTCCCTGCCTTTTAACTTTGGCACACTAGCAATATAGTTCGAGTTAATTTTTCCGCGAATCAACGAGCACAAATTTATCTATTTTAAACTAAAATAACTGATAAATTCGGGAGCAGCCCATAACCTATTAAAACACGTTGGATATTCGCAACAAACTGTCATTTATTTCAATAGAACAATGGTATATACATTGTAGTTAGTTACAATCTTAACACTAGATGGCGTTAGTAGTAGTTAGCAGAGACTATAATTTTATTTTGATACATATACTAACAGTATCGTAGCTATTTAATGCAGATATATTGGAAGCCATGAGTTGTATAAAGTCACTCGTGGCAAACTATACACTTGTACCACGCCCTAACCGCAGACTTTAATCCCGATTCCGACATCCGATTGCGATCGTCCACACCTGCAAGTGGGGAGAATTCAACGACGCTAACCGTCAAATACTGCCAATAGAACCTTTCACTGATGGTGTTCGTCAAATTGTCTCTCAGGTTTCATGTAACTCTCTGCTGATAATTGGCTCCATGTAGAGGTTTTGTAAAGGTTTGTAGTCGATTCCGGGTAAAGTGTTCATTTAAGAAGGTTTATCGTTTTTAGTGGCCTATTCCTCGTTACTGATAGTTGCTTCACTGTAAGAAGGCAACATGACCTTCATTCTTAAAATACTAATAAGATACCTATCATTGCTTTCCAGATTTATTTTGTTAGATGGTTGATTCGTATTTGAGCACTTGTCTTGTATCATGTTCATCTCACGCTTCCGATACCATTTCATATTATTTTGATAGAAAGTATTAAACTAGTTTTGTTTTCAGGGCTTCATGCTTATTATTTCCTACGATATAGTAATAGGTATGTCACCAAATCAGTTGTTAGCAAAATAACTTCACGATCGACGTCTATAGGAAAATCACCCTTCAAAATATCTAAGGTTGGTAAAAGTCTGTTAGAAAACGATGTTTCCAGGAATATAATACGCTCACACAAAATATTCAACTCATTCAACGTGTATCGTCACCAGTACCAATGCAGGGTCAGCGTCAATAGAACCGGCACTCAATGAAAAAGAGCGAATAACACTCAATGCGAAAGAATCGCTGTGCCATATTTTTATTCAATGCACGAAATATTGTTATCAGTTTCGGTTTCTACTGGATTGGTCTTTTTACTAGCTTTATGTGAATAGACTTCTTAAATTGATATTACGTTAGATGTGTTATTTTAGGAGAAGATCCTCTTCTAAGTTTTTGTCTCTTGTATCCGGTATTTATCTTCTTGTTACTAAATCATCGGGCAATATATTCATGTTCTTCTTCATCTTCTCGTGTCTTTTCGTGTAATGTATTATTTGGTTCGAGTACTTCAAGTGAGATTTGTCTTTGAGTAAGCTAAATGATCACTCGTTAACTTAGATCTAGTGGCTATAGATACTTTAATTAAAAGTTTAAGTTTCCTGCGAGAAAACAGAGCTGTAACGAACATCAAGTAATTAATGAGTCCAAGGCTTCATTTAAATCTGTCTGAGGATTAAATAGCTGGAAGTAAAAAAAGAAATCGATCGTAAGCTCCAGCCAGCGATGGAAAAACTTCTTGACTGTTTTCCTTTAGCGACCTCCGAAACTTTGAGACTCAGATCCGAGTAGTTTGGTTTTATTTCCAAGCGTTTCTAGACCAAACGGGTAATATATCAAGCTTGTTTTGTATCTGAACTACAACGTTTTTGTATTTTTCAAGAGCCGGTCTTTGTCTACGAGCTGGGAAAACACTTACAAAATTAGTTTCATGTTAAAATATTCAAGAATCTTCACTGGAAATGTTCAATGTAGGAGTTGATATTTTAACAAATATTGGCATAGAGGTTAAATATAAATACAAAATTTTAAGAAATCCACTAAATTGCAGGAGGGAATCGAACCCGCAACCTCAACTTCAAACACCAGCATAGAAAGAATTATAATAACTTGTTTAAACACTGTATAATATTAAATATTTATGATAAAGTTAAACTGGCTGTGATACTAGAGTACAAACATGGACTAGGAAAACTAACTAGGTATAGGAGACCGACTAACTTAAGAAAACTAGCAAAAGAAAATATTTTATTATACCAAAAAGCACCAACTATTACGGATGAAGGGTTTGGTCAAGCCAGTTACCTCTTATCCTAAATGGTTTCCCTAGATCTATGGTGGACTCATTAGTTGAAAAACCACACAAAACCAAAATGTTAGTGGAGAGAACCCTAATTGGTAAACATAAATAAATGTAATTAATATTAATAACTAACTAACTTTCCCAGTACTTAGCATACAATCTTTAAATAATAAGATTAGCTAAGTAAATATGTAATTAGTACTTATGTTTTTCCTGAAATAAACAGTAAATTTTTTTTTTAACTTATCTGGAGTTGTGCTCTGACCCATTAGCTACAGCGAAGTTACACAAAATTTAGCATTATATTCCGCTGAAGCGCCCTCTGTAACACTTTTTGTTTTCTTTTCTATGCTAAGCGCCCTATTCCTTCTTCAGCAAGTGTTAAGGGTCAATTTACCATCAGTCTGATAAAGCAATGATAAAAAGGGTTGACAAGGCACTAAAGGTGAATTAAAACCTGCAAACGGTGCTTGTTAAAAACTTCATGTTGGAAAGCCATATAATAGAATAGATGGGTGTGTGATAAGTATCGATTGTCGTTTTTACGATCAATAATTGCGGGTTGCAATACTATTCGTGATACAGGCTGTATGTATTGGATGTTCAAACACTATTACATTTTTACCGTGGTTTGTTTTTATTTAATTTCATAGTTTAATTAACAATTTTTGAAAGAAATAAGTACTTATCTGCTTATTTCCTTTTCTTCTGTACTTTCACGACCCGTTCTTTATTTCTATTTACGTAGATCTATATTTTTTTTTCCTCATGGCCGACTTAGTAATTTTGCCAGCAAGGAGCGCTCAGCCGTCACTGGCCTTGTATAATGGAAACCTTTCAATCGATTCCTTCGTAGTCCAAACCCAGCAGCCTCAGTTGCTTTTTTTTTTAATTCAATTATTTTTCTTATAAGATCGCCTGATTACCTATAATGCCTATATCGTAAAACGGAATTGCTTTATAAAGTGATTGCGTTTCTCTCCTTCTGTTTTCATGAACTTCATTTTGGAATAAAAAAGCTAAACCTACGAGACAATTTAATTTCCATTTTTCTGTATAATTGACTTGTGTATATTATAGATGCCCATCAGGAACGCCTTTAGAAACGCCATAAAAACAACTACTCCTACTCAGCTAAGTACTCACAAATTACCGTGACTTTTTAAGTTGTACTAGATACAAGTCTGGAATACCCATTTAAGTACGAGTATTACATTAGCCACATACCCATTTAAGTATTTTATTAGCTTTAATTTTATTTGGTTATGAAATATAGTATTTATCCTAGAAAATTCGTATTATTAACGCTCATTTGAGCATAGCAACCCTGTAAACTAAATTTTTGCAATGTAGGTAAATCCTATCCCGGAAACGGAAAATATACGTCTCCGAAAATGATCTCCTTGCGGTGTGTTGTGCCGAGTTGCCAACCCAAGAGATAGAAATAACACGATTGTAACTTCGATTTAAAAGTTGGTAGTATTATACATTCAATTGGCCCCACGTTGGGCGCCAAAATAATTAGGTGAGACTGACCCTATTCGATCTGGTCCGATTGAATTTTACTTTCAATCATTTTCTTGATTGACGTTTCTGGTATAAATTGAAATATTAATAATATATAATATTATATTCGTTTCTTTGGTATGGTAAGTTATGTTCACACGGTAACGTTCTACATTTTCAATGGCTATATTTCCACGCCGGAATGGAATTGATTCCACATTTGAAATGGCATCTTAATTGATTTGTCTTACTAATTCCCGAGGACCATATTACTATCGATTGAGCTTAAGATCCATAATTCCGTTAAAAATAGAAACAAATCCCATCAGTTCGCAATCAACGAGCTGGCAGTGGGTCGTCAAACATTGTTAGAATAATCCGTTACCCCGGGCGTCTTTTTGGGTCCCTCGTCGATTTCACGCATCGCTGCTTCGCCAGAGACGAGGATTTTTCACGATTTTTTCTTTTATTTTTAGGGTTCCGTACCCAAAGGGTAAAAATGGGACCCTATTACTGAGACTTCGCTGCCCGTCCGTTCGGCTGTCACCAGGCTGTATCTCAAGAACGGTGATAGCTAGACTGTTGAAATTTTCACATATGATGTATTTCTATAGCCGCTATAACAACAAATACTAAAAATAAAATAAAATAAATATTTAAGGGGGGCTCCCATACAACAAACTTGTTATAGATTATGGTACGGAACCCTTCATGCGTGACTCGGACTCGCACTTGCCCAATTTTATTTAAAAGTGTAGTGGAAGCGAAAAAGTAAAAATAATTAGTATAGGCCGTTGCTTTTTTGATAGGGTATGCGCTCGAACTGTAAGATTTAAGGAAATGCTAGTTAGAAATCTCGTGATTTTAGAGCGTGCACGTGGGGAAAATATCTTGATTATAAAACCTTGTCTTTTGAGGCACAGCAACTAGTGCACCACGGAGCATACTTTGCGGAACACTTTTTTAGATCATCTTCATGTCAACAAGCTCTCAAGCCAATCTTTGAGATTTAATGTGTGCAAAATCTTCCTACAATGTAACGATACTTTAAAGAACTGGCTTTAATTTTTTTTTATTCATGTGTGATGATATCTATCCACGTATTCATAATGAAACTTATATTTTGGGAACGATGTAAAAATTCAGGATCAATTTCGGTAACTTGCCTTGAGCCTTGCGCGACACCTATCACATTAACGTCATTCTCGAATGTCACGGTTAACCTTCAAACTAAAATAATTAGCAGAGTTGTCAAGTTTGGCATGTCACGAGCGAGGGATGTTAACAAGTTAATTTATGTTGAGACTAAGTAAACGCTCGCGTTGTTTGTCGACGGAGGAGTCGATTTATTATGAAACATACCACCGGTTTGCCTCAGGTACGGCAAGCAAGTGTTAGGTTTAATTGTCTTTTGAATTGTGTTGGTCTTTTGGGGATTTGCCTGGATTAAACGTGTAGCGCTTTGGTTAGGTTTGATTACACTTTAATTTGGTTTGGACAAGGTTGTAGGCGTTTTCGGATATGATCAATGATCATGTCATGATGATGATGAATATAAACCCATAACGCAAAAGGGTGTGAGTAGTATTACAGTATTTTCTGTGGTATCTTTATTCTTAGCTAGGGTTTAGCTCCATTTTTCTTTTCATTTCATATCTGACGCTTTTTCCCGAAACTTGTTTCAAACAATTATTCCTCCTCCTCGCGTCGGTTGCCTCATTGCTGAGGGTCGTGGTAATTTTCTCGGAACAGTCCTCCCGGATGATGCACCGCCATCTGTTCCTGTCAGTATCCGGGTGTAGAACATCGTGTACTGTAGTGCCAAGGGTTGTGGGGATCTGGTCTGTCCAGCGTGTCGGGCTCCTGCCGCTTGGTCCCTTGCCTTCGACTTAAAACATTAATTATGTGGTGTTAAATTTACCCATTTTATATAACATGTTCATGTATTAATAAGAAATAGTAATGTAAATGTTTACAAATGAAGCGAAAATTGAAAAATTTAATGATTCGGACAGGATTCGAACCTGCGTTTCCAACGGCTTTCCGGGCCAACACGGGCGTCCTCCCAATTGGACCATCGAATCAGATGTCAGAGCCATTGAATTTTTCAACCAGTTGCTTCGACATGCCTTAGGGTGGCATCGTAGCGCCATCTACCGTAAAGATTTAGACTTTATCGTCGGCACCATCGTCTCAAATTTGTTGAGAATCGATAGTAACGATGTGCTACACCCGAATTACTTATTTTTTTATTAAACGTAAACTAAATGTTTACAAATGAAGCGAAAATTGAAAAATTTAATGATTCGGACAGGATTCGAACCTGCGTTTCCAACGGCTTTCCGGGCCAACACGGGCGTCCTCCCAATTGGACCACCGAATCAGATGTCAGAGCCATTGAATTTTTCAACCAGTTGCTTCGACATGCCTTAGGGTGGCATCGTAGCGCCATCTACCGTAAAGATTTAGACTTTATCGTCGGCACCATCGTCTCAAATTTGTTGAGAATCGATAGTAACGACGTGCTACACCCGAATTACTTATTTTTTTATTAAAGCAGTAACGTCTGCTAACGTAAACTAAATGTTTACAAATGAAGCGAAAATTGAAAAATTTAATGATTCGGACAGGATTCGAACCTGCGTTTCCAACGGCTTTCCGGGCCAACACGGGCGTCCTCCCAATTGGACCACCGAATCAGATGTCAGAGCCATTGAATTTTTCAACCAGTTGCTTCGACATGCCTTAGGGTGGCATCGTAGCGCCATCTACCGTAAAGATTTAGACTTTATCGTCGGCACCATCGTCTCAAATTTGTTGAGAATCGATAGTAACGATGTGCTACACCCGAATTACTTATTTTTTTTTATTAAAGCAGTAACGTCTGCTAACGTAAACTAAATGTTTACAAATGAAGCGAAAATTGAAAAATTTAATGATTCGGACAGGATTCGAACCTGCGTTTCCAACGGCTTTCCGGGCCAACACGGGCGTCCTCCCAATTGGACCACCGAATCAGATGTCAGAGCCATTGAATTTTAAGTGGTTAAGTTAAGTTTGCACCTGATATGTATAGCACCCAATACAAATGAGGTGCAAAGTTAACGCAACCAATCCCGTTTGTTGTATGGGAGCCCCCATAAATATTTATTTTATTGTATTTTTAGTATTTGTTGTTATAGCGGCAATAGAAATACATCATCTGTGAAAATTTCAACTGTCTAGCTATCACCGTTCTTGAGATACAGCCTGGTGACAGACGGACGGACGGACGGACGGACGGACGGACGGACGGACGGACGGACAGCGAAGTCTCAGTAATAGGGTCCCGTTTTTACCCTTTGGGTACGGAACCCTAAAAATTAACAAACCTTTGACAAATAAAAACTTCTTACGTCTTCTTCTTAGCCTATAGCATACTCAAGCTTACTCGTACATCTAGTCAAGCATACATATATTATTTATTTTAGTCGAAAAAGGAACTGTAACGAAATATGTAGCTACTCACAACGTCAATAATATCAAATAAGCAACTCTACAACGTCAAAAGAGTTCAACCGCATATCGAAGCACTTTCAAAAACTTGTATCAACTTGAAAGTCACAGTCCGAATCACAACCTTCGGATAAATCAGCCAAAGACAAATTCGCATGAATATAAATCGTGATACGAGAATGTGAAAGTTCTCTCTCAATATTCCTCAGTACTCAAGGAACATGGCTGAGTGGCACTTTGGTGAAAGGTCAAAGGGATCCTGTAATGCAAAAGAAGCTTTATGTACTCGATATAGTAAGTTTGTTAATATGGCTTTGATATTTGGTTTACCCAAAATATTTATCAAATTAGTCCTAAAAAGCTACAGAGTTAGACGAACCGCAGACGGCGTGATTTTCATTTCTGAAAATATTTAGTAATACTGTATTATTTAAAAAAATAAAACAATTAAAAATACATGTATTGTAAATGACACAGGCACAAAGGCAAACTTATTCCTATAAGGGATTTCTTCCAGTTAATCTTTGAGGTTAGTGAGTACGAAAATATAGAAAAAATAAATACCGTCCATAAAAATAATAAAAATATGAGTACCTACCCACAAAAATTAAAAGAGTAAGTATGTACATAGTAAAATTTGGTACCATAAAAGTCCTGAGAACTTTTTAAGAATTTGCTAATTAGTATTCAAAAGGCCCTAGTTTTATCACCAATTTATTTTATAATGAATTTATTGTGATAAATTGTATCACTATGAGCGCCTATATAATGCTTAGTTTATTTATCAGCTCTATAATTAAAATGTAAGTGTCGAGACAAGTTTTTTAGTGGTAAATGGTGCTAGTAACAAAACGCTCTCTTAATAATTGTATAGTATAAGCGTGGTATAAGCAGTCACGATATTACTTTGTAGCCTTAGTAAATCACAGTTTGGTAATAAAAGGCCTTTATTATAGAAGTTTCTGTTAATAAATATAGCTCTAATCTAAGAAGGCATAGGCGATACCTGGCGATTCTATTATTAATTCTGAACTACAATTTTAATAGTATTCAAGAAAATGGCTTATTTGTTTTATATAATTGTTGGTCTTCCGTGCAAGTTTTTTTTTTACCACAAATGGCAACGACTATTTTATCATGCGTCTACAGTATTTGTAAGGTTTTTGAGTATACGTTGATAAAATTATATATTATGGTTTAAACTATTTTTTGTGACTCACCGCGCTGATATCTCATTTTGTTAAATAAAAGCCGCTAAATATCGAAATATTAATATCCTGTCACAGGCCATAATCTTTAAAAGTTACGTAGATATCGAGTTGTAATTTTTATTTTCTATAAAACCGTGGCCGTAGAAAGCCATTACGCCATTAAAAATAAATCGTACAAGTCGAGTTATCAAGTTTTTCACGCCATACACTCAGACTATTCTAGTTATTCACATTATAATTTATAACGTAGCACGCTCAGAAACCGACATGTTCTGAAAATGACGTGCAGCGAGTAGGTTTATCATCCCATCGTGTTACTAAAGCCATTAATTTGTCGACCGCACAAATTGCACAGACTTCGCTGTACGCGATTATCAAATGAAGTTTGAGAACGAGCCTGCAGCATTGTTATACAATGTTGTACGATTTTGAGAGATTCAAAGATACTAAGTTTGTACTTGCCGGAGAAATACATTTGTGTTAGCGCATGTCCTAGGAGTTCAACCCCTAAAAGGGAGAAATGTGGTGACAAAGTCTGAAAATCAGCATGGGTATTGTTTTTATGGTTTATCGGGTCGCTGATTACGAAAACCGCAACGATTTTAAAATCCAACGTGGCGGACGTGAGTTACCATCTCCCCTGTTGGGGTGAAATGGGGTTGAAATGTCTAAATACTAAACCGCTGGTTCTAGAGAGTTCAAATTTGGCACGTAGGTTCCTTATAAGGTGTAGGGGTGCACTAAGAAAGGATTTTTCAAAATTTACCCCCTAAAGGGGTGAAATAGGGGTTCAAATTTTGTATGGGGAAACAAGATTAGTTAGACTATTTTATTTGAAACTTTACAGGAGTATTTCTAACGATAAATGAGTAAACACATGTTTCAGGTTTTTTGAAAATTCAACCCCTATAAGGGAGAAATGTGGTGACAAAGTCTGAAAATCCATTGGTAATGCTTTTATGGTTTATCGGGTCGCTGATTACGAAAACCGCAACGATTTTTAAATCCAACGTGGCGGACGTGAATTAACATCTTCCCTGTTGGGGTAAAATGGGGTTGAAATGTCTAAATACTAAACCGCTGATTCTAGAGAGTCCATATTTGGAACCTACGTGTCCTTATAAAGTCTAGGGGAGCAATAAAAGAAGCATTTGACAAAAGTCACCTCCCCAAAGCGGTGAAATGGGGGTCGTAAGTTTGTATAGGGAAAAAATATTAGTTAGACTATTTTATTGAAAACTTCCAAGGAGTATTTCTAACGATAAATGAGTAAGCACGTGTTTCATTTTTTTTGAGAATTCAACCCCTAAAGGAGGAGAATATGGAGACAAAGTCTGAAAATCAACAAGGGTAATGTTTCTATGGTTTATCGGGTCGCTGATTACCAAAACAACAACGATTTAAAAAAAACAAACGTGGTGGACGTGAAATACCGTCTCGCCTGTTGGGGTGCGATGGGGTTGAAATGACTAAATATGAGTATGGGTGTAATTTTTATGGTTTGTTGGGACGTTAATTACGAAAATGCCACCCATTTTGAAATTTTATTTGTGGTCATGAAAATTCTTGAAAGCATTTGCGCCAAATTGCAATTTAATCGGTCCAGTAGTTTTGCAGCAAATCGGTTGTAACAGACGGGCTGACAGACAGCTACACGTGATCCTATAAGGGGGTTCTGCTTTTGCTTTTGAGGTATGGATAGAAACCCGCGTAATCCTAATAGATTAAAAAAATAGTATTTGGTGGCATCTCGATCGTCGTCAATCGGTACCTATAGGCGGGCGGCGCGTTGGGACGGGAGGAGTAATGATCGGGAAACTTCCTGCATCCGTAATAAATACATTCAAGCTTTTCAATAATTATGTTAAGTCATTTCAGAATTCTGAATTACGTTTATCTGGCTCAGAATAATACATTTTTCATTCATCAACGAAGAGAACCTCAATATCTTACAATAGAACATGACGTAACTTAGAACATGGCTTAGAATCATTAAACCAATCTCGAATATCCCAAGTCGATAAGCGGAGGCTCGGGACATTATAAAAGCTTTATACAAATAAAATGCACACATATCCCGGTGCCTTAGCTTCACTTCGAGTTATGAATTTTGAAGTGAACTTTATTTGGTGTACCAAAAAGTAAAAGCTGAGATCGCTTGATTTGTGAGTGCTTGAGTTTTCGGTTTGATTTGATAAAGTGGAGTTATGATAAAATAAAAAGTATTTCCCAGTAATATTAGAAAAGCGAAAGTCTGTGTATGTTTTGTTACTTCTTCACGCTAAAACGGCTGGACGGATATGCATGAGGGAAATGCAGATTGCAGATTATACCCTAACTTAACAAATAGCCTACTTTTTAATCCTGAAAAAAAAAGAGCATTGTTCCCGTAGGATGATGTATATCACATAGGCACGCGAGCGAAGCCGCGGGTTAATGCTAGTTGTTAAAATATTTGTTTAAGTATCTAGACTTTTGGGAGTGTTGTCGACCTTTAAGCCATGAGTCGTAGGTACACAAACGACGGCGTGCAAAGTGGCGATCCCAGGTTCGAATCCCGAACTCTCGAATTTACGTGACGAGTCAAAGTAGTAGTTCCTGGGTGTTACGATAATTTATATGTATTTAATTTCAACTTAAAAGGGACTCATGGTATCAATAGTATAAGGCAATGGCTACCCAATGATTACAAGTGTAATAATACTGCCATATCCCTTAAGAATCGGCCGAGCAAGAACCAAAATAACGTATTGGAATTACATTTCAACGTTTAAATATGATCACTATCTTATTCAAGTACTACTAAAATCAACACTTGTACCTTTACCCTCAAGGATCGATAAGGTCTCCAAAGGCCTTCATGGAAACCCACAAACATTAACATTACATCGGAATAAAAGAAATCGTCCGCACGTGTGTTCACGTCAGGTAACGGCCGGGTCGGTATTAAATCATGAAAGACAAGACTCTTAGCCCAACGAGCTCCGTATATCACGGGAGCGTGGCGTGACGGAGCCATCTGTAGCGAATGTCTATGTTGCTAACCGTAAACTAGCTCAGGATACAACAATTTTGTTTGTAATAAAGACACTCTTTCCAAAAAATGTTAAAGATGGTATTTATTGAGGCAAAAAAGTCGTTAGGACGGGACAATATTAAATCATGAAAGACAAGACTCTTAGCCCAACGAGCTCCGTATATCACGGGAGCGTGGCGTGACGGAGCCATCTGTAGTGAATGTCTATGTTGCTAACAGTAGACTAGCTCAGGATACAATAATTTTGTTGTTTCTAATAGACACTCCTTCCAAAAAATGCTAAAGATGGTATGTATTAAGGCAAAAATGGGGCTGGATAATATTAAATCATGAAAGACAAGACTCTTATTGCTATGAGCACGTGTATCACAAGTGTGGCGTGACGGAGCCATCTATGTGTAGTAAAATTCTGTGTTATTATCAGTAGACTAGCTCAGGATACAACAATTTTGTTTCTAATGACACTCTTGAAAAATTGTGAAGAAGATGTTCATTTGTATCTATGATGTAATTGGGACAGTATTCAATCATGAAAGACAAAACTGTTAGCCCAACGAGCTCCGTATATCACTAGAGCGTGGCGAGGCGGAGCCATCTGTAGTGAATGTCTATGTTCTTAACAGTAAACTAGCTCAGGATACAACAATTTCTTCTTTCCTTTCTCTCTTCAATTCTAATAAAGACACTCTTTAAAAAAATAAGGAAGGTATTTATTGAGGCCAAAATGTCGTTGGGACGGGACAGTATTTTAATTATCATGAAAGACAAGACTCTTATCCCAACGATCAACGTGTATTACAAGTGTGGCGTGATGGAGCTATGTATGTGTAGTAAAATTCTGTGTTGTTAACAGTAGACTATTTAGTTCAGGTTACAACAATTTGGGTAACCTATCTGAATCACTAATTTTTGTTTCCCATCTGTAACGTTTCGCCAAATTTTCATTTTCATTTATATGTCGTTGGGACAGTATTAAATCACGAAATAAAAGACTCTTAGCCCAACGGGCTTCGTATATCACGAGAGCATGGCGTGACGGAGCCATCTGTAGTGAATGTCTATGTTGCTAACAGTAGACTAGCTCAGGATACAACAATTTAATTTCAAATGAAGACATTTTTGACAAAAAAAATATAAAGAAGATGTTCATTGAATCTATGATGTAATTGGGACAGTATTCAATCATGAAAGTAAGACTAATTAGCCAAAGAGCAATATTCATATCATACGCGTGGCGTAATGGAGCCAATCGTAATGAAAGTCTATGTTGTTAACAGTAGTCAAGCTCAGAGAACAACAATTTGTTGAGATTAAACTAATTTGCTGTGAGACTCATTTATATGCACGCCATAGATATCAGGTGCAAACTTAACTTGACCGGGTAGTAACGTGTAATGTCACTTCATGCAGCTCGAATCTCATTAATCCCGTTTAATAACAGTTCAAGCCGATATACCTGAGGCAAGTACACTTGAATTAGCGCCCAGCTTTCTCCTCAAGATACGAAATCATGAGTGAATAATATAATTATAAAGGTTAACGAGCCACGTAGATTATAATCATAATAATAATCATAATCATAATCATAATTTATTAATAATATAAAATTACATGTCAAGTACAATATTGTTGTATAATAATCAATTCTTCAACGATTAAATAGTTCCTTGTGATCGTAGAACGTCTGCTCGAGAAGCCAGTTTTTTAGTTTTAATTTAAATATGGATGCACTTTGTGCAGTAACAATGTCCCTTGGGAGGTGGTTGTACACTTTGCGACCCATGATGTGTGCTAGTTTATTAGACTTCGCGAGTCTATGGGGCACGGGGGGTAACTTTCCGACGCGAGCGCCGCGGGTCTCGTATCTTCGCGGGGTGTTATCCTTAGGATTTGCATCCACCTCCTCTCGTGCGATTACTGCCACCTGCAGAATCAACAGCGATGGCAGTGTCAGGATACCAAGTGATTGAAAAAGTGGTCGCGCAGAGTTGGTTTGAGGAACGCGCGCTATCGCACGTACGGCACGTTTCTGGAGGCGAAAGGCCCTCTCCCAATCGGCGGCACCCGCCCACAGCTCGATCCCGTACTGCAGGTGCGCGTGCACTGATGCAAAGTAGCATGCTCGGACCATATCTGCTGGTAATATCCGCGCTAGACGTTTTAGGGCGAAACATGCGGTTGCCAGTTTGAAGCACATTTTATCTATATGACCGCTCCAGGTGAGGCCTCTGTCTAGCTCAAAACCGAGAAATGTTGAGCTAGCGACTTGATTGATCGTTGTTCCATTGGCCATTACCGCTAATGGCGTCATTTGCCGTCCAGAGAGGTCAAAGCTGATGTGGTGTGTTTTGGAGGTGTTTAAAATGAGGCCATTAATTTTAAACCAGTTCGATACTGATGTGGCGGTCGAGTTTAGTTTTTTTTCGAGCTCTTCATATGTCGGGGCGCACACGACAATTGCCACATCATCGGCATACATGAACGTCTCGCCATCACTGATCGCTTCCGGGAGATCGTTCAACAATAGAGAGAACAGGATGTTGGAAACGGAGGATCCCTGTGCGACACCCATACAGGAAGTTACGGCGTCAGATCGAACCCGACCGCCATCAGCAACTACAACCTGCTTTCTGTTCCGCAATAGGTCCGCCAACAATGCCAGCGCAGGACCATCGAAGCCATAGTGACGGAGTTTTTGGGTCAGAAGTTCGTGATCTGCGACATCGAAAGCCTTTGACAAGTCGCAGCACAGGACTGCGACTTGTTGTTTGCGCTCACGGGCCTCTACTATCTGCCGAACTACGGTGCGCGCCAATGACGCAGTTGAACGGCCCTTGCGGTATGCGTATTGCCGCTCAGATAGGGCACTGGTGGAACTTAAAAAATTGGATATCCTCGAACTTAAGCCATGCTCGAATATCTTCGCTATCACTGGAATAATCGCTACAGGTCTGTACGCGTCGATGTCGTTTCTCATACCCTTGCCCTTGAATAGTGGGGAAATTCGACTTTCCTTCAGTGGATCGGGAAACACACCATCACGCAAGCACCTGTTGTAGACAAAGGCGAGTATTGGAGACAGTTCTAATGCAGCGGAGTGGACCAAATATATACAAATGAGTATGACAAACCAGTTACGGCCATAGTACACTACGACCAAAAAGAGTAGAAATTAAAAAGTGGCAATACTGTAGTGTCATCCCCATTTTCTTATATTAATTAGAAAGGGAGGACACTACAGTATTGCCACTTTTTAATTTCTACTCTTTTTGGTCGGACTGCAGTTCAAGGAATTTTGCTCGCATTTTACGAAATCTGATAATATCACATTGTAATGTTTCGTAGTTTATTTCAGAAACTAAAGATATTCTACGAATATACTTTAAAACTTATGTTAAACAAGAGACGTACAATAAATCATTTGAGACAAAACTTTTAGCGTAACTATAGTCACGTATCTCATGCGACGTGTTATGCAGCAGCTGTTATCTCTAGAAGTTATATAAATGTAAGCGACGTATACATTTTCTTCTAGACATGAGTATTCTCTCCTAGATATGATTATTAATACATACTCGATTCGTACATGATTGAAGCAGATTGCAAAGCCATCGAAATGTAACTAGTACCTATCTGCTTTGTTCGAAATTATTATTTTATCAAAATGTACAACGTTTCCCGTCATCCTAACTGGAGCGGTTTTGTGGCTACATACTAGATAATAATTATAATGGCACTTACTGATAAACTTGCTGATTATTTGGGTAGTTAGAGGTCAACTTGAAGATTTTTGGGGCTTGTAGCAACTTACTACAAGTTTTTTTTTATCGTTTTTGGCGAAAAAAATAAATCAAAAAGAAAGGTGCTGCTATTAAATCATTTTTCAGAATTAAGATAATGTTATCCTGCAAACATCGTAAAACTTAAGTCGCTGTACTATTCCGAACATTTACTGTGACTTGTCTAAAAATGTTGCTCGTACTCGGTATAAAATCGAGCCATTAATATCGCTGTAAACTCGTACACCCGCCCGCGCAAGTTGCTAACTCGCTCCGTAGGGGATACTTACTAGAACGTGTTCTAACTTGATAGTTTCGAAAATCGCAAGACGTCACTATTGAGAGCGATAAACTGTTGGGGTGTTTCGGAACATACACGAAACTAGCTTCTATACTTTCCTCTGCGTACCCAACCCAAGTTGTTATAATTTCATATTCTTCACGTTCAATATTGTTTCTTGACTGATATAACTTTTGATAGACCGCTGACCGCTGTGTAAAGTACGGAATGGAACGTATAAAAAAAAAAAATCTAAAAATCTAGGTGATTTTTCGAAAATTAAAGAAAATATAAAAAGTACCTAAGAAAATTGTATTTTTTAAGAAAAAAATCCGTGGTAACTTTGAATTCTGCCTTCTAGGAGTTTGAACTTATGCCGTGATATAAATCGAACATAAATAACTAATTGTTAGTACATACAAATCAAAATCATATTGACATACTCGCTAGGAATCTTTTTTGCGATATATCTGAGTTAATACCTATTACAGAGATCTATATTTCACTTTCATCAAGTTTATATTTACTAATTGACATCGTGACAAGAAGTCTAATTGTAACCGAAAACCGACAGTTTCCTCGCAAAACGTATTAGGATACCTGTAGTAGAGTAGAGTAGAAATTGAACCAATCAGGCTGCGCCTCTGTGAAGTCGAAAATAATTGCATTTAAATCTGAGGAATGTGATTGGTCCGAACACATTTCTGCCCCAATGGACACGTTTAGTATTGCGATAACGCGAGAAAATGCTACCAACTACATACCACGGGGATCAGGCCACGGGGGCACAATTTGTTAGTTTTATTTTAGCTTTAATTTTATTTTGATTAAATAGTTGCAAATTATTGTAGAAATGTAAAGGCTTTTGATTTAATCTTACTTTGGATTTCTTGAGTTTGTTAGTTTTAATTTAGAATCAGATTTATTGTTTGCCAATTCCCTTTGCTTTTGGTCCTATTAAATTATTTACATACCTTTTAAGAGACAAAGACATCAAGGCGACGGAGTACCACCTGACGCAAACTTCTCTTGTCAGGCTTGCGTTAGAACATGTCAATTTCGTATCGGTTTAGTTAGCCACCTAAAACCGGTGTCTCCCGAACATTACACAATAAATTATCAGCAATAGTTGAAAAGGCGTATACAATAATTACCTTGGAAAGCCCTGCAACATTGAGGCACCGATATAATCTGTATTTGTACCCTTACCATGTGTTGACGTGCCCGTACAGCGTAAAAAAATTGTATGGAGAAGAACACCACGCCCCTAGCGGTTACTTTGTAGAACTACAATTCTTCTCCATACAAATCAAATCGTTTATGGATTCGCTAGCGAGTACTGTCACTGTAAACTCATGGTAAGGGTGTCTGTATATTGTATAACGTTAGACTTGAATCATTGACCCTCTGTGAAATGTGGAGTATGCCATGAGCGCTGAGCAGCCAACGGCACGCCGAAGTGACGCATGGCTACCCACTGCGCCGGTATTCGGCTAGTTAGAAATGTTAGAATAGCTGAGTTTCACAGGCTTACTATTTGGAAGTCGGCTGATTCTGAACTTGGTTCGGTAGCTTTGAAGGCTCCGTGTACAAAGTAGTGTGTTTCTGTGTATCTTTACATACGGTAAACAAAAAGTAACTTCGTCTATGTATTTTCATTTTCTTTACCAGTATATCTTTAGATGTCCAGCTATCCCTGTACTGAAGTTGGTTAATATCCGTTCAGCCGTTTTAGCGTGATGAGAAAGCAATTTTTTTTTTCTTCGGTGTCTGCGACTTTCAAATCAGTCGCCCTATTACTTAGACGGATTTAGTATGGAAATTGTACCACTGTTCTTTTTGTAGGTTGCGACTGTACATTTTTCCACAAGGTGACGTCATTTGACTGCTGATTCATAGACAATGCTGCTTTTACCTTTTTTTACATTTTCAAAACTAGTCCGTATAGTAAAATTTATTTTGTGCAATATCAATCAGTAAGTATAAAAAAGTCGCTTCCTTTCTGTCGGTCCCTATGTATGCTTAGATTATTAAAACTAGGCAACGGATTATTATGCGTTTTTTTAATAGATAGAGTAATACAATAGGAAGGTTTATATGTATAATACATGCATAATTTACAGCATTGCACCTATGCGAAGCCGGGGCGAGTTGCTAGTATTTAAATAAAACAATTTAAACGGATTCGTTTAAAAACATGGTTAAATTAAAATTTTACCAGCATAAACGGATTCGTTTAAAAACATGGTTAAATTAAAATTTTACCAGCAAATGGTTAAATTAAAATTTTACCAGCAAATGGCGCTGTATGGCTGACGCCATGCTGCAGCACCGATTTTTCCTTAAATTTCATTACGATTTAGAATAAAAAAATGTTTAGACGAGAATTTAACTTTGGGTCAGGAATAAAATTTTAAGATAGCCCTTAAAAATTGTTCGTATTTCTCTTTTTGTGTTTTATTCATTGACATTCGTAGTACAAACGACATAACGAGTACCATCATTGTGATTTATTTTCTAGGGCAGAAAATAAATCTCAATGTTACTTTTATTAAACCACAACAAACACAATGTCTCTTTTTGTTATTTCATAAAACAACCTTAGCAGTAAAGACCGCAAACGACCTTTAGATATGCCAATTAAAATACACTTTATTAAAGTTAATGCGATAAAACCTTTCATAAAATCAAAACATTCGCGCCTACCCTCGTTACGCAATAACAGCGGTGCGGTGCCCAACAAAACCAACAGGCCCACCTGGCCGCCCATTAATTTTATTTCATACATTATTGTAATGGTCATTCCGTGTTCAACATTCGCAAGCCCACATCATTCATTTACTCATTTTCCCTCGCAAAATGTCGCCCAAAATCACTATACGCGGCACCGTACTCAAGAGCTCTGATTGGTCGCTTGCCGTACGAGAAACCACTCCGTCATGTTCCCAAACACTCCTATTGGCTGATTACGATCATAAGCGCATGACATCCTTCCATCCAACCGCTTTACGGCATTTTCCCGCGTAAAATTAACAAGCTTTTTGCGCCGTTCAACACAAAGCCATTTTTGTTTACGAGAGTTTTAGCTGTTAACGTTACAAAAAGCGAAATTGCCACGTCATAAACAGCTCTTAACTTACGTACGCTCGGTTCGAGGTTTCTAAACATAGTAGAACATAATAATTCCGTGCATTAATTAGTCTGAGTCTTGTTTAGGTCGGTGGCGTACACCCGCTCAACTTGTCGTGATTAACGACCCCAGGGCAAACTTGCAATATACCGACATAGCAAATTATATGAAAACGTCACTCCAGGCCGATGTTGCAAGCGCAAAATATTTACACGGCTTTTAAAATAATTTCGAACCATTTTTTCGTTCTAAATTCCGAACGCTGACCTATTTCACATTGCAATGGCGACACCGAAAATATTTCAGCACTCATTATGAAAATTATACTTGAAGACAAATTATTACGCTACATTTGCTCCTTTTATCTTAATGGACGTTTGACCTGGGGGTTCTTTCGGTAAAATGAGGAAAATAAACTTCGAATACTCCATTTGCATAACAACATGTCACTCTTGAACAAAAATTAAAAATAGATTAAACCCTAACGAACTTCATCACACAAACGAATTAATTCGAAATTCAAACAGGGGCCATTGTTCCAAATTCGAACTTCTCGTTTTGTCCATGAAACGTTTTTTTAGTTTTGCCTCGTTTGCGTATGGTTAACATTATTAAAAGCGGAATGGAACGTAATATTGGGTTCTTTTGCTGAGTTTCTGTTGGTGCGTTCCGTTTTCCGCTCTAGAGTACTCGGTTATTATTCGTGTTTTGTGCAGTGAGAGTTTATGATTTCGCTCGGATGCTACGTGTGTAGTGGCTTGTTTGTGTGCCAGCGTTCCATTGTTCGCGAGCAGATGCAGTGCCAATAGTTTGCTACGTTTTTGCTAATGATGAGGTCGGTTCTCAATTTAAATTAAATCGTGTTTCCAATTTGGCTGTTAAAATGTATTCCTTATTCCTATTTATAACGTTACGTTTAATTATTTCATTTTCATTCTTTAGTTCATCTTTGTGGCTGTATATGTAATTAATGTATTAATTTGTTTATTATATTTATGTAATTTATGTATTTATTTGTTTTCCGTGCATACATTATTCTTTTTTCTACTTTTGCATCGCCTGATAACAAAATACATTTTCAAGGTCTCCACTACCTAAACGTTGTCTGGAAGAGATCGCTCTTTAGCGATTAATAAGATAATAATAAGACCGCCTGTTGTTTGCCTCTAATAGTATATTCTTGCATTGTATTTCTCCTGTAATGTTTTGTGAGGTGTGCAATAAAGAGTACTTGTATAGTATTGTATTTTATTGTACTTAGTCTCACTACACAACAGTAATCGCGCTAGTACCTATTAGCGCTCGTTCGTTTAACTTGTTCGGACAAAGACGGCGGGTATTTTAGCCGGTCACAGCGGCACTTACACGTAGATTACCGCTCCACAGCCAAACACGTCACATTTTACACCAACAACCAATAAAATACAGTTCTAAAGCAGCTCGAGCGGCTTCTGTACTGTTTTATTGCGTTATAAAGGTTACGTACCTACTACACTGTTCTAATCAGTTACATTGGTTCAGTGAACACCTGCCGAGCCCCCGTTACTTCCACGTGGGCTGACAACTGCCGACTTTGAGACCAACCCAACTGAAAGTTTATCAAATTACCCCCACGGCGCCAACTATCCGGATTGCGGATCCGGGTTTCGATTTAATTACATGACAATCACTCCATAGAAAGTACAATTGAACAGGTAAACCTACATATATAACAATATATTTTTCTCAAACATGCAATGAATATAATGTCTTACATATATTTAGCCACAAAGATAGGGCCAGTTGAATAAAATATATAATTTGGGTGCCTATGATGGTTACGTTTATAACGTGATAAATAAGTGACATAGCATCTGTCACTCACACTAGCTTTCTGTGAAAATGTGACGGATGCTTTGTCACTTATTTATCGCGTGATAAAAACAAACATCATAGACCCCATGTACTACATTATGTGTCCTAGCAGTAATTATTACACACCAAACACGATGAACAGTCGCTACGGGGTCAGTATCATATCCTATTTGCTTAGCATCAGTGTCTGTTTAACAGCGGTTAGCCAAGACGGCGTCGGTTTCAGAGATTATAGCTCAGGAACAAACACACCCTGTATAATCATATTTGTGATAATATTCCATATGGATACTATGTAAATGAGATATTGTAGGAAGCGCATGCTTGCAAAATATACTTATGAAGGTTTAGAATTTACATTTATGTTTTAGCTACCTTTTACATTACCCTGCAGTGGTGATTATCCAACTAACCACTAAATTTAATCCAATTAATTTATTGGTGAACTCATACAGTGTAATTAAATACGTGCCTGAGCACTTGTCTGAACTAGAACACGGTTCATTAGGAAATGCAAGTGAAAAGATGCAGTGAGAGCATAAATATGAGTGTATTATGCTTGATATTACAAATTTAGAAGTGTGTTTGTGGGTCATTGGACCGCTAGTTCCGCCATTTTGTTTGCAAATTTCCTGTTTACTCCTCGCTGCAGAATTTTATTTTTCGTTATCAACCTACTTCAAAAAAAGTTCCAACAGGGGTGCTTATAATTCTCCTAAGTTTCGGTCACCTAAAAATTCGCGTAACCGTGGAGAATGAGCCTTTCGCCGTTAAACTTAGTCTAGCACAACTATTATATTACAAGTCAATAAAATTAGCTGAAAGGTGCAGGTTAAAAAAATATTTTATACGTGTAATTAATATTTTTCTTCTTCGTTTTTTGTAACTCTACCTACGTACTAACATCTATGTATACGTAGGTACTATGGGCTGCAGATTTGCATGGCCTATTTATGAATGAATTCTGTCGTAAACAGGCCATACATGAATTCATTAATAAATAAGCTTGCAATTCTGTAGCTCATCACCATAATTATAAGAGTCAATCTCTTGTCAGTATAGCTGATATAGTTATGTAACCCCTTCTTGTCCTTGTTCTTGTCCTTGTTGTTGTGTGTTGTTCTTGTGTGATGGTTGTTTCTTGGTCTTCCCCTGCCTCGCTTTCCTTCAACTTTTCCTTCGACAATGTTGCTTAAAAAAGTGTCTGTAGCTCATAGTATACATATTTCTCATTTACCTAGTTACCTACCCACTAGATTGCTTTTGGTAACTTCGGCTACCTGTCACTGCTCTTATTTTATTATATAAATAGAGTCCAACTCAAAATTCGAAGCAATTGCGTGGATATTCCACGGCATGCACAAAAGCCAACCGCAAGCTTACCCTACATTCGCGACGCGTCAAAGCCGACCCGGTGACGCGTCAGCTGACGCGGCCACGCATCACGACGTCAGTAATGACGCACTGACGTAAAACGACGTATGACGCGTTTCATGTCAAATGCCTATTTCAAATTTTAGTGACGACTGGGAATGGGATATTAATCACATCACACATCACACTAATATTATAAAGGCGAAAGATTGTGAGTGTGTTTATGTGTATGTTTGTTACTTCTTCATGCTCAAACGGATGGACCAATTTTGATACATTTTGGTATGGAGGTAGCTGACAACCTGGAATAATACATAGGCTATTTTTATCCCGAAAAAAATGTAGTGTTCCCGTGGGATTAACGGGAAACACCGCGCGGCGCAACTAGTAGAATAGAAATAAAACGTTCACGTTCTATACTTCTCTCTTCATCGGTTTGACGGGTCCAGAGTAAGAGGAACTTACTACGCGCCTACTAGCTCGAACTTACGCGCCAGACCAGAGTACACCTGATGCTCGGCATTTTCGTCTTGTTTGGTCAAAATTGACGTGCGTTCGTAGACAGTAGCGGCGCACATTTATCGTATCATCGCGTCCAGACGAATTCCGTAACACTACGCAAACAACCAATAAAATACAATGATCTGGCAGCTTATACAAATATCAAAAGAGAGAGCCTTCTACAGAATGAAAACCGCTAGGTTACCACACATTCGCGACGCGTCAAAGCCGACCCGGTGACGCGTCAAATGACGCGGCCACGCGTGACAACGTCAGTAATGACGCACTGACGTAAAACGACGTATGACGCGTTTCATGTCAAACTTCCTCTTAAAATTTTAGTGAAGACTGAGATTGAGACATTGTAGGGAGAGAGGATTTTTATGTGGCCTTTAACTCTTGCCTCAGATTATAATTATATTACAGAACGTTCTCTCTTATGATCTTTACAATCTTTACATAGTTGTATTCTATTTAGTTCTTTGTGTAAAATTTAATGCCATTGGATTAAACTCGAGTAGGCTTATGTTATGGGCACTAGACAACGATAACTCTAGAAAACATTAAAGAAGTCGCGAATATTTACGTATTTTATGATGGTGAAAAAACAATGCCTATTCAAATTAGGCCTTTTGACTTTTTACTTGACTGTTAAATTAATATTGCGAATTAAATACACTTATGAGCATGAGTAGGTTAGAATTGTAATTTAATGTTAATATTGGGTCCTTACTCCTAGCTCTTTAAAGTTCTACCATGCTATCCGAAGTTTGATGCCTACTAATAATAAATATGCATGTAAATCACTTAGAGAGCTGAATAACATCGTTATTGAACCATAAATGTGGCAAATCCACTGCACTATTTATATGAATTCTGAAAAATCAATTTGCTTTATTGACAATTCAATTATTTTGCATTGTCTTCAGCGGAAATTCCTGGAGGGATGTCTCTATAATCCCGTATCCGGAATTCCAATATAAGTTACAGATATTTTCCCGGAAACCGGGTCGATGCAAGCCGGCAAAAAATGGGATATTGAAAGAGTTTTCATTTTTGATGCGGAGAAACATGAATAGGTACGGCTTGTGTTTTACGGGTTTCGTATTTTGATAATACCTACGTTTTCTTGACGTTTCATTTGGTAATTTTATTAAAATAGTAGAAAAGCCTGCGAAATAATTGCGAAAAAAAATATCTCTTTATTACTTCTCCGTAAGTAGGTACCTAAGTAAAATATATTTTTGCTACAATATGAGGATATTCAACTACTGTTGTACCAAAAATAATAATTCAAATCTGTCTGGCCGTTCAGCGTGGTAAACTCTTTCGTTTTGTACAAAAAAAAACAATGACAAAGTACATGAATAATTAATATAATGATGTTTTAATTTAAGTACCTTACCAACACCTTCCATTCCATAAAATACATAATTGAATGAACAAACTACCTAATCTAGCTATTTCAACCGACAAAATCCTATCACCAAAATGCGGAGTAGTTCAAAACCATCCTCTTAAATTATTAGATCAGTCCCAACTCTATCGAGGCCACGTCGTTGAACTATGGCATTCAACTTCGCACTATTACTGCTAGTACCTACTACTTAATGTCAATCTGGGTGGACCACTCTGGTTTACAATGGATACATGTAGTCCAAACTTGCTGATAATGTAAGAATTTATCGATATTTTATACAGGGTGGAACATTTGTCACCTAAATGCACCTAGATGCATTTTGAGATTCACTTTGTTCCAATCAAAATGTCTTGGAAAAAGTTGCAGTTATTTTCACCTATGCTACGAACCATTACGACAGACAAGTCTTTTTGATTAAAAAAACGCAATCGAATCGGTCCATCCGTTAGGGAGCTACGATGCCCATGAATACACAGATAATTTTAAACTCATAACACCCCTCTTTTATCGTTGGGGCTTAAAAACGAACCTGATATACCTACAATATCAAAGAGTATGTAATCACTACGTTTTAAGAGACGGGAGTGCCTTACAAAAAGCGTGAGCTCTCATTAGTATGAAACGGGGGCGAAAACATAGTGCCAATATGAAGCCGCAAACAATATCAGTGTCAGTGTCAATTCATGACATAATGCCAACATCAAGAACAAAATAGGGATGTCACATGTTACACAAATTATCGAATTATCGATATCGATATCGGTATTTAAAAAAAATGGTTCAGGCGGGGTTCGCATTCGCACCCGCGTCTCCAACGGCTTTCCGGTAATTTAAATCATTAAATATTTCGCTTCAATGTAAACATTTGGTTTACTTTAGGTTACTGACTTCATAAAAAAAAAAACAAAAGTGTGCAAATAATTTTATTTCATTCAAACTTTGCTTGGCTTGCTGATAAACATAGACGAAAAAAGCCGTTTCATCACTCCAGTCTGTGCTCCAGGTTGGAAGTTCTGCAACACAAATAATACAGGCTAAACAGAAAATTACAGAGTAAAAATGTATCTGTTTGTCCATATGAAACCGTACCATACATAGTCCATTGAAGATTTTTCGTAAAATATTTCTGTAACCATAATCTAACTCAAACTGGCATAAAAAGTAGTGATAATAATGTCTTATCCTCTCATCTGAGACGGCTTTAACAGCTGTATTCAAGTGCACACTTTTGTATAAGTACCTACAGTACACATACCAATAGGCTTTTGCTTGAAGAAAGATATTCCGTATTTACCCAGGTATTTTTCACTTCAAATGAAAATTATCGATAAAAATTACATACAGCACTATTGTTTACATACGTATAAGGGTATGTATTATTTTACCCGAAATACCAAGTTTTCAATGAAACTTACGATTAACATGGTTATAACACGCAGTAATTAATTCTATTTTTTACTTACCGATCTTCGTCCGGTGGAAATCTTGCCATGAATAGTCTTTTTTGACCGTCCATTCAACACGTTTTCATTCTGCATATTTCGCACTTTTTCCTTTTCAATCCACTCATTATTGCAATTGTGATTGTCTTGTGTACCTTCTAGACGACCACTACACCCAAAGAATGCAAATTATTAGATTATTTGTGAAATTTGAATTATTTGAAAAGATCGCAGAACCTTGACAGAACCAGACTACACAACAAAAGAGAAACGTCAACTAACATGGCATGGCGGACAAAAATGGCGGCTGAAGTACAACCCGCCTAAATTCGATAGTCGCCAATTATCTAATGCTTTGTAGGTTTCAACGTTTTTTCAAACTTAGATAGGTAAAAAATTCGCCTCCGTTTCATATAGCCGTTGTCGATCGTTTTTTACCTTGAGAGTTGCGCGAGGCTATACAATATCAAAAAACACATCCCATAAAAAACTACTTACTGTCCGTGTGCCGGTCATTCATCATCCAGCAAACTGCAATGATAAATGACTCGCATCATAGAGATACGGATATAATGACGTAGCTATTTTACTATATTACTATTGATTGACGAGGCTTAATATTGTACAGATAAAAAAGTTTACTCACACATCACATGCAATGAAATGTCCGTGCGTAATAAAAGGCTTCGAATAATCACGTTTTTGGTGGAACAACTCAAGAGAACTATAAAGGAATTCCGTACAGAATTGAAGGCCTAGGCCGGGAAGTATTTTTTTTTAAACATGGCGTCTGTGTTCATTAACAGGCTAAACAGCTGACTTTTTTTTTTTAATGGGATATTGTTTTATTTCATTGCATGTTAAAATCATCTGATAAAGATGTTAAGGCTTATGACGATGTTTGAAAAAAGCATAATACATGCCTTAGCCGTGAAAAGGGCTTGCCGGTTTCGTATCACTATATCTACTCACCCGGCAAGCCTTTTTTTCCCGGCATCTGCAGTAATATACTTACTATTATTCTTCGAAGGGGTGCCACGTTTGTTACAAATTGTACCTTCACTCACTTCACGACACGATTGCCTCTATGGTAGTGCGGCTGCTTACGAAGCGGCGGTTAATGGTTCGGTTTCAGGATATCGCTGTCCGAAAAATTACTGGCCGTTGAGATTGTTTCGGTTTTCTTCCCATAGTGATTTCTTGGGAAATCCTTGCCGAGTCTGATTTTAAAAGTGCTCTTGCGTCCTTTTTACAGAATTGACTTAATTAATTATTTTACTTATAGTCGTTGGGGCAGGAAGGTTCTTGAGTGGTGACCACGGACCGAAAGACGAAGCGAGGTAATGCCCCAAAAAGGTGGACAGACCGATCGTTGTGGAAAACTTTGGGTGAGGCCTGTGTCCAGCAGTGGACGCCTATGGGCTAATATGATGATAATGATGATGTTTTTTTATATTATTACCATGACTAAAACAATCAAAAACCTCTCTTTAATTCACTAGAGCACCAAACAGCACCCATCCATCCCATTTTCCCCGTAATGTTATCCCGCCGCCTTCCACACTCTCATTATAAGCTTCGTATTTGAATTGGAAATGGCTTGATTATCATATTAGGTGGTGACCTGGCATTCGAATTAACATGGATTCCTGAGCAGGTAGTCTCTTAGGAAAATAATCTGAAGGGCCACGCGTAATGGTATTCGCGTTGGTGAGAATTTACGGTAATCAAGTGTACAGAGTTTGGACAGTACAGTATTTACTCAGATGAGACGATTAACATAACTAGAGACGCACGTCTTTCGTCGTTTCCGAATTTTCCGGAATCTTCCGGATATTTTCGGAAACGGCATTCTTACAACAATTTGAAATTCATAGGTGCTATTTTCACCAAACATAGATCCAACATAGAACCATCTCGACGGACAAGTTTTCGATTTAAAAGAACTGCACTGAAATTGTTTCATCCGTTTGGGAGCTATGATGACACAGACAGACATACAGATGCACAAATACGCAGATACACATGTTAAACTTATAAAATCCCTTTTTTTTGGTCAGGGATTAGAAAATGATTCAGTGACTTCCAAATTAAGCTCGCTAAAGTAGATTCTTAGATCCAAGCTTTTAAAAACGTGGAATTTATCATTAAGCAATATGGAATAGCTCCAACCAGCGTGTACTAGATGAAAGCAGACAATTTTACGCTTCCGGTGCGTCTGCTCAAAGTGTGTTGTATACCGCAGTGTAATGTGGAACTACAGTACCGAATAAGTGTGTTACGTAACTACAATAAATGGGTCGAATAGCAAACACCAATAAATGCCTGTCATATGGTCAAGATATTGGGAAAATGACGACATTGCAATGCCCCATCGAGTTAGTCTTTTAAAAGAGCAATATCAAGTAGTAAAGAGCCCATGGGTAAAGTACAGATACAAGTTATTAGAATCGACGAGCTCTGAATCAGTCCGAAATATATCCAACGATGCATGCAAGCATCGAGGACAAGTGCTCGAGTCACTCTGGACCAAATCTTTAGTCAATCAAGACGTTGATCAAGCACAAATCCGCTGGACCGGCGTGTAGATCAAAGCAGACAAATTTACGCTTCACGTGCGTGCGCTCTAAGTGTGTCGTGTACCGCAGTGTAATCTGGAACTACAGTTCCAGATAAGTGTGTTAAGTAAATAATAGAGGAATCGAATCGCAAAAATTAATAAATATCTGTTAGGTATAGTTTCGGTAAAGATATTGCTAAATTGGCTATATTGCAATGCTTTATCAAGTCAGTCTCTTAAAAGAGCAATATCGTGTATTACATCGCTAATGAATACATCAAAATCTCAGACGCAAGTCATTGAAAACGTCAAATTCTATTAATCAGTCGGAATATGTCCAATGATACCTACATCGAGGACAAGTGCTCGAGTCACTCTGGACCAAAGCCTTGAGTCAATCAAGACGTTGATCAAGCACAAATCCGCTGGACCGGCGTGTAGATCAAAGGAGACAATTTTACGCTTCACGTGCGTGCGCTCAAAGTGTATCGTGTACCGCAGTGTAATCTGGAACTCAAGTTACAGTTCCAGATAAGTGTGTTAAGTAAATAATAGAGGAATCGAATCGCAAACATTAATAAATGTCTGTTAGGTATAGTTACGGTAAAGATATTGCTAAATTGGCTATATTGCAATGCTTTATTAAGTCAGTCTCTTAAAAGAGCAATATCGTGTATCATATCGCTAATGAGTACATCAAAATCTCTGACGCAAGTCATTGAAAACGTCAAATTCTATTTATCAGTCGGAATATGTCCAATGATACCTACATCGAGGACAAGTACTCAAGTCACTCTGGACTAAAACCTTGAGTCAATCAAGACGTTGATAAAGCACATCCGCTGGACCGGCGTGTAGATCAAAGGAGACAATTTTACGCTTCACGTGCGTGCGCTCAAAGTGTGTCGTGTGCCGCAGTGTAATGTGGAACTACAGTTCCGAATACATGACATATCCATACTAATATTATAAATGCGAAAGTGTGTCTGTCTGTTACCTTTTCACGCTTAAACCGCTGAATCGATTTTGATGAAATTTGGCATAGAGATAGTTTCAGATCCGAGGAAGGACATAGGATAGTTTTCATCCTGTAAATTATACCTAAAAAGATTGAAAAGTGAGTGAACATTTCTGTTGGGGTGCGGTGACCCTGTAGGAAATGTAATTATAAGACCAAAAGCACAATTGCTCTTAAATTTGCTTAGGCGCTTTTAATAATCTCTTTTATCAAATTCCACGCATACGTAGTCGTGGGCAAAAGCTAGTTACGTATATAAATTCAGGGGCTTCTTTCCTTTATTTATTTTTATTTAAATTCAAAATGTTGGAGTGTACATTTACTAGCTTTTGTTTAGTCTGTCTATTTGCCTTGTCTGTAACCATATCTTACAACTAAAGTTTCCGATTGAACTGAATTTTTTTATACAAAAAATCGGATCGCAATGCAATTTTATTTTAATTTTCTGTCTGTTGATGGAGCCAGTGTTCATAGGTGACTCTCTATAATATGACGCAACTCCATCGAGGTTGGCCACGTTTGATCTGTCTCAACCAGCAATTGACGTTTCTGATAAAAATGTGATCGAAAAGTAAAACTATTTCTCTCGAAAGAAAAAGATAGGTACACTTGTTTTCAAATTGTTTTAACGCCACCTTCTCCTAAACCATCAGACATACATATTCTCAACATTACGAACTTCCATATTTACGTCCTACAAAATAATCTCCGTTCTGTGTTCATAAAATTTAAATTCCATATATTATAAGAGCACACGAACAACAACTGAACAAGTATTAGGGCGTTTCACACGTTCGGCAACTGGGATGTTCATAGCTTTTAAACTTGTAAGCTGGCGAAGTCATGCGACGTGTGTTAAGCCCCTATAAGAGGTTTAGTCGTATAGAACAATGTTTATATGTGATTGATGTTTTTAGGGCACAGCTGATATTTTTTTAATAACAGCTCTGCCCTAAAAACATCATCGATAGTCGAGAAAAATTAAAATCCCTTTTACGGGTACCCTAAAAATGTTATTTTTTTTCCTAGATATTATGTTAAGTACGGCTCTCTAGTAACAGTCCCTCCGCTATGGACAAACGGACAAACATACTTGTAGTCATTTGTGTTGTTATCACGGCAACTAATTTAAATCCTAGTGCTATTGACGTATTTACACCCCACATCACGCTGTGAAGATTTTTTTAGAATTTATGACCCTGGTAAGGCTAATGAATTTTATCGTTTAAATATAACCATTATACTCGTAAATAACCATTTAGTTTATAAAGGTTTTTTATCGTTATAAAAAGTAAACACGTCTATTTCATATTATTTTTCCCACTTTCTCAAAATCATAATTAATTAGTGTATATTTTTAAATTAAATATTTGGTAGCAGTTTCGTTGATTAATACCAGCTAGTTTTAATAAAAAAAACTTTCGGATATAGAAAACATAACATTTCGAAAAAATAAAATTTTAAATAGCTCCAAACCAAATAGCATTACAAACGTCAATATAAATTTCTGCCTGTGTTATTTTTCATCTCAGTACATTTTAATAAAATTTTGTTTATTGGGATGATCGATGTCACACCCACAAATGTATGTGAAATAGACTATTGTTATAAAGTTATTTGATATACGTATTATACGTTCAAAAACGTATTTCAATACCTAAATACGCATATATTTACTGAAAAACTCATAACTATTGAAACATGACCAAACAAATACAAATCCGGCCGCTATGCAGTCCATGCAGTGTGAGACAATGGGACCCGTCAAGTTTACAAATCTGTATGCACGCGAATTATGACCTTAACGACTAATCAATAAGGATCGCTTCGCTGTGACGCGGACGCATAATGTATTCATGAACACGCCAGAGGGCGCTAAAAGCACTATAAATGAGCTAAAGCTATTTGATTTGAGTTATGAGCTGAGGCGGGAGCGATTTATGATTATTTTATTAATTAGGATATTTCTTATTAACGGTCAGGCTTATCGATGAAATATTGACTCTATATCGGTGTTATTACCACTGGGTGTGCACTCTGAAGTCTGAACTTTGAGTATTTATTTATTTTGATTATGTATACTGTTGTGTACTACCAAGTTAGTTGTTAAGATTTTTGTATGTGTATATAATGTAAATTGACGATCAATATATCATAAGTAATGTAAACTGACATACTTTTATATTTTACAAGAACATTATATTGTTGAGAGAACTAAACTAAACTATTTAGCCTATGGAGATGCCAAACACGGGCGAACCCCCCTGCCAAAGTACATTAGTCAACTTGGTCATAAATAATGATGAATTATAAAAAGATACGTTATTCACTAAAATGACAACTGCAATATTTTCTTCCCAGATCACGATCAATGACATAAGCGTATCTCTTTCTAAGGCGGCGACATGATGATGTCAAAATAGCGTTATATTTGAGACATTAAGGACCATAAATGATACTTGCGATTTGCGAGCCAGTTTTCTATAAGCGTAACGGCAAACTCGCTGTGTGATAAGGTTCTTTTGAACAGCCACAATGCGGAGCTCCCTGCCTGCATCAGTTAAGTATTTTCAATATTTTTTGAATGACCTGGACGTCTTCTGAGCATCATCTCATTGTCAGGCAATCCCATTTAACATAAAAAAACAATGGGTATAGGAACTGTAAGTGGGTACTGAGTAGGGAATGTGGGGTGTAATGATGATCTTTACTTTCACGTCTAACATCCAGTTTTGTGCTCGTATGATATACAATTTCCCTACTACCGTCCAAGTACCATTCTGAACAATAGGCTGGTTCTCTAGGCTCAGCCCACACTACATTGTAAACTTCATTTATATAAACTTAAGTGATTCACGTTTGATGCGTGATTTAAGTGAGAATGAAGCATTTTTAACGCTCAATAGACACGTCTTACTCAAAAATATTTTCAGAAGTTTCTAGTGGCCTATTCCCTTTGTGAGTTAATAAAATCTTACATAATAGTGTTTCATTTCAGTGGTCGCCACTGGTCGTCATGCGTCATTTCAATCGATTTTACTCGCAACATGCGATTTCTGTTCATCACACTAATATTATAAAAGCGAAAGTTCTTGAGTGTGTTTATGTGTACGTTTGTTACTTCTTCACGTTCAAACGGCTGGACCAATTTTGATCAATTTTGGTATGAAGGTAGCTGACAGCCTGGATTAACACATAGGCTACTTATCCCGAACAAAATAGTGTTCGCATGGGAGCGGGAACACCGCGCGACGCAGCATGAATAAATCGCCGCTGCCCATAATTTGGACCGTCACAAACCGCTGGTTGCCTGTCGAATATGATTACTAAACCCTATTGTTTTGAGCGCGGCGTTAGTTTGGGCCTCGTTCACCCCATAATAACCTTTGCATCTGCGGTGAGGAGGGGATCATTGTTAGAGATGGCATTCATGTCGGAATTAATTTCAGATTCGGTATCTGCAAAGGAAAGTATCCTAGCTATTAAAACGTAGTATTAAATTGCGCTTTAAATTTTAGTCTTTGGTACTGAAAATAAATATGCTTATAGTTTCAATGAACAAAATTAACAGTAGTATAAGTAAATTAAAGGCCGATACGGATAAACGACAGTATAATCAACTCAAGGTATTATATAATTGCACAAGTAGTTAATCTATTAATCGATTCGTAATAACTATATTACAACAGTGTACAAACGTGATGGCTGCTAGGCGCGTTCCTCCTCTGTTTAAAAAATCGCAAGAGTTATAAGAAAATGCGAGGCAAAATTAAGTAGGTAAATCCGTTTAAATAGATTATATATCGCGTATATTCGTTATTATCCTATCACAAATGCGAAATTTGTTTCCCATCTGTAAATTTTCATTTGTCCGATAGTATTTTTTTTCCTGAAACCTAACATTTTCAGGATTTTTTAAACATCGGTTTAAATAACCTATTGGGTTAGGTTAGGTTTAATTATTTTGAAAAATTGACAGCTTAAAAAAACCGCACACAAATTGGTCCACCCGTTTGGGAGTTACGATGCCACAGACTGATATACGGATACACAAATACACAGACACCTACACATGTTAAACTTATAACACCCCTCTCTTTTCGTCAGAGGTTAAAAATAAATGGCTAGTTTTTCAAATGGAGTTACGTTAAAATATTGAAACTAAGTAGGTACACGACACAAGTTTTTATACTGTACATTTTACTAGTGTGCGTGAAGGAAAACAAAAGAAGCTTACATTTCACTTACTTTCTCTTTGTTGCCACTGACATATTTCTCATAAAACAAAACACCGACGACTTCCATAACGCAGTAACCGCCAGTTCGCCGAAAACCCGACTGAAGTTCCATTCTCCAAAGGTCTATACTAAAAGGGTGGATGGGTAACCATAAAACAAAATGATGGAAGCGCCTAAAAGTATGATCGATTTAAAAACCTTTTAGTAAATTACCGACGCAGCACGGAACGGATAACGGCTAATAGATGGTTCGAAATTCGAAATTGCTCTAACCTAAACTTTGAACAGGCAACAAATTATAACAAAACTGTTTGCTGGCAGAATTTAAGTAATCTCGGATTTTGGATCTCGCCAAATTTAATTTTATAAACGGGCACCGCTTGGTTCAGTGTTGATACAAGTTTTGTTTGCGATTGAGTTTTATTAAATCTTTGGGGGATATTGGATGGTGGATGTTGAGATTTATTATTTGAATAGTCGAGATATTAGGTTTGAAATAGTAATAAAATTGTAACGATAAATTGTATTTTTAAACTAGGCGGTGCCCGCAACTTCGTCCGCGTATTTTTTCCCCGTAGATGGATTAAAAGTATCCTATAACCATCTTTGGATGTCCAGCTATTCCTATACCAAAATTGGTTAAAATTTGTCCAGTCGTTTCGGCGTGATACAAGGACAAAATAAATTATAATAACAGATGGCGCCAGGTTGACATGTCGCCGGCCGCCCATACAAAACAAATGACGATCCTGCATCACGCTATTAAGATTTTTCCTGAAACCATGTCCCCTCTCATTAGAAAAAATATTTTCTATTCAAATCTTGAATTTCATAATAGTATATATATAAAAAATCAATGACACTTCATTATTGACTGTACTTATCTTAATGTTTTGTGTGTATTTTAATTCATTTTGTATGTTTCTGCAAGATAGAGAAACAAGACCATATTCAAACAGCCAAAATACGATTAATTTCTTGACTAACCTGTTTTTATTTTCTCTACTTATCTTTTTTTATTTTGTCCACAGGCAACTTCTAGCACCTAACCTGAAACAAACACACTTCCTTTCCAACGGGGTCGAGACAGAAATAAGACAGGTAAGTCAAATATACTTATTATTTTCACCTGTATATTATAGGAGTGACACCTGCTGGGACGGGAACAGGCAGAACATTTTGGGAATGCCAGAGCATAGGCATACGCCACGCATAGTATATGTATACACATATACTGTTTTATATGAAGTTTCACACACTAACGTATACACGAAAATATCAGTTTCAGTTTCATTTATTTGGCCAAGCACCAAAAACATTACATTTAGCAAGTTAAGTCACAAAAAAGGAAAAACATGCATAATAACATAAAGAAGGTACTATTTCAATGCTAAAAATTAATTGGGTAATTGATAGATTTAGGTTCGAGTCTTTCCGGTGGACATAATTATGCAAAATTAAGGATCCCAGGGCCTAATTTTCTAATCAAACTCGTATGAGAATAAAGAACGTTCCCTCTTCTATAATCCGATATGATGGCAACATAACTTAGATTCATACAAGCTCTTAACTTTTGACCATCGGAGGGATTTTCTGAAGTCAATATAGATTAGTGGACACCAATAGGCCTACCCAAAGATCAGAAGGGGTAAGTAAACCTTCTGTTGTATTTTATTCTGTGTAGTCAGCTAGTTGACGTCTCGCACACAGGAAAGCGCGTGGCGCAAACGCCATCTACCGGATTTATGCAGAAACTTTTAATAGTCTGCAACAAAACTTCTGCATCGAGATTAAATGCCGCGAATAGATTGCTCTCCGCAAAGTGGAAAGAAAACTGCAGTTTAGATAAAATGCTCAGGGTCGGATGAAACTTCCGTTGTGGCCGTTAGTAAGGTTTATAGAGTATTAAAACCTCACAGTGTTTTATAAATCTATATTTAAATACAAATAGAGAAACTATGCCACAGATTATTATAAAGAGCAATGCAGCAAATTTTTCTTAGCGTCAATGTGCTAAATAATGTGTGATGTGTAAAATCTTAGCCTATCTGTTTGGCTTTTTAGTCTGTATTTATTAAAAAAAAGTTATTTATTTCGAGCAACATAGACTCTTATATAGTATTTTTTTTAATGTAATTATAAGATTATCAAGTTACAATTTTGATCATAATTAAAATTATATCAAAAAATTACAAATTATTAAAAATACAAGCATTAAAATTAATGTCAACAGCATTAATTTGTATATGTATCCATACTTAATATTATAAATGCGAAAGTGTGTCTGTCCGTCTGTCTGTCTGTCTGTCTGTCTGTCTGTCTGTTACCTCTTCACGCTTCAACCGCTGAACTGATTTAGATGAAATTTGGTATATAGATTGTTTCAGTCCCGGGGAAGGATACTTTTCATCCCGAATAAATTTAGTGTTCCCGTGGGATGAGCGGGTAACACCGCGGGGCACAGCTAGTATATTATAAATATATGTTTTATTAAATCGATGTATGTATATATTAAAACCTATTTAAGGTAGTTTGCATCGCCCTCAACTTATCTGCTTTGCCCAGTGGTTGACTGGTAGAGAATGTCCTATGCCATTAAACTCCATATTGTACGATTTGTATTTCATTTGTGCAATAAAGATAAAATAAAATAGGAGAATGCTAGTTTTTTAAGATTCGGTACAGATATTATCAACAAATCCCAATATAATTTTACTAAAGGATTATCTGCTTGTCCGCTTATGACAGAGTTCATATTTTTATGGGTATTTATATAGGTAGATTAGGTATTAGCTACGTAGTTCTGATACACGGGTAGGACATACCTAAGAAATTCTGCCTTTCGATAAGCAAAAAAGATTTACGACTTTATCTACCGCGTGGACAAAGTATGTATGTTCATCGAATTTAAATCTCAAAGGATAACTGGAAGAGTCTAAAAAGATTGCTTTTTTCGGTATCTTTGAAGTTTTATCGATACTCTCATGTCACAAGCCTCTAATCTCAGATCCCGAATGACATTCCGAGAGGTTCAGTTGAATATCACAACCGAGATTCGAAATAATATTACGTTTATAACTGTCGCAAATATCCTTCGTAATAAAATGGTGCATGTGTCTTCAAATAACACACACAAAGTTTATTCAACCAAATTGATAGGAGGAAAAGTTGTCCGGCTATTGTCTGTACCGAAAATTGTCCAAAATTCGGTAAGCTAGTTTGTTATTCTGTACACAATTATACACAATTATATTTAAACTAGAAGGTGACGCAACTTCGTCCGTAACCTCTCTTATTTATTTGCTATAGTCGGATAAAAATAATCCTATTAAAGATTCAGGGGGGTAATTTGACCAATTTTAGAGAGATGATGGAGATCTCTCCATTTCATCGCCATCCGTCACTCTTGACGTGTCCCTACTCGACAAGTGGCGATATCCCTAGAACATCGCATACTTTAACTTGATCGTGTGGTGTGTGAAATTAGTCAGTTACGTTTCGTTCAAAACAGAAATTCATATGCATGAATAGCATTTTTGACAATCATTATCGCCTTCGTATTTCCAAAATTTAGATGATTAATTTCTGCCATCAAAAAAAGAAAACAAAATCAAAACGTTTATTATGTAAGTAGGCCATACGGGCACTTTCACTTGTATGAATCTGAATCTACCAGCATTTCACAAGAGTAGACCGCTGTTGAGAAGAAAGCTGAAAGAAACTTAACTGTAATATCAGATGGCTTTGTACGGCTGGCGCGCGAAAACAAAACCTCCATCGCGTTATTAAGAGTTTTACTGTAAATAATGACCTGTCTCCATAAAAACAATCAGTACAATAGTACATTACTGCAGACGTCGGGAAATAAGGGCTTGCCGGGTGAGTAAGTAGGTAAGTGTAGACGGTCGACCGTAGGGAGGCCGGATAGAGATACGAACCCGGCAAGCCCTTTTCTCGGCTAGGCATGTATAGTGCTGTTCTCAAACATAAACAATGAAATTAAAAAAATACACCACTCAAAAAAAATATGATTCAGCTGTTTAGCCTGCTCGTGAACACAGACGCCATGTTTAAAAAAATTACTTCCCGGCTTAGGCCTTAAATTTTGTATAAAATTCCTTTACAGCTCTCGAGTTGTTCCGCCCGAAACGTGATACTTCGAAGCCTGTTATAAAGAATCACCTCGCTGATGGCTCGCATCAGGCAAAGCACCAACGGCATCCTCAAAGCGTTAGAGGAGAGGAATGACTGCCATTTATTTAGATTCTGGATAGTGCAGACTGCAGATTAATAGTGTAGCACAATATGTTATTTAAGTGATATACCTATAAAAAAAAAAAAAAAACTTGAGTCTAGTGTTAAGTTTACTAACGTAGCGGGTAAGCCTTCTAACAAACTATGGATGTAAATTGTCCGAAATAAAGAATTTATTATTATTATAACGGTTATGACGACATTTCATTACATGTTAGAATTTTATAATAGTAAAGAAGATTGGCCCTAGCATTATTAAATACTAGCTTTTGCCCGCGACTACGTACTCCACGCGTACGTAGTCGCGGGCACTTGATAAAAGGGATTATTAAAAGCGCCTAAGCAAATGTAAGAGCAATTGTGCTTTTGGTCTAATAATTACATTTCCTACAGGGTCACCGCACCCCAACAGAAATGTTCACTCACTTTTCAATCTTTTTAGGTATAATTTCCAGGATGAAAACTATCCTATGTCCTTCCTCGGATCTTAAACTATCTCTACGCCAAATTTCATCAAAATCGATTCAGCGGTTTAAGCGTGAAGAGGTAACAGACAGACAGACACACTTTCGCATTTATAATATTAGTATGGATGTCATTAAATTTAGAGTAGGTAGAATATTAACAGATATAAGTATAGGAATGGTTTTTATTTAGTTGCAATCTTACACGAATCTAAGGGTGCTCCTCACCGCGAGCAGTCACCTGTAATGGCTGTAATAATGTAACAAATAACCAGGACCCTAAAACATTATATATATACTTAAATGACGTGTTTCGAACCGCCGGCGCTCGCACGACACGACCTCATATCGCGTTTAGTAATGTGAACGAAATATTGCATCTTATTACACTTTTATAGCACTACATAATTATGTTTTATGGTGACTGAGAATGTTGCTATAGAAACATTACTTCATGAAACGGTGTACAGTCGAGAAGAGAGAACATTGATAGTGGTTGACTAGTTGAATTTTGACAATCCCTTAAGGAGATATTCTTATATTGTTACCACATTTAACTGAATTATTATTATGACATGTAAATATCTTTTATTGCAATCAATTGTTATGTTTTTTACTATTATTATTATATCTCTTTTTTTTGACGATCATAGTATAAATGCATGTAAATTGTCTTAGCGTAATTTATACTGACATTTTATATTATGAAATAAATAAATCTAATCTAATCTAATCAGTCGAGAACAGAGAACATTGATAGTGGTTGACTGGTTGATAATGACGGTTTACTCTTGTTTTATAGACAAACGATTCATCGAATTTTCATTTCATAGAATGTTCATTTCATCGAAAGCATTTTTTTTTCTGAGATCGTAAAATGTTTTTATATGGTATGACACAAACCTAACTTAATTTATAGGTTGACATTTTCAAGATTTCTTAAAAATCGGATACATTGCCAAGCAAAGGGTTAAATCAGTTTTTATAAAAAAAACTGTAGGTGCTTTTTTTAGAAACCGAGGTGACCTGGAAAGGCGATAAACACGAGTATTATTTTCGAATTCAAAGTAACTTAGTCATCAATTATATACTATATCGCGAAAAAAGAACGCCAAATATTCGTTATATTTAAATTAAATTCCACGAAAAAATAAGTACTAATGACGGACGTAATGCCTTATAGACAATTTTTTCCTCAGGTCATACATTTTTCAGAAATCTTGAAAATGTCAATCTATAGGTTATGTTTGTGTTATATTATTCGACAATACTTTATGGTTTCAGAAAAAAAAATATGTCTATGAAATGGAAATTCGATGAAAAGTTAGTCTGTAAAACAAGGGTAAGCCGCGCCACATTCCGGCGAAACCATGATGGCTAGCCGGCAAGTTTTGAGAAGAGAGATTGATTGAACAACCAGGCTTGAAATGCGGACTTCTTATTTATTTTGCCAAGAAAAGGGTTGAGTATATTTTTGCATACAATGTTATTAAACATTATCCGTAGCTCGCGTACGATACGTAATACGGAACACCCTAAATTTCCGAAGATTTATCCGAATCCATCACAATTCCAAAAAAAATTACCGACTTCAAGAATGGAAGGAGGTATTAATTTGACTGTATTTTTTTATATTTACTCAGAACTTACGACTGTGTGAACCGATTTTGATGATTCTTTTTTATTTGAAAGCTGGTGCTTCCCGTGTGGTCCCATTTAAATTTGGCCAGTTCTGAAAAAGAAATTCATGAGAAAATCATATTTTAAGTGTTATTGTATGTTCCATTTCGCTCATTGAACTCGGTTATTTTTTTGTGAAAAAGTGATTATATGTATTTGAATCACTAAAAAAAAATAAAAAATAAAAATCACAAAAAAGAGCTGACTAAAAAAACTGCAAGCCAAAAATAGCCCGATCATGTACAGATTACATTTGAATCACCTTTTGAAGTCGGTGGCAAACGTCAACTTGCGCGGCATCTGTTTTCATAGTAATAATTGACTGTTTTGGCACCGACTTGGCATGGTTTTCGAAATTATGAAAATTCGGAATAGTGATGCATTCTGTCAAATGAAATGTCGAGGTTTTGTAGTTTATCCAACATAATATCTAACATAATGGACGTTGTATGTTATCAAACACTTCATATTCCTCTATTATTCAGATATTGTTAGGAATTGCATTACGTAGCTCGAATCGTATTGCAAACAACAAGTTGCATGCTTCAGTAAACATGCATGCTATGTTTGAGCTTCATTCGTACTATGCTCTGTACAATTTTCTTTACTTAACTCGCTGTATTTACATTTTCAACTGAAAAGGAATAGGTTCTCAATTCTATTATTTATTTTTTAACGTTTGCTACCTCAAAACTCCGACATTTATGAACCGATTTTGAAGTTAGGTTAGGTAAGTTTGAAATTAGGGCATCTTCCGGTTGGCTCTTTAAGGAGCTAACTGCCAAATTTTACTATTTCCAAAGTGTTTTCAAGTGACTCCTCTTCGTGAAATCCTCTTGAAAATTAAACGATTGCGTTAGCTTGGTATTTTTCATCATACAAATATTTGCCTTTGCCGGGGTTCGAACCTAGGACCACCGGCTCAGTAGGCAGCTGCTTTACCACTGCGCCAACCGCGTCGTCTCATGGTAAGGGTACGCGGGAACTCGGTACTACATATACCTGTAATAGCAATTTAAGTTAATGTATCGGCCATATAACTGATATATGATAATTATGATCCTGTTATTGCTGATATATTTGGATTGTTGCTATTCAGACTGTGTTAAACGACATTCACATGCCGCAATTTAAAGGTAATACATGTCGCTAAAGTATACATATAGTTGAGATTTCAGACAGATCTTTGTTACAAAACGTCGAATTAAGTTTCTACTATCTTAGGTGATAGGTGAGGAAGATGACGCAAAATTAAACTTGACTTTAGGTTTTAGTTTTTATTGTACACAAACATGTTATATACACAGACAGAAGATAAGGTTACTCAATGTGTCCAGAACTGCTATAAAAGAAAACGGGGAAGCTAAGAAAGACCGTTTAAATGTTTGTATTCGCAAATTCACTCATAATCGCGAAACCCATCCAGAATAACAAATATTAATTTAAAAAACATGCACTTAATAAAACGGGCCAAGTCCAGCAAGAAACAAGAACGGCATCCTACACTAGAAACTTGACAACGCAATATTGTGAGAAATAACAGTTTTGAAAACGGTATAGCGGAGTATACACTTAATTCTGCGAACGTTTTCATTGGAGAGCTCTTAACGAGACTGTTAATGTGGACTGGTGGAGATTTCTATTTGTAATAAATACCGAGGTGCATTTGAGTGGACTTTTCCATTTCATTATTCTGAATCGGTTACTTGAGTTTTGCATTGTTTTCAATGCGGTTTTTTCCGTTATATATAGAAAAGGGCAAGCTTTTTTTCTTTAAAACGAAATCTTTTTACTAATACGACATCAGCATTTGAGTGAAGTTTGCGATATCTTCAATGGCTGTTGCTAAATCCATGATACCATGAGGTGATACTGAAGTCAATCGCTGATCATTATTTATTAACAGGGTGTTTTTTAAGCCACACCATATTGCAGATTTTTAGTGGTACTAATTAATTTTACTGGCAACAACTAATTTTTGGTTACTGACGTTGAAAGTCAGTGAATGTCTCTGATGTAAACAAATAGGAAACAGGACTAAATATACCGCAAATTTCAAGTAATTCTTGCATAATTAACCCAAAATTATCCACTGTGATGGAAGTCAAGTTTTTCCAATAGGATTCAGTATTAATTATTTCGGAAGAAGAACGAAATATTTATGATTTTGATTGATGACAAATCCTTGACATATCGCTACTGACGTTTTATAATGCAAATATTACGTAATGACATATGCACATTGTCATATGAAAGCTATTTGTAGTGCCGTTATCTTTGGGCAAGACCGACAGTTGCTGGGCTATATTATGTATATATGTTTTTCTATTCGTTCTGCATTGCGTGATATTTAAAGGAGATATAGTAAAATTTGATATCACTCGCTCCTGTCATTTGTACTTTAGCTATATGACTCGCAATTTTTAATATTGTAAGTCAGATCAGTAATAGTGCATATCGCTAAAGTAAAAATTATACTGGCGAGATCTCGGATACATGGCAATGTAATGACAACCGTGAGGCGAAACTTAAAAAAAAACCACAAGACTTGGCGTTCACTCTTCCAGACAAAGAAGGTACAGGAATATCTTTACCGTTATTTAAATTTCCTAACGGCATACTTGAATACAAAATAATTTTGTTATTTAATGGAAAATGTATACAGTAATAATAGGGAGGGACCCTATTTAATTTCAATTACTTACGCTTTTGAACGGACGCCGTATAAGCCGGTATTTTTATTACATAATAAATATTAATTAGGAGGTAATTATAATTAATAAAGGCACGCTATGCGTGTAATTGGGAAATAACATAAAGTTCAAAATAAACGACATAAGAAACTGGGTGATTCCTCGAGCGTTCTATCCGGGCGGTTCTACCGTCATTTTTTTTCACGATTATCACCGCAACGGAACCAGTAGCTTTAATTGTGATCTAACTAGGATCACACTCGAGAGTGGCTTGGGCTTACATAGAAAGTCGAATTCCAACAATCATATACAATACAATGCTTTTGATGAAAATATATTTTTTGAGTTAGAGATTAGGGGGATAAATCTCAGTAAATTAATTTCTAGTCCAATTCAACATCCAAATCTATAAACCGATTAAATTACTTAATTTAAAAGAATCATACATGTTAATGTAGTGGCGATAGGCCCACTAGAGATACGAGCCGAGATATATCTAGTAACCCTTTTTAGAAATCTCTACTTACGCAATGCGGCCATCTAAGCTTAACTCACATTATTATCGTCTGAAATTAAACCGCTATTACTTACTTTTAAACGCAAGTAATTAGTGTTCTCGTTTGTCATCTACCCTTCACAGAATTAAAGCGATCGAACCGAAACTCAAAATTAAACGGCACCTGATACTTTAATCTATTAAATTTTCAAAAAACGCCGACCAAAAACGTATCCAATAATTAAAAGTTTACCCATCGCTCATTGCGGAGAAGACCTGTCGTCTTGTCCTTCGACCAATCATTCCGACGTCGATAGAACTTGGGCAATTCATCAGAGAGACAATTAAAGTGTTGAGAAGGTTCTAATTGAGTTTCCACGAAATTTTCGTATCAGAACTTGGCTTAAGAACTCCCGATTAAGACGGCCGATGCTTTAGTCTGATTGTTTTTCAATAACTCTACGATTATGGGGGCTGACGGGGATTATAATACGGCCAAGTTTGGAATGTGAGTTTCATTGGGAGGTTGTCATTTTGGGTTAGGGTGTTTTCGGGTGTTCGGCGCATGCAGCTATTATGTAAGACAACAGGAGTGTGCACTCAGAATAAGGATGAGTCCCTCTTTGTTGCTAAATATTTGGTTACCCCAGCGGAGTGGGACAAACGGGCTGCTTGGTGGCTATCTCACTCGGATCGTTGTATCGTAGCAACGTCCAGGTGTACTATAATACAATGCTTTAACCTATTTTTTTAACATGCTCTCCAGATAGAATGTATTGACTGTTTGAGGCCTAGATTTCAATAAATTGATATTAACTTACACGATTTTCATTATATTACTTAAAAAAAACATGACTTCCACTTCTGTCCCGTCAAGACCATGAACATAGGTAATATCACGTTCGAAACGTCGGGGCCATTATACACTTTTTGTCCGCGATTGAGTCCCGTTTTGTTATAATAATGAGCTTAGCTGTTTTATTAATGATTTTTTTAGGAAGTAAATGTAAATGAATTATGTTTATTATGTTATTGCATAAGGATTTATTCAAATAATTGTAATGTATTGTAATGTAATGAGTTGTATGTGTACTAGTAATTATTAATTATTGAATTTTTTTGCATGCCACTATCACTGGCAAATTGTGTTGTTCTGTTATATGTAATTTCGATCTCAATTCTGTACCGCAATTTATTCAAATAAACGACTTGATTTGATTTGATTTGATTTAGATTTCACATAATAAGCATCTTTCATTTTCAATTTGCCGGTAAAATTCATTACTTTTCCGATATACAATGATATGATCCTATCATAATTCCGTTTCTACTAGAAAATACTTTTTCTTTCCGCTCCTAAAATTCCCAGCCAGTCATACAAAACGGTATAAGGTACGATCTATTTTCTACCAAATTTCCGCAAGAACGGATTAAGGCTAGTACTGAATCCGTAAACATATCGCTGACCTGCTTACATGAGTGGGTACATGAGTAAGTAATAAGTTTCTGTCAAAAATGACATTTTAGTGGCAAGCTTTTATAGCCGACTGTACTTTTCTTTGGATATCCATCAAATGCTCACTGAGACGATTCTAAAGAGCCCAAGCTCGGTAGGATTGCTTATTCTATTATAGAGTTCCTATGGCCACCTTCCGGCTCCATCATCAGATCAGCCCCATGGTACCATATTATTGTATTGTCATCAAAGTTAAGTAAGTATGCAAAATTTCAGCTCAATCGGTTAACGATATCTGCTTCAAAATTGAGTTGCAAGATTTCACCCGAACAAACATACTTTAAACATACCATGCAAGTTAAATAAAAGCTTTAAAAAAAAGGACAGCACGTTATTACTGAAAGCTAACCGGTCGCCTTATGCACACTGATAAGTGTGCGGATCGTAACAATGTAGGTATCGTTTTAGGGTTGAGTACAGAGCATGGCTTGATTTGAACGGAATGAGGGCCGAGGAAAATGGTGACTAGCCGTTAGGAGTATGGAGGGTAAATGGTTTATTTTCTAGCTAAGAAATAAAGAAGCTTAAACTCCACTCAACATTACAAGGAGTAACGTGTAACGTTTAGTCGTGATTCAACTGACATTGATAGCTACAAAGACGACAAGTCCTTCGATTAAAAAAAAATGGAAGCTACGATTCCACAGACATACACACAGATGTTAAACTTATAACACCCCTCTTTTTTGGTCGGGGGTTGAAAAGGAGAGATAAGTTTGCATGTTGCGCTACACACTAAAATAAAATAAATAAATAAAAAAGCCTTTTAATTCCACACCAAACTATGTTACAATATAAAAAAGAAAAAAAAAAGAAAAAAAAAATAATAGCAATAACTACTCTATCTTTACATTTTTTTTTTTTGTATTTTTTTTTTGTTGTTATTAATATTATTATTTATTTATATTTATGGATGGACCTCTTTCCGAGTAAAGGCCTCCCCCAGTTTTCGCCACTTCATCCTGTCGGTCGCCGCGTCTTGCCATTTATTTGTAGCCGTGCGGGAAATCTCGTCAGCCCATCTCGTTTGTGGCCGGCCTCGCTTTCTCTTTCCGACCGGCCCTTTCCAGAAGGTAACGCGCTTAGTCCATTTTTGATCGCTCATCCTTGCTATATGTCCTGCCCACTGCCATTTCATTTTCAGACAGTGTTCTAATGCATCAATAACTTTAGTTCTCTCTCTTATAGTGGTGTTTCTAACTCTATCTAGTCGTTTTATTTTTAGTATACTTCTTTCTTGAGCCCTTTGACAAGTTCGAATTTTTTGTTTGATCTCCTTTGTGTACGTCCAAGTTTGGCACCCGTAGGTCAAGCAAGGTAGTAAGCATGTATCAAGCACTTTCTTTTTTAGTGTGATTGGTAGCTGGCTTTTTAGCACTTCCTTCAAGCTCCAAAATTTGCTCCATGTCTTTGCGATTCTTCTATTAAGTTCGATAGCTCCCCTGTTTTTGTCGAAAGACATCTCTTTGCCAAGATATACATAATTTTCTACATACTCTATTTCTCCTGCGTTGATATATATTTTTTCTCTTCGTCCGTTACAAAGTATTTTTGTTTTACTAAGATTACTTTCAAGCCCAATTTGATTACTGTTACTTTGTAAGGATTGTAGCATCTCTTGCAGCTCTTCGGAATTGTTAGAGAATAAAGCAATATCGTCTGCGAAGCAGAGGTGCGTTAGGCGTTTGCCATTTATATTAACGCCTTTGTTTTCCCAGTTGAGCGACTTCATGATGCTGTGTAAAACAATAATGAACAGCGTTGGTGACAAGGGATCGCCCTGTCTTACTCCTCTCTCGATCTTTATCACCCTGCCAGTATTTTCTAGTCTTATTTTACTTGTAGAGCAATCATATATGTTTTTCAGGATATCTATGTATGTTTGGTGTAGATCATATTCGGCCAGAGCTTTCCATATAGCATAATGAGATATTGTGTCAAAAAAAAAAAAAAAACTCGCGCTACACACTACAATTCCATTATTGCCGAACTTTATAGAGGGAGAAGACGGTAACAGATTTTTTTCTCTAGACGAACTTTTATCGCATCGACTGACATTAGGTCAAACGACCCACCTGATTTACATCCTCAAAAAAATGGTTTACACGCCTATTCCATTATTGCCGAACTGTATACAGGTACAAAACTGTAACAGACGTGTTTCTCTAGAGTCTAGAGAAACACGTCTGTAACCGTTTTGTACCTAGAGTCTAGACAAACTTTTATTGCACCGACTGACATTAGGTCAAAATGACCCACTTGATTTACATCGTCAAAAAAATTGTCTACGCGCCTATTCCATTATTGCCGAACTTTATACAGGGAGGAAAGAGTAACAGACTTGTTTTTCTAGATGAGCTTTATTGCATCGACTGACATTGGGTCAAAATGACCCACCTGCCTCTGTGGCTCAGTGCAGATCGATTGCGACAACTTTAATTAAACCCGGCAAGTCCACGCTTTAATTGCAAGCCGAGGTCTTTTTGCAAACAAAACGATGGTCCAGATTAAAAGTTTTATTCTCAAAGTAACTGCACTGCGGCAGCAGTTGTCCATTTTTTAGCTCATCCAGTGTTTTTTTTTATTTCATTCCCAAGTAGCACAGGCTGCTACACTTCTATAGCTTAAATTAGAGTTATAATGGCTGTATAAGGTCTTTACAGCCTGTTCGCTACCTGGGTTCTGCCAAGAATATCTGCTTCTAAAAAAATCTTAAAGAAAAAACAATCACTATGTACATATATTTGTGTAGGTATAGGTATTTTAGTTAATGGGAATAAACAATTATTATATTACATTCTATATTAACTGTGTGTCGTTTTTCATATAATATGAACGTATGACATACTCGTATAGACTTAACGTAAACTGTCATTACATAAATCAAAGCTTAAGAACCTCCCGACACAAGTGGCTGAATGTCTCAGAGACTACTGCTTTTATTTATTTCCAACAAACAGCTAAGATCCATCAACAGACAAGAATTTAGATAAAAAAAACACGCACTCCAATCGAAATATCGGTTTGGGCGCTACAATACCAGTTGATTAGCCACAAAATATTTACGCTCGGCTGCGTTTGAGAAAATACCCAACTCCAAACGTTTCCACATTACCTATGAGTTATTTCAAAATACTGTTATTATCAACTGTTTGTGCCAACCGTTCCAGAAAACTCGACTCAAGTCCAGAACCGCAACTTCATCGGGCATTTTGCATTGTTCCGTCCACATGTGCCCGTTTTGAGAACAACTTGGAACTCCGAAAAAGTTGACGCCGTTTCGCCATCGTACGTAGTGGAGTTAGCTTCGTCCCTCGACCGCATCGACAACAACTAGTTAATTATTTCTATTTAACAAAAGCCAGAGCCAGAGTCAACGATTTTCAAAGTAATTTTGCTTGTAACCAATGAAGAGTTGAAACTGTTAGGTCGCTTTCTCACCGAGAGCATTGGTCTATAAAGTAAAAAAAAAAGAAAATATTATCATCCTTCTTGTCATTGTCAAGAAATAAGATGATAGCACATTAAAGTAGTAGCATCTACTAGGTACTCTAGGTATTTTCATTCCAGTAAAGTCAATCTGCCGACAAATATGATATATTAAGTCCAACGAAAAATATATCAATACTTTCAACACAATTTCCATGCAAAACAATACACCAAAAATTAGGACGTTAACATGCCGTTGCAAATTTTCATCATCACCATTTTAGCAACACCGAGCCGTGGCACCGTTGCACCATAACTCATTAGACGTAAGGGTGGTTCTGTCTTGTTTAGACACGCCAAATAGACCCGTTTGGTCCGATCCCGTGGTAAATTGAGGTTCCCGTGCGATATGAATGAACAGATGGGGAAATGTTATTCCAATCGCTGTGACTGCCGTTCCAATGCGAAAATATCACTGCTACTTTGTAACACCTGTACTCACGCCTCCTGTTCCTATTTAACTACTGGTTACTGATATAATTAAGTTCATTTCGGACACATTTTACATCCAGAAACACACCAAACACACATGGTCACGATCAGCTGAAGCTCAAGTATTGAAATAAATACCTAATAACACTCTTTTTTTATGACATCGGAGGCAAATGAGTAGATGAATCACCCGATGGTATGCACCCCATTTATGGTGATGTTATGTCTACGGGAAACCATTGCGATTGTGGCATTTTCAAACGTTAGTAACTTACATTAAAGGCAGCAGGAAGCTTATTCGAGCGTGCTTTGAGATAACACCACACAAGCGATGTCTCAGGTATATCGACTTTAAATGTCATTAAAAAAGTTTAGTTTGCGCCTGATATCTATGGCGCGGCATATAAATGAGGCGCAAAATTCATCGCGACCAGATTGGCGTTTGGCGTATCGCCATTTCGGAGATCTCTCCGAGATATCAGATTTATATATGGAATTATTGTCGAAGGTGTCCGCATGATTTTTGAATGGACGTTTTTTGTAGTGTTTATCCTGCGCGATGTCACAGTGATTTTAGACAGCCGGTCACTGTGATTTTTTAATCATGCCACTATTCACCACCAACCTCTATAGGGAAATGGGATCTGTGCAATCGCGTAAGCCAATCGCCATTTAATCCTACACGATGAAATGAGAAATGTTTTCAATTTAGAAAACATACAAAATAAAAACGTTCGGAAAAACAATGTGCTTTTGTTTCGGTATGAAGTCGTTTCGGCTGAGTTTGTTTTAATTTCGATTGTTAAATAATTCCATGATCGTGGACATTGCCTTGATTTTCAACGTTTTTGTTTGTGAGCTTCAAGTGTGGTATCCAACGGAGTATTATTATCACTAACACGTTCGAGATTTTACTTTGTAAGCGAACCTTCACTATATCCTTTGTTAGAGACTGTTTCTGTCTGATTTTCTCAATCGCGTCAAAAGTATCTGGGCCCTACTTCCATAATAACTCTCTGATATCTGGGAGAGATGTTTGAAATGGCGATATACCTCATATTTCATATGCGACGCCATAATATTATATCAGGCGCAAACTTAACTTTTTCAAAGACAGTCAAAGGCGATATACCTGAGACTTTCGCTTATAAATAAGTTTTTATACTCTTTATTATTATATGTATATAAAAATGTCGGGCACAAACTTAACTTGAGCTGGTATGAAATCGCGCTTTAACGATAGTTAAAGGCGATATACCTGAGACATCACTTATTAGGAGATATCTCTGATAAATATTAAAAATAATAAATAATAAATATCAGACAACCTCACAAAAAATCGATCAAGTCCCGAATTAAGCTCAAAAAGGCTTGTGTTATGGGCACTAGACGACAGGCAGATAAGTGTATACTTAAATACACAGAACAACCATGACCCAAGCACAAATCTTCGAGTTCATCACACAAATATTCGCCCTGGCCGGGATTCAAACCCTCTAAATACACTAGCGCCCTGATTAGGGTCAAGGCAGACTGACTACATGTCATTATCACCTTCAACTTGCGTCGGAAGTAGCTGACTTTGCAGTAGTCGGTTTGTTCTTGACTTAATTTGGAACTTCCATTCGTGCGAGGTTTTCCTTTGCATGCATATAAGAAGGGCTTGTCGGACGGGTAGGTATACACGGATTGTGATACGAAGCCGGCAAGCCCTTTCCACGGCTAAGCATGTATAAAGCTTTTCTCAATCATACAATAAAATAAAAAAAAAACACCACTCAAACTAAAAATATAATTCAGCTGTTTAGCCTGTTCATAAACACAGACGCCATGTTTAAAAGTAAGTTACTTCTCGGCTAAGGCTTTCAATTTTGTATGAAATTCCTTTACGATTCCCTCGAACTGTTCCGCCCGAAACGTGATACTTCGAACCTTTTATAACGCACGTTATTACGACATTTCATTGCTAGTGTGAGAAAAATTGGTTCTTAAAGTTGCTCTGAATATTATTATGTGCTCTCAACTTATAATTTCGGTTAGTTCAGTTCACTTTCACGGTTAACAGTCTGAACTGAATTCAAATTTTATTCATCCAATTACAACCAGATAATAATTACCAGGAAATGAACAGATTTTAGCCAATGTTTGTAAATATCCGGTAAAATAATAAACAACGCAAATATTTCGACAAAATATTAATTTTGTTTTATTCAATGCGACCGCGAATAATTATATTTTATGGTATTGTCAGATATTTGTAATCAGTCTCGTGGAATGGAACCTTTATTTTCATTAATTGGGTCATGGATGGTGGATTTTATTGAAATAATGGCTTTATATCCATTCGGAGCGGTTAAACATTCGGATATGCGACAAAATGCAACAAATATCAATTACATAGCAAAATATCATGATTTCACGATAAAAATAATGTTTTATGCAACTGTTACATAATGGGACGACTTAAAATACGAGTTTGGTTTTATGATGGGATCATACCAGAGTTTTAGGGTCTAGTTTTGTACAATCACAAATGACAGAGATCAATGACAAATGAAAGAAATCATTAATTAGTAATTTATGCAACTGTTACATAATGAGAGGTATTAAAACACGAGTGTGGTTATTTCCTATGAGTATTTTAGTGTTTTGTACTGTGGAATTAAAGTAGTTGTATCTTATTGCATGTTGTGACGCCTAAAAACTAGAAAATTTTATTTTAATATACCTGGCATTGATTCGGAGAATTTATTCATTTCCTTAACTTGTACCAATGTAATTAGGTACAACATATTAAATGTAATTGATTGTTTTAAGCATCATGAAATTACTTACTGTTGAGTTTCTTTCGGCTTTCTTCTCAACAGCGGTCTCCCCTTAGGAAATGCCGGTGGATTCACAATGTAAAAGTGCCCTTGTGGCTTACCTACTGAATAAATCATTTCATTTCATTTCATTTAAAATCTTATGGGCTGCACAAATGCATGGCATGGGTTACCCTCATCTGGCAGAATAATATGGGTCAGAAATACACTTCGCATAACACGTTTCGCAGAAACACTTTCGGTCGAATGGTAAGATGGCATAAAGGTATAGTTGGCATTACTACTACCTCGCATACGACACATTTTGCAGCACATTGTTTTGTAGAATATCTCTTTGTCCGACTTTGGTTTAGCATAATTTTATGTACCATAATAATCCTATAGCATACGATTACAATAGCATAATTATTTTCTATTAGCAGAAAAGTGCGTTACGTAAACTTTACGTAGTAGACTGTAAGTACCGTTAGGTACGACGACGAGCGGTTCGAGGAGCAGTGTTAGGTATCTTGCCGCCGCGGGGCAACTGCCACTAAATTTTTAATCACAACAATTGTAATGCATAAATTAGGTCCTGATTTCACCTTAGGGCAGGTCCGACTTGGATTAGGTTAGGTACGACGACGAGCGAAGCGAGGAGGAGTGTTAGGTTGAACTGAGACCCTAACGAGCGAGCGAGCCGCGCGGCATCGGCCGGCTACCATACCACTCCATGGACAAAATGTGTAATCACAACAATTTGTAAAGCATAATTTAGGTACTGATTGCACCTTAGGGCAGGTCCGACTTGGATTAGGTTAGGTACGACGACGAGCGAAGCGAGGAGGAGTGTTAGGTTGAACTGAGACCCTAACGAGCGAGCGAGCCGCGCGGCATCGGCCGGCTACCATACCACTCCATGGACAAAATGTGTAATCACAACAATTTGTAATGCATAAATTAGGTACTGATTGCACCTTAGGGCAGGTCCGACTTGGATTAGGTTAGGTATTCCGCATATGTCCTGTACAACAAGATAAGACAATGAAGTCTATCTTGGAATCAAATGGTATTCGGCTTGACAACTTTATGTCGCCTAAAATATTATGCAAAAAAATTATCTGCGAAAGTACTATTCGTTTAGAAGACTGTTATGCTCATCAACATTATGCCAATATAAGATTCGGTATTATAAAAATCTGCGAAATGATTTATGCCAAAGCATACTCTGCGTAAGATGTTTCTGCCAAACGTTACTTCTGCCAAGTATCGTTATGCAAAACAAATATATGTAAAAAAAGTTTCTACAAGATAATAGTGAACCGCATGGCATATTTATGAATGAATTCAGTCATAAATGGGCCGTGCAATTCTGCAGCTCATTGTACAGTAGAATTGAGGACCCACGTCACAGGGGTACGTATTACAATCCCGAAAGTTCATAATACCTACAGTTGAAATACTGATCGTCAAAATACCGAAAATCAAAATACCGAAAGTACAAAAAGCCGATATTCGATATACCGATGCTCAAAAGACCTATTTTGAAAAGATCGAAAGTTCAAAATCTCGAAGTTTTATAAAACCGAAAGTTTAAAATCTCGAAATTTTATAAACCCGAAAGTTTTGAATCTCGAAATTTTATAATCCCGAAAGTCAACCATTGTCAGTAAAATGCCAATGAAAAAAATTTCTTTTTTCTTTTAAGAATATGATCATAACTACAACAAAAGGAGCGTTTTTTAGGGATATAAAAAAAAACTAACCTAACCTAACCCGGCCGAGTCGGATCTGCTCTGAAAGGTGAATCATTTAAAGTTTGAGAATAGGTTGAGGTGAATCAATCACCTTTCAGAGCAGATCCGACTCGGCCGGGTTAGGTTAGGTTAGTTTTTTTTTTATATCCCTAAAAACGCTCCTTTTGTTGTACTATTTTAATCGTTCGGCATTTGAACTGTAGGAATTCTAGCCGTCGGGATTACAGTCTTCGGGATTACAGTCTTCGGGATTTCATCCTTTCGGTCAAACGTTCTTTCAGGATTTTAAACTTTCGGTCAAATAAACATTCGACATTTTAATTTTCGGCCTTCCATACATACGTCTTATGAAATTCGGTATTTTGAACTTCGGCATTGTAATACGTACCCACGTCACAGATGTGCAAGCGCCACAGTTGTTTAACTGAATCTATCACAAACATTGGAGGTCGAGCAGAAAAACAACTGCCTACATTGATACCGGCGAGTATACAAATTGACGTATTCTGAAGGCGGGTAAAATAAATTGCTGCGATGCGAACCTCCGACTGGGGTGAGGAAATTCAAATTGGATTGAAGGAAGTTTAGATTGGATTGAATTTTCCCACCACCTTGTTTAATTTAGTAAGGGCGCGGCTGACGTGAGATCTCTGGGTCTTTAGGTGTCCTTCGGATCCTTCGGATTTTTTTTTATTAATCTGACCAGCAATGTCCACATTTGATAGCTCGACGTCGGCTGTCAACGTCAGATATTGACTGAGCTCCAGTAGCAATGGGTGATACAGATTTTATCACTATGAGTTACAGGGGGCCTATGCAAATTACAAATTATTTTTATTCAGACATTCATTTATTTAATGTTTATTGTATTGATTTACGAATATCATTTTGTTTAACGATCACATTCCGAAGAGTAATATAAACTGACATGTACTTGTACTTATAAGAAATTTGTAATGGTGTGATAAATAAACTAAACTAAACTAAACTATGCTTTAATTCCCAATATTTCGCTAGGGCCAAACTAACTAATTAACTACCTCAGGCACACAGTAAAAATATTAATTGCATGCACCCAGAACTTTTATCTTTAGTAATTGTCCACAAGAAACACGGCTAATTTAACGCTACACTTTTAAATCCGAGTGACCCAAAAAAAACGATATACGAGTATTAAATTTGTGTATTACATGCCTATTAAATTATCATTGAATTGTCTTGATTATATTGAATTGAATTGTCGCTTGCGGTATTTCCGGACCCAGGCGAACTTCGAACCTTCTAGGAAAGAGCATAACTACTCCCACCTAAAAGGCCGACAACGCACTTATGACTCTGGTGTGGCAGGTGTGTATGGACTTCGATAATCACGCACCATCCGGCGATCCGTTTGCTCGTTTGCCCCCTTAAATATTAAAAATACCAGTTGAGTTACATTTCTTTATAGCTATATTTTTAACACCATTTCCATTTTGCTACCGCAAAAATGCTGTTTATTCAAGCTTATTCCTCGAGTCTTGCAAAGCATCCATCTTTTATTTTGCCCGCATCAGGCATTAAACATGCCGGGAGAGCAAACGGACACAGCTTAATTAGTTACAAGCGTGGATTGCACTGGTACCTAGTGGGTAGCCATGTACTCTAGCCATCTAAAGATTTACATATAAACTAGAAGCGCGATTTCCGAGGCAACATCGTCCACGTAACAAGTAACAAGATATCTTTTGGGTCATTCTTGAGAATCGAATTCTTCACGTGATTCCCTTGGCGATTTTTATTTTTATATTTTTTTACCTATTTGCTAGAAAATATGAAATTGTATTTAATTTTACGCAGATTTATCAAATAGGCACCACTTTTAGTCAATTTGATACAGAAATATACCACTTTATGTTTTCGCCGCCAGGGGAATAAGAAAAGGTGACATGGGAATAAGAAAAACGCCAAAGGAATTATAAAAAAAAGTACAGGGGAATAATATTCAGATCAGTTTTTCTTACATAAATAAAAAGTTTTACAAAGTGTAGGGATACAAAAATTCACAGTGTTTTATTCGAATTAATTGGCAATTTTCTTAATAATCGAACTACCGTCGAGGTATAAAAATTGCTGGGCATAAGCATCTTCTCTTGAATTCAGCTCAAAATCATTTGAGACCTGCTGTACCTAAATGGAATAAAATTCTAAATCAATGATTCAGTCATCTGCAACGCGAATTAAAGGGAAATTTATTTTCTTTTCATGAAAACGCAAGAAAACTGTGATTCCCTTGTTCGAAATTAGAACCAGAGGAATAAGAAAAAAGTATGTTTCTTGTCGATTCTGCCGAAACTTAAATTATTATAAGAACAACTATTAAGTCAACACATGCAGGCATTCATGTAGTTTTCTTTTTACTAAACACTATGTACCTATTGCAGATATAAAATTTTATATAAAAATTCAAGGGAATCAAAATCATAGTGAACCAAAGCCAAGTGAATCATATATTAGCCTTCATAGCTAAGAATTCCAGCAACTAGTCGCGACCATTCCCCGCATATCTGGAAGCGTTACTGACGTTTGCCAAGCCCGGCCATTGCAACTGGTCAGATGACGTTTAAGTAGGGATGTGCGCCGTGTTGAATGAGGCACCAGGGGAATCATAGCTTAGCTCTGGACAAACCTTTAACATAGTTTTTTTTTTAAATTACGATACACACAGCAACCATATTTTTTCTTCTAAATAAATAACTTATATTCTAATAGTTTAACTCAATTCTATACTTGATTTCAATTCACAACATGTACTTTTTGGGGTAGTTTGTTCAAAAAATGGCGAATGGACGCACCAAGGGAATAAAGTTTTTTGTGTTTAATATTTTTTTACAGTTACTTATACTTAACTTAAACAAAAAATATATCGTGCTCCAGTTAGATTAGGTGCTAATGTAATATATAAAAAATACTATGGTCAATTATTTCAATTGTGCGGGTACTTTATCCTCCTGGACGCTGTAAATTGACCCTTTCAAGAATCACCCTTTTACCAGATTGCGGAAAAAGGTATTTTGTTATTATTTAATGTCAATGTAACTGCTCAAGTGTATAAATACTACACAGAAATAATAGTTTTCCATCGTAATTTGTCGGAAAAGTTCGTTTTAGCACGTTCTCTCTGTCAACTTCGGTGAAAAAGTTGATGCAAATGTTAAAACGCTTACCTGAAGAATAGAATACGGTAGATTATTCACTACATCTGTACTCGTAAGTGACTAACATTTGAAAAAATTGTATAACTAATTATTATTAACCTTTTGATAAATGTTGTTGTAAATCATAATTATAAAGTGATTGTAATAACCCTATTACAAGAATGAGACAAAACTACAGTATCACGAGCATTAAAACGAGACACATTCCGTGTCATTTATCACTTGTTTAAAGAATACTTCGTTACTTGCGCAACGATCTAAGTCCGCTTCATTTTTCATCTGAAGCGTCTCAATTACACCGCCTTTGCCGGGAGATGAGGCCTCATGTGGCTGCTTCATTTTTCAAACTAGACTGGTGAGAAAACTTAAAATTAATACGCCTAGAAACCTAGTTACCGGTTAAAAGTGAAGCCAGGGACCTAATTCGAGAATTATTGTATTAAGCGGTTTACACTCACGTGAAATCGTCAGGAACGGCCCGACATGTTTTGAACTTGTATGGAGCTCTTCATCAGGGATGGCTGCCCGTACACCGCCGCGGCAACCTCGTCACTGGGACAATAATTATAATTAAATATGTCTCACGAAAGTTTTAATTCGAGCATGCCGTTTCAGAGATCGTCAAACGTCAAAATCTCCATTAGATAACAGTAAAGTTGCCTTTGAACTGTCATTAAAATGCGATGAATTTCAAGTGACATATCTCATCTCAATTTTGGAAATAAGAAGGCGATAATGATTGTCAAAAATTACCGATGGCGATGTAATAGAGAGATCTCCATCATCTCTCCAAAATTGGTCGAATTACCCCCCAGTTTTGGGTAGCCACGGGCTATGTTTCATCCGTTGGCGCGTCTGTCACAACGTCAATGTCACAAGCAACACGTCTCTATGGTTGGTTCGTAGACACGCACACATTAAACCAAAAGCTGCTTCATCTTTCACTAATCTGTTATATAATGACTCTCATTATAGGCGTATTTAGTCTAAGTGCGAAAATATAATTTTCTTTCTAATAAAATTGACAAATACGAACGAATTATTGAAAATACAAAATTCGACGTTTCCAGTGCCACATGGCATCTGTCGTGATTATTCTAACGTTTTAAAATTGTAGTAAAAAAGGGGTCATTATTCCAGAAAAAAAAAACGTTTTTTAACAGCGTGATGCGGAAATTGTATAGGCGCGCGCTTCTGTCGGTAAAAATCTCTTTGTCCGTTCTTCACACCTAAACGTGCTACTCTTTATTGCACACCATACAAAACATACAGGAGAAATACAACGCAATAAGTAACACATCGGTACACGAAAGAAAAAGTTTTACGCAGACGAACCTGCAAACCTAAACTGTCTAATCTAAACCTCTAACCGACAGACTGCGCTGTAATCTCCTTATGAAACAAAAGAAAGTAAACTCGGCTGTTAACATTTTACCCGCATTCATGATTTCTCCACGTAGAAAATAATTTCGATACAATTTTATCGTGATATAATAGACGATACTATGAAAAGGATTTGGGTACCTAATAGAAATCTCTTCAAATGCTCACCCATGAACAACAATATCGTATTACCGACGGTACCTCGACAGGGCAACAAAGCAACTATTCCCGCACCGGGCCCAATACGTTATATTACCAATACTCAGCGGAGCGACATTACCGCGCGGCTGAGCACCCCGAGATATTTAGATGAAAAACATTTCAAAGAACTCTCATACCTATCGAATACACTACGAAATTTAGTTTCATTTAGATTAATACTCCTTTTTAGGTGCATAATTATGTAATCACACTAATTTTATAATTTGCAAAAGTTTGTGTGTTACAAACACGTTACGCAGTTTTTCACTACTTCTCGCTCAAACGGCTGGAACAACTTCGATAAACTTTGGTATGAAGGTAACTGACACCCTGGATTAACGTATAGGCTACATTTTATCCCAAAAAAATTGTGTTCCCGTGGGATGACCGTATAACACCACGCGGCGCAGCTAGTACGCAAATAATTCTCAATATTTTACTATAATGCTTAGGTTCCGTTTAACCAACATGGATTAAAGTTCATTCATCATTAAGTAATTAATGTTAGTTTCTAGGTCATTTTACCCTCGAGAAAGGGTGTGTCAATACAGCTTCTTTTTAGGGTTCCGTACCCAAAGGGTAAAAACGGGACCCTATTACTGAGACTTCGCTGTCCGTCCGTCCGTCCGTCCGTCTGTCACCAGGCTGTATCTCAAGAACGGTGATAGCTAGACAGTTGAAATTTTCACAGATGATGTATTTCTATTGCCGCTATAACAAGAAATACTAAAAATAAAATAAAATAAATATTTAAGGGGGCTCCCATACAACAAACTTGTTATAGATTATATATATATAAATATATATAGGTACGGAACCCTACATGCGCGAGTCGGACTCGCACTTGCCCAATTTTTTAAGTATTCCTTAAAGTTTGATGCATAAACAAGTCACCAATAAAAAGGTAGTTGTGATGCAGCTTTGCTGTAATAGTTTATTTTGTCTTCTGTCCTTTTATCGGAGAACCTCACATAAATCGACCTAGTCCCAAAGGAAACTCTAGTCAGCTTGTGTTATAGGCACTAGACGACGATAAACATACTTATATAGATAAATATATACTTAAATACATAAAAAAACAGCCATGGCCCAGAAAAAAGATTCAAATTCATCACAAAGATATATATATATGCCTTTGCCGGGATTCAAGCCCAGAACCGCCGGCTCAGTAGCCTCTTGTGAAGGTAAAATACAACACAAAAATGTTAATGAACCTAGAAAACAGTTTTATAGCTAAAGAGATTATAATCTGTTTTCCTTTTAAAACCGTAACATAAAACTGTCAAAATTCTTATATAATCTTTCCGGAAGTTAGACTAATCGACGTCTTTTGCAATAACGTAATAATCCGTCTAAAAATTTTCGGCCATAAATTTATGTCTTAACACATTCAACGCCGTCATTAATCTCTCCGGAGTGTGTTGTATAATTGAATGACGTTGTGCCTTGTGTTACGTTTTTTTGTCACTTTTTTATTTATGTAACAATGAAGAGCTTAAATAGACACATTAATAAATTGTAAATTTAGATTATAACTAATTATAAGTCAGCACGCAGTGTAAATTTTACGCCGTACGATAAATAAATAAATAACAATTAAAAGCTAGATACAGATACTTTTATATTTACTTGGAAGGTGTCCGAGTACTTCGTTCGCGCGGAAGAAAACAATCATAACCCTCTTTTCTGCTTCTTCGTAGACGAGTAAAAGTATACCATGTTAATTTGGAGATGCCCGGCTACCCGTTCCGCTGTATAACAAAATTATTATTTATTTCTATTTTATTGCAAAAAAGTGTGCAAGTGGCGAATTTAATGTCATAAGGCATTCTCTACCAGTCAACCAAATTAGTAATAGGTCTGCTTTAGGCGTGATGTAGGCTCAAAGACATGCGTAAAAATTCAGAAAATATTCAATGTAAATGTAATTTTTACGATTTTAGTATTGTATAGAAGTTATTATTTACATCCCTTCATTTATTTCAAAGTTGGGCCTTAATTTGAGGTATGACACTGACATCCAACCTCGACCTAACCACTATATGTCTACTTTAGCGATACGTGCTATTTAACCTTTACCGTAATGACTAATAACATTACCATTATCATTAAGGCTAATAATATATACTATCTTTATTTTAAAGACGTTATATTCAAAATGGATAGTCACATCGCTAAAGTGCAAATGACAGGAGCGTGCGCGATACATGCTTAAGGTTTTCTAGCTTTCCAAATATTGAAAAAAAAAATGCTCGCAAAACGAGCAGGATATCTCCGTGAAATAAAATTTAATAATACATTGTCATCCTTTCATATCGTCTTACAAAATTATCCTAATCTCTAGAGCTGGGTACAATAAGACCCTCTAGATCTATTCATTACTAATTATAAACGGAACAGCGCCGTTAAAAAATTACGAAATTCAATAAAATATTCGAGGGCGCAATTTTTCGCTCGACAAGGTCTAATTTGTCATTCACGAGTATCGTCCTTTTGCGGAGACGTAATGTTGGGCCATGGAAACCGCGGGGGGAACAAAATCTAAAATATTTGCTATTTATAACTAAATTTTCTGCTCCCAGTTTCGCTTTCGTTAAACGGGAGCCCTTTGACTCTTAGAAACTTATTTCGCCGAAAAATCATATAGCAGAATTTTTATGTAGTCATGCATTTATTCTCATAACACTTGCAAAATATCATCCTATTGATTAGGTTACGGCTTAGGTTTGTTTTCTAACAATCTCAAATAGTTTACGGTGGCTTTTTAAGAAATGAAACATTTGACGAAAAAGAATTCTAGGAGTAAATATAGACGCCGTTAAAACACACGCTAGCCTACTATGTATTTTCGGGATAAAAAGCCCCACGTTGGGCGCCATGTAAGGATTGTGACTGGTCACGCGTTGTGTTGGGTTGTTTTCAGTCTTAAATGAACGCCCACAAAGCACCTTAGACTTACTACACACAAAAATTTGTCAAGCAGTCTTGAATCAATAAACTTAGGCTACGAATTTCAGATCGAAGTGTTCACTCCGCCATTGCGAAAACTGTCTCTGACTGCTGCGCTGCGTGCGCATTCAGCCACCATGTAAGACAATGTCACGGAAAAGAGAAAGAGAGAGAGAAGGATCTATCTTAATAGTAGTTCTAAATAAATGCATCTTTGTTGATTCTAATCTATCTTTCTCCATATCCATCATACTACTTCCAAATCGCCTGTTCCGTAGCCTTAGCCTAAAAGCCCGGCTCGCAATTAGGTTGCGTTCTTTTTTTTCGTTCTGCGGCACCGCCAATTATGGGGAGTGAACGAATGGCACGAATGAACGAATGAAAGACCGGCCATGGGGCTGGCAAGAAATTGTAAAGGTTTTTCCATTCGGCCCGTCGTAAAGATGAAAAGGATACTGGGAAGCAAGTTGTCATAGATATTTCGGTCATATTTTAGATTTCAGAATTATGTAGGGTTTGTTGTTTTTATTGGATGTATACAATTTTATAATATGTAGTATAGATGTCTTTTTCTCATCACTACTGTTAGGAAGTAACAAAAACATATGACTACTAGCGCCACCTATGATGTATCTGTGTACAACTTATGACAATAAACATTAGTCTATTACCGAATCTAAACGAGTTTTATTAGGTTATGTGGTCCAGAAACGAAAAACTTCGAAATTTTATAGAATAACGTTAACTACTGTGCGGTTTAGTACAAAATAATGCAGCGAACTATATTGCTAACGTTCCTAAGTTGCGCAAAAATTAGCCTTTACAAACATTTGCCTGTATAATATTAGTGTGCTGACTTATGGTTATATCATGAATAAATGTACTTCTTTCTTTCTTTCCTAATATAGAATACGTTTCACTGAACAGCCAAACAGTTATAAATATATTTTCGATACAATCGACTAAATCATAGCAATACTTGTCGCTCGCTATCGTCTTGTCGGGGTAGTTCACACGTGATCGCGCTTCCATGTGCGCTCGCTGCTTATCTACTCCTCCACTTTCTGGAAGAACGGGTGAAGAAAATACGAAACGAATTCGGTTGAGAAATATTAGCAATGTTCTGAGGGACATCAGATAGTGAGAGAATAAAAAAGAAAGTTTTGAAATTATTTAACGGAGGTTTACGATATCACCAATTTAATAATACCTCAGACTTATGACGCCATTATATCTCTACTGTTATAATGAACTGTTAAGAGGCCTTATTCCTTTTAAAATGCTGATTGTTTAGACATTTTTCTCTATGATCAAACATGTTTCTTGACATATTATTGATGTTACTACCTAGAACAGGGCTATTGCGATTTATATGTATATATTTGAAACCTACAGTTGGAATTTTTCATTAATAATTATTGTTTCAAAAACTACTCGAAATTGACAAAATTCACGCGGAAAATTGTTTTTTTCAACTTATTTTCGACTGTACGCAATGAAAGCATGAAATAGTTATGTTACTTCCTAGAACTCGGGGAAAAGTATTACTCACTTCAAAAAGTTGGTTGAAATTATTAATATATTTGTCATAATATGAAAAAAATAATTTTTAAAAGGAATAAGGCCTCTTAACCCTTTATAGGGCAGATTTTTTTTGTTGTATATGGATTTTTGGTATCGGGATAGGTTTAGGGGTACATAAGGACTGGAATTAGTGTAATATTCACTAGTTGATTTATGTGGGTTTGCATATGAAACCAAGACCATTTAAGGAAAAAATTTGGTGGTTTTATTTGAAACCGTGACCGTTTAGGGAAACATTTTGTAAATAAAACCAAATCACAATGAAATGATTATTACTTCAAAAAACAATGTTTTTAGAATTTTAATACTAAAACAACTTAAGTTATTATTTTAAGTGTACGTAGTGACTACTTTGTGTCGCAAATTAACAAAAAATATCTTCTAAATAATACTGATATCACAACTAAAGCTCTTTATGACAAACTACAACTGTCTATTTGATCATATAAATCAAATAGTCTTATGAATAAAAAGTCTCACAAATCAACAATCTTGGTACTAACTAACGGTCTTAGTTTTAGGAACTTGTAACAGCATATGAAACGATGAAAGTCTTCTCCAGCCACTAATCTTCGTGATATGGCATTCAGAGGTAGATCATCCTCAGGGTCTGAGTCCCTCCCAACATCTGAATTTTCAGCTTGGTCGTCATCTATGCCCTCGATCAAACTGACTAACTGATCGTAGGGCATTTTTATGGCAAATCTAATGCTCGTATAGACATCTAAAACAAACAGAAAATTCATTACTGTAATGATTCAATTAGGACGTACTTCTCGCATAAACCTCACCGGCCCCCATACCTACACTTTGGCACCTAATAACATCTTTGTGCAATAATATCTAAATAAACTAACTGTTTTTGGCATGAAGTGATAATTCTTCTTTGCAAAAGTTAACAGCAATAGCCCCAAATACGTAAAATAAACAATTAAGAATCTGAAATATGCACTTGTTCAAATTCTAACCTAAAAATTGGTTTTTACTACCTGTTGAGTTCAAATCGTTATTGTACTTTATAGATAAAAGTTGCCGTTCAGATTTATGTACCAAAATGGAGGAAGATAACTAAATTATTCATTTACTTACCGTGCATCCAGTAAATATCACATTTTACCACTAAATTTTTTAATTAAATTACGAGACACAGTCACTTACACAAGTCGTAAACACTAATGAGGTAGAAGGCACAAACGTGACCACCAAGATGTCGCTCGCTGCCAAAGACAAGTGACTGACTTCACTTTGGTGGTTTCATTTGTTGCTTGTGCCCGTTCAGGGACTACTCATTTAAATAGTAAGGTCTATAACCAATGTAAGTTTATATGAAATATGAGCCTTAAAGTCAACTTTGTCGAGTGGTCACAGACGCCATACTAATTTCACTTCTGCCCTATAAAGGGTTAAGAAGAAAAATATCAACAGTGCGATACAGCGTCATCTGTCACTAAATTTCTTTATCCTCTCATCGCCGCAATGGCTGAATGGATTTTAATACAGGGATGCTGGTAGCCGACTACGGTAATGAAAAAATATACGCGGACAAATTGCGGGCACGTTCTAGTCAGAAATGTGCCCATTTTTTAAAACAAAAGCCTGACAGCAAATAAGCAAAAAAGAGGGTTGTGATTTTTTTTACTTCGTGAGCACTTTCTATGTAGTGTAATAATAAATAATACCTCTTGTTCACAGGAAATCGAACACTGTTACTACCATGGCACAGTCAAGGACTACCCGGGCGCGTCAGCTGCCTTCCATACATGCAACGGCGTGTCCGGAGTCATTCACATCGGCAACGAGACCTTCGTCATACACCCCTTCTACGGCGGGGACCTATCGGTCAGTTCTCTAGCGATAAGATTTTACAGGAATTTGAGTCACGTGAATGAAAAATTTGGAAAATTATAAAATCAGGAGGCCAACAAACTAACAGGATAGAGATTCCTCCACGGACAAGAGCGAAGCTTTTATATAAATAATGATAACTTATTTGGGTTGATAGGTGCAGAAAGTAGGGAATTTATAAAATCAGGAGGCCAACAAACTTACAGGAATGAGCAACCATTATTCCACGGACAAGCGAAGCTCTTATATACACAATGATAACTTTATTCGGGTTGCTAGGTCAGTTCTCAGTTTACTAGGCCATGGTAATGATAAATATGTGCTTATCGCGTATAAGTTTTCTACAACTAGGTTTTTTAGGACTAACCATTTTTACGTAAAATATGACGTTAAATTGAATGTGTGGAGAATTTCTGCAAAAAGTGAGATTTATGAAGCCTCCCGACGGGTGTTTCATTGAAATAGCTGCCGGTGATTATAATCCTCAATAATAATCACATAACATTATGTAAACCATTTAGTATATTGGCATATATAATTTAAGTATTACAGTTAAATGATAAAATTTAATTAAACCCCTGTAAATGAATATATTTTAATTAAAGAGCTTGCTTACTAATTTTGTATATCTGTTGATAAATTGATGAATCATTGTGAACATTTATTGGAAACGTCATTAATCATCCACGTAATACGGCCAATTATAAAATTGATAATTAAATTTTATTCCACATTATAATTTCACTCCTAGACGCCGACATATTTCAAAATCACCGAAACAAAAGCATCCGTAACTGTCGTTCCAATTTGAAACGGCCATTTGTTAATTACGAAACAGTTGCCTAAATTCCCGAAATAACCCGATATCAACTAATTAACGTGTCCTGTTATAAATCAAAGGGTTATAAACGTATTTTTCCGCCAGTAACCTGGGTGATATACAACCTGCTTTGGGTTAATTAAGTTATCCAGTAAAATACGCCCGGCCGGTGAATTCGAGTGCGTATTACATTTTAATATTCAGGCGGTTTTAGTTAGATGTGAAATTTGCTGTTATAACATTTGACATTGCTAACTGACTGCGGTTATTATCATTACCAACTTTGTAATTACCGTGTGTGTAATTTAGAGACTAATTGAGCGTGATGACTACTAGGTGCGAACTAAACCTGGAATGTTGATTACATAATTATGTATTAAATGTTAGTTTCGAACTTAAACTTGTTTGAGCATAGTATAATAATATGATAATTGCAGCAGACTGTGCAAGATTTGAGAGACACCAATTTCTAGTATTTACTAAGTGTAGATTTCAATTTCTATAGTACGACCAAGCAGACAATCACACTTACGAAAAAAAGTAATTCTAATGAGAACTTTAGTGGAGAACTCTATGAGGCTGAAATTTCTCGGCAAAATAATCAGCACGAGTGTAAACTATTGATGTACACAGAATACGAGAACTTGAACGAACATTTTTGCTACATAGCAATTTTCTCATTTGTAAAATATCCCGAACAAATCGAAACAATACATCCCAACATTACCCTAAATCCTCCTAATCTATCTACCACTAATCAATTCACTTCTTCTCATTCTCAAAGCTATCTCATAAAGGCTCACAATCGCTTGAATCGACAGTAAAATTAACTACACATCGAGACAACCAAATTTTCAACACCGTAATCTTTAGAGCCTTAGGTTTAGGGTGTGAAATCGCTGGATTGGGAAGCAAAATGGAATACACAGCTATACAATGGTGACAATTGACTATTAATCTTACCCGACATCCACTCCTTTTGTTTGTGGTCCATAGATAGATAAGGGCATTGTTTGCGAGCCCATGTCCATATTACGCTTAAGACGGGATTAAAAATGCGAAATGTTATCTATGGAAATGATAATTCATTTTAGTTTGAATGGGGTGACTTGGTCATTGTTTAGATGATATAGTAACTTAATTCGCCGGTGTTTGGAGTAACTTTATTTCACGATCCGCGACAAGTTACCGTACCTATGGTGATTTATTAAGGCTGAAATTTCCTTTTACAATGTAAACATTACATAAGTCTGTTTATTCAACATTTATTCAAATACAAAACTTTTTAAGTCGAATTTATGTATCGCGCATTGATCCATATTTCTCACTTATTTTCTTTAATTTACGCTTGAATAGAATTGAAACTTCACTTCGTTTCTACAAGGTTAATTTTCCGTAGACACTATTTACACTGGTTACTACTTATTTATACCTAATTATTAGACTGCGTGATTCATATGGTACTACTAGCGCCATCTTATAACAGGTAAATAAACAATAATTTGAACAAAATAGGGGTAGCTCGAGCCGTCTATCATGACCGGGTGTAATTATAACTTCAGAAACAGAACATGTAAAGTCGGTTATACAAAGCTCTTCGTCTAATGTATTCGTTCCGCCAAATAATATTAGTGTACTGACCCGAAATAACTTTTACATAATGCCTAATATTATTAGGTATTTTTATATCAGTTATTTTAAAACATTTCTTCTACTCTATCATAAGCTTCGTCTGGCCATAACTAGTAGGTACCTATTCAGTAATCAAATAATGACATAAAAGCGTGAATTAATAATAAAAGAATAACTTAATTCTGTAATTAGGCCACATGTCTGAGTCTAGCGGCATTTTACTACAGGAGGCCACTGCTGAATACTTGATTAACATGTACAAAACATGCCTATTTTACATAAAAGACAAAACTCTGTTTTAGTCATTATTTTCTCATGTTATGTTTTAAGAGGTCGCGTATCTGAATATACGCATAAATAGCTGTATATACGTTACCGTTACTCGACGTCTGTCCGTCCGTCTACGCGACAGGGACCGACATTTGTCGGGGCGAGATAATCCGACCCTCACGCTGCGCCCTCTGGTGGGGGCGGGAGAAAGTGTAAATAATTAAAATATGGGTATTTTGGCATGTTACGTTCTGTGGCAGTTAGAATAAGAAAAAGTATGATATATCAAAATGTGGCACATAGGTAGCCTGTACCGTATAGCCTACAGCTGGCTTTCGAGTTAGCATTATGCTGAGGTGGCCATTTGGAGGCTTTTAGTTTTTAGTTTGTATGTCTATATCTTTTTTACCTTTTATTTGTTTGAACTATATATTGTGCCCGAATATTTTTATTTTATTTTTTTATATGGTATTTTTAATGTACACGGTCCATTAAAAGTTCGAATTATATTCTTGAAATTATGCTATTTAATGAAAATTATGTTCTGGTAATTATTTACTACCAATACGTATTTTGATGTAATTACGTATACATATATTTCATTATTAGTAGTCATTAATAACTTAATGACCGGTTACTTTGGAAGCGAGTGATGTTTTCAATAGACTTAAAAAAGGGGGAAGTTTTCAATTCGACTGCATACTGGTATTTTAATGTATGTTACGCGTTTACTCCGCCAATTGTGGACCGATTCCTTTTTTTTATAGTATACTCCTGAGGCGATCCCATTGTCACCATGTCGGGATCTGATGATTTCCCAGAGAAATTTGAGGGTAACTCAAATATTATAAGAACTAACAATGATTTTCATGTATTTCGTAAAGTTATACAGGTATTTGCGTCTGGTAGTCATCATATCATTACGCTGAGCTGATAATGAAAGGCACAACTCCTTTACGGTTATGAGTTAGGGGACAATTATAAGGAAATTCAATTTCGTCTCGTTGAAATCGTTTTTTTTTTGTTAAAAAGTGATTATGTCGTACATTTTCGATTATTTTGTACATTTTCGGTTTTGGTATATTACTTAGCGCTGTCTCACTCGCCGTCCTGCTGGAGAAGCAATAGGGAATGTTGCGTAAACGAACTATATTATAATATATATTGATATTTTAAATGTGCTTAGCATTTCAAAAACAGTGGTACAGAGGGCGCTTTGACAGAATAAAATGCTTAATTTCACGCAATGTGCGTAACGTCGCGGTAGTCAGCAGGGGTCACACTACTCGGGATAAGTTTAGGTCGTGGTTTCGATTCCCATCTGCAATATAGTGGATCGCGTAAAATTTTCTATTTATAATATATGCCTCCCTGCCCCTGTATCAATAGTCATACAAATTATAAGAGCATATAGCAAAATTGTCATTACCGTGTTATTTTCGGTACGCGAGGCAATTATAGTACGACAATTTTAGCTACAAATGAATACGTCATCAACAGTTTTAATGGAGGATATGACGTCAAATTACCATAACGACTTACGATGGCCCCGCACGCGGAGGCAGCGTAACGAAATTACAATTCGAGCCACGCTGTAATTAACTGTAATTCACTGTAATCGCTGTAATTCGCTGGCTTAATGCCAATTTATGACACGTAAATGTAAACAAATGTATGTTAAATTTTGTGCGTAAGAAGTTAATGTGGGATTCATAGAGATGTAAGGGGTTTATGTGTAAGTAAATAACAAACAAAACAGCGGAGTTTTCATTATGTCGTAATTATGTATTTAATACATCGTAATTGCTTCAATATAACATTGTGAAAATAGAGATATCTTTATAGTAACAATATGCTTATAATACACTACTAAATAGTGTAAGAAGGTCCTTAAGTTCTATAACCAAAGCTTAATTTAATTTTAATTTGTAAAGTTATTTATATATTTGCGTCTAGTAGTCATCATCTGTTTATGTTGAGCTGATGATGGAGGATGGTTAGGAGTTAGGGGACAATTCTTTTCATGTTGTTCTTTTTAAATTTTTTAGGGACATGATTCGATTAGTTTGGACAAGCATAGAATGTGAAAATTGTTGAAATGTTATTTTCCAAACTGGCAATGTAAAGAGAAAACGTCGTATTTTTTATTTTTTTCGTGAGTTTGGGTTGTATTATTTTTGTTAAATATAATTTATGAAAATACTGACTGTTGAGTTTCTTTCGGCGTTTCTTGTCAACAGTCTCAGTAATCTCATTGTAATATCCCTTCAGCGATAACCGTTATTTTTGTATGCTAATAAATACAAATTATTTGCGTTAAATGTTCATAAAAGTAACGACAAAATGTATCACTATAGCTACTGTTTAGCTCCATCGCGATAGGAAAAATTAAAAAGACCTATATTTTCGTATTTTTTATGGTTATAAAGTGCTAGCGGGACCCTATAACTAAGTCTACGCTGTCAGTCTGTCCGTCTGTCACAGGCTTGTATCTTTTCAGCCGTAATAGGCAGAGACTTGAAATGTTCGCATACTGCGTATTATAGGCCGATGTAACAACAAATACAGATAAAAGTTATCAATTTGAATTAAATAAAGAAAAAGCTACGGAACCTTTCGGTCACGAGTCTGACTCGCACTTGGTCAGTTTTTTGACACTTATCCGGCCACTGAAAATGGGGGAAGATTGAAACTTCTGACGATCCAATTTTTCTGCTAACTTTCTGAAGGCTAGCGTTGACTATGCCATACATAAAATATGAGCCGGCGGCTAGATTTATAGTTGTCACATGTTTATGATATATTAATTGTTTGTCAAGTGTAGTATATTTTGTCGCGGAAGATAGATGGCGCTTTGTTTAATCCGAAAGTAGTTAGCAAGTTTGGTGATTTTGGCTGATTGATGTGTTTTTGTAAGTAATAAAGTAGATTAGGGCAAAATAAATGTTGAGTATAGTTATTAATTGCAAATACATTACTAAAAGTTTTGTAGATGATAGGCGATGGTAATGATAATTGTAAATTAATTGCTATGTGGGATTTTGATTCGATGATATTTTTTTATACTACTACGGTGAAAAACTAGCAAGTGACCTGTCTGTGCCTGGTGGTAAGCATTTGAATTTGATCATTGTCCCTATACTCGTTTCGGTCGGTCGGTCGGTCGGTCTTACATCAAAGATACTCTAGATGGCACTGCGCCCATCGTCAGGAGGTTCCTCACTCTGTAGCCCAAACCACTGGTAGCTCGGGGATTATTAGGGCAATAATCCCCGTAATAATAATCTAATTCTAACTGCCCCTGCATTGCATCCAAATTAGGCGTAATCGTAATGTGTTTATATTTTTACTTAGTTATTTTAAACCCATACCCTTATACCAGTTTTTATACCTAAACTAAAGTTAAAAACTTACTTAAGACGATGAATAAATTAAACGAAAAGTATTAACTTTATTTTAATAAATACATACTTACATCAATTTAATTATTAATTCCTTAAGCTGATTTTGGATCTAAATTATTTTAGTGATAGATCAAATCCTGTTTTGACATAAAAATACAATATGAATCACAAAATTATACAAGTGAAAGTAAATAGGACAACGGTTGAATAGATTCCCTTTAACTACGCGAAATGTTGCCACTACATACTTCCACTTTTAAAACAGACGTACAAATTCAAATAAAGAATTCTATTAAACCCAAACTCTTTCTTTTGAAAGAAGCAAAAAACGGCCAGTCCCCAAATTGGAAAAGTCGCAACAAAAAAAGTTCCAAATTCAATTTTCACTTAACCCAATCAGAGTACATTTGAAGACGAGATTAAACATTTTAGGCTTCCAATGCTACCAACTTGAAGATAACGCCCATCGGAGTTGGGATAAGTTTGGCAGTATATGGGTGCTTACAACTTCGGCTTGTCATGGACACTACTAAGGGTCCTATATCGAGTTAAGGTATTTGCAGGAATAATATTAATCGAGGAACGATGATGAATTTGAAAGGTACACTCAGCAGCAGATGTTACTACGCACGCTAAGTGCTCAAAATTATTATGCAGATGAAATCTATATCAAGATATTTATTCTCACAACCCTCAAGGTTGTACAGATTATTGTGTGATACAGATTATTCCATACACGATATGCGTATGAGTATGAATAGTATTTTAATGTTAATATTGGCTCCGTATCTCTCTAAAGACTTACCGTGTTATCGAAAGTCCGATGCCTACTGATGACAGATTTAAATCATAAATCTGGTGTGGTAGAAAACATAGGTAATTAACTGTTAAGAGTAATTATCAAAAATCTCAATCTAATAACGTCTCATATAAAATCTCCGACAGTTCTGCCACTGAAAATCTACAAAGAAATGTTAACGTAAAATATGTATTCGAAGACAAAGTTGATCACAATTTATCGGAATTACACTACTTGCAAAAATTACTTTCAAGTGAGTTATCACTTGTAACTATCGAGTTTCCGCGGTACCGCTACAACCAACTTAGCTAAAAGCAGTTCAAACTGCTAGTCATCCTCGCGCTGATTAATATTGAAACCGTAATGACTAGTGTTTTTGTCTGTCTGCGTTCATGTCAGAAATTGACAGCACTTCCCAATATTGGATCTCAAGTAAGGGGTTTTAGGTGATGCAGAAAAATAATTGTGAAGTATAAATGATGTTATACTCTTCAAATCGCGAACGCTCCGCATGTGGAATGAGCTCCCTGCCGAGGTTTTCCCCGGGGGTTACAGTATGCGGTTCTTCAAGAGGGGAGTAAATAGGATCTTAAAGGTTCGGCAACGCTCGTATGATGCTCCTGGCGCCGCAATCGTCCATAGGCGGCGGTAACTGCTTAACATCAGGCGGGATACATACTTATTTGCCACCATCGTAGTATAAAAAAAAATATTTTCTTCAATGAAAACTATTTGACTAAGTACGATCTTTTGTAGTAGATCACTGAAAAAAATATCCTGTGAAGCCTACTGAGATTTCGGGACGCCTAATTGTTATTGCAGTAATGCTTACTGAAATATCAGGATTCACTGGATATTCTCTTTTTTTTCAGTGTAGATTTCGTGGGTAGAATCCACCGTCTTGTTTATTATATGTGTCGGTATTATATTGCATATGGTGGTATGTCCTTCTATAAATATCGAGCTATAGTTTATCGTGTTACATAAACTTTTAATATCGAAAGACTCCTGACGGTGTCGTGAAATTCGATTCCCAGACAAAACTAAAAGAAAAATCCAGTATTTTGTTTTTGTAATCACTATTGAATCTCAAATCAACGCTGTTGGCGATATCCCGTTATTTTGCAATTCTAATATTTATAAAACTCCATTTTAACGATGTTTTCCTCCAAATGCACCCTTATTTTATAGATCAAGATAGATTTATGAACAAAGAAATAATATCATGCAAGTTCTGTGGGACCATAAACGAAATTACTGCCACCAGCCCGTCATTAAGAGATTCGCCTAAGATTCGCCGCGTTGGTGAATGGATCACTTCAAGCCGTCACGAACAGATGCGCCGCGAAAAAGAGAAAAACAACATAGAAAAATTTAACAAAACACACAATCCGAAACCTAAAAACACCCAGGTGCCAACTCATAATAGATTTGACGCGCTGAAAAACCATAAAGATACGGACATGACAACTGACCCAAACGAGGAGGAGCTTACGTCACAGAATGGCGATGCGATGGAGCAAACGAGCATAGCCAGTGTCGGTGGTTCAAGAAAACGTACGATGTCGCCTGATCTTGACACTAACTCTAAACGAGGTAAAGGTAATGCACAAGAGGTACCTATGCCAAACCTGCAATTGCCGAGTGATAATAATAAGCCGTCCAAATCAAATAAATTATGTCCTGAATTGCACGGAACACAAACAAAAAACAAATCTCCACGAGATAATAAAGCGCCACGACAAAAGAAATTACCTACAATTGTATGTACACACGAAGGATGGGTAGAATCAACATATATGTTTAAAAACATCACTGAAATGGCACGAGAACATAACTGTGAGCTAAAAACCGATAAGCGTTCGGCTAAATTATTTTTTACACCAAGACAACTAGAAAATAGAAAGTCTCTCATAGAGGAACTAAAGAAAAAACCGGACTTTGAATTTCATCCACACGGAACCAAACTTGAAAGACGCCCTTCAAAGAAAGTTGTGGCTAAAGGAGTTATAACTAGTGGACACAGCGAAGAAGATATAAAACAGGACATAAAAGAAAGATATGGCATGACACCAGAACGCGCGGTACCGTTACGTAACTCGGCACTGGTACTAATATTTAGCGGTGAGACCGACATGAGAGACATAAAAAATATAACAACCATTCTGTACCAGAAAGTTAAGATCGAAAAATACAAAGTAAAATTAACAGCTGTCACTCAATGCAAAAATTGTTTGGAATTCGGTCACGTTCAAGCACACTGTGGACGGAAAAAATTGGCTGATACCGAAACAGAAATAGATGAAGATGGTAAAGCCACAGAAACATGCTCAAAGTGCCATCAACCAGGACATACCGCGAGACAGGCAAAATGTCCTCTGTTCCAAGAGGAAATAAAAAGACAGCGAGAAAGGCGACTTCGTTTTCAACATGCTAATAAGGTGCCAACCGCGCCTAATCTTGCCACACAACAGCAAGCAATAAATGCTCCATCAGCTACCACAAAACCGTCAACATCTTACGCTCAGGCAGTTTCTACAGAAGAAAAATCGCCTATTCTAGGAACAGAGGACATAATTAACAAAATGCTCGCAATGTTTCAGTCAATGCAAATACAGTTTATGAATCAGATGCAACAACAAATGCAGCAACTCATTCAACTTATTCGCAATGGATAGACAAAACACAAGAAACCTCAGAATCTTTCACTGCAACGTTCAAGGTCTAAGAAATAAATTTACTGAATTAAAAAACGTAATAACAAAAGCAAATCCACATATCATAGTGTTAAATGAATGTAAAATAGACTTTCAAAAACAAAAATTTAATATAAATGGTTACGACAAACTACACGATATGAGGGAGGTACATCTTGGAACGGCTGTATACATAAAAAGGGTATTCCCTTGTTTTGTCTAAAAATGATTTGCCTAATTTCAGTTTGCCTAACAACTTTTAGTATAACCAACGGTTTGCCTAATTTCAGTTTTCATAATTATTGTTTCAATAAATCATCACTTTGTCGAAACTCGTTTAGTCTAATCATCACTTCAAATAAAGTTTGTTTTGTTTAATATTAGTTCAACTAATTCTTATATTGCCGAAAGTTATTTTAACTAATGATTATATTGCCGAATGTTATTTTAACTAATGATTATATTGCCGAATGTTATTTTAACTAATGATTATTTTGCCGAATGTTATTCTAACTAACGACCATCACGTTGAAACTCATTTTATGAACATAACATTTAAGGCAGTTCCGACTTGCGACTTGGCTTAGGTTAGGTACGACGACGAGCGAAGCGAGGAGGAGTGTTAGGTTGAAATGCGATCCAAACGAGCGAGCGAAGCGAGCGAGCCGCGCAGGTCCGACTTGGCTTACGATTCCTAACAATACCTTTTTCACCTTAAGGCAGATCCGACTTGGCTTAGGTTAGGTACAACGACGAGCGAAGCGAGGAGGAGTGTTAGGTTGAACTGCAACCCAAACGAGCGAGCCGCACAGTTCCGACTTGGTTTACGATTCCTAATATTACCTATTTCACCTTAAGGCAGATCCGACTTGGCTTAGGTTAGGTACGACGACGAGCGAAGCGAGGAGGAGTGTTAGGTTGAGCTACGACCCTAACGAGCGAGCCGCGCAGGTTCGACTTGGCTTACGATTTCTAACAATACCTATTTCACCTTAAGGCAGATCCGACTTGGCTTAGGTTAGGTACGACGACGAGCGAAGCGAGGAGGAGTGTTAGGTTCAACTGCGACCCAAACGAGCGAGCGAAGCGAGCGAGCCGCGCAAGTCCGACTTGGCTTACGATTCCTAACAATACGTATTTCACCTTAAGGCAGATCCGACTTGGCTTAGGTTAGGTACGACGACGAGCGAAGCGAGGAGGAGTGTTAGGTTGAACTACGACCCTAACGAGCGAGCGAAGCGAGCGAGCCTCGCAGGTCCGACTTGGCTTACGATTTCTAACAGTACCTATTTCACCTTAAGGCAGATCTGACTTGGCTTAGGTTAGGTCTCATATTACGTAGTGGTATGCAACTCAATGCATTTCTCTGGGTTAAAAAAAAAAAAAAAAAAAGGTACGACGACGAGCGAAGCGAGGAGGAGTGTTAGGTTAAACTGCGACCCGAACGCGCACCGAGGGTTCCGTACAAACACTTACCATCCTTAAGTTTTGCAGGGAATTGAATATATTTAAGGTGTATACTTTGATTAATAATAAATAAATAACAGGTAATAAAAAAAAACGTAAAATAATATACTGCACGAGCAAATTAGGCAAACTGAAATTATACAAAAATTGTAGTAGGCAAACTAGCGTTTATAGGAAATGTTATTATATTAGTTGAATAATAGATAAAATGAAATTATATATACAAAAATTAGGCAATATGAAAATACGGCGAAACAAGATTATGCAAAATATTCATTAAGCGAAATGACTTTAGACTAAACGAATATTAGGCAAACTGAATAAATATGCAAAGTAATTTTAGACAAAATGAAATTAGGCAAATCAAAATTAGGCAAAAAATTATTAGACCAAACAAGGGTAAACCCATAAAAAGAGGTCTAAGGTGGAGCCAAATAGACATGATCCCAGGTTATAATAACGGCGATAGGACAATTGAGGGAGTTGCGATTAAACTTACTACTAACTTTGATACCGGGGATTCTATCATAATAAGAGGCTTATACGTACCTATAACGCGGTATCGAAACATTCGAACCGAGATAGAAAACCTCCTAGAAAGTAGCGATTCGATTAATATAGGAGACCTAAACCTGCGAATGGTACCTACAGTTGAATCATAGTAGAAATGTTGGAGCTGGGCTCGCAATTCAAAAACATATTGATGACGAACTGTGCACACTAAAACATACCGGTTCACCTTCTAGGCCATGTCACGCAGGAAACGGTATACTCGATGTAGCTCTACTTACCGGAGAATTAAGATACTCAAACGTGTACTGCAAGCACCTAGAATCAATATCTTCCGATCACCTGCCTTGGCTTTTTTGTATTGAGATTGCTATGGAAGAAGAACAGATTGAAACCAGAAACATGCGACTTTTATATGAAAATGAAGATTTAGCCAAGCAATATATTGAGTTAGTTGAAAATAACATCGATCCAAATACGCATATTAAAACAAACGAAGACTGTGAGGCATATATAAAAAATCTAGAAAAAACTATAAATGACGCTTTAGACATAATTGTGCCGAAAAAGAAACAAGACAAAAAAGAATTACTACCACCGGAAATACAGCAAATGATAATTGATCGTAATTTGGCAAAACTCAATGTAAAACGAACAGGTGGACACTCATTAGCTAAAAGAAACTACAACATGGCAAAAAATGAATTGCAAACAGCAATTAAAGAGTATAAAGAATCTACTTGGATGAAAATAATTGACAGTACAAAAGATAACCGGACAAAGATGTGGAAGATCCAAAAATCTATGAAAAAGCCACCAGAAAGACTCCCACATCTTGAATTCTGTAGCACTGAAAAAGAAACAATAGATAAACTCGTCGATACAGCAATAGTTAAGGAATCTCCTATAGATCAAGCAGACGAAGGGAACTTTATACTCCGTACCAGCCGCTTGATGCAACCTCCATGTTGGAAGTAAAAAAAGCTATATATTGCTTTAAAAATAAAAAAGCTCCCGGCCCAGATCATATAAAAGCCGATGCTCTTAAACTAGCGGGTCCGGCGTTTTACTGTGCTTTAACTAAAGTCATAAATTATGTCCTGGAAACTGGTTACTATCCCAAAAGATGGAAATTGGGGGAATGTATTTTTCTACATAAGGCTGGGAAAAACTACAAGGATGCCATGTCGTATAGACCCATCACACTACTTAACATTATGGGAAAAGTATGCGAGAGAATAATACATAGCCGCATTTTGAGAGAATGTGGTCATTTAAGTCCGATGCCTACTGATGACAGATTTAAATCATAAATCTGGTGTGGTAGAAAACATAGGTAATTAACTGTTAAGAGTAATTATCAAAAATCTCAATCTAATAACGTCTCATATAAAATCTCCGACAGTTCTGCCACTGAAAATCTACAAAGAAATGTTAACGTAAAATATGTATTCGAAGACAAAGTTGATCACAATTTATCGGAATTACACTACTTGCAAAAATTACTTTCAAGTGAGTTATCACTTGTAACTATCGAGTTTCCGCGGTACCGCTACAACCAACTTAGCTAAAAGCAGTTCAAACTGCTAGTCATCCTCGCGCTGATTAATATTGAAACCGTAATGACTAGTGTTTTTGTCTGTCTGCGTTCATGTCAGAAATTGACAGCACTTCCCAATATTGGATCTCAAGTAAGGGGTTTTAGGTGATGCAGAAAAATAATTGTGAAGTATAAATGATGTTATACTCTTCAAATCGCGAACGCTCCGCATGTGGAATGAGCTCCCTGCCGAGGTTTTCCCCGGGGGTTACAGTATGCGGTTCTTCAAGAGGGGAGTAAATAGGATCTTAAAGGTTCGGCAACGCTCGTATGATGCTCCTGGCGCCGCAATCGTCCATAGGCGGCGGTAACTGCTTAACATCAGGCGGGATACATACTTATTTGCCACCATCGTAGTATAAAAAAAAATATTTTCTTCAATGAAAACTATTTGACTAAGTACGATCTTTTGTAGTAGATCACTGAAAAAAATATCCTGTGAAGCCTACTGACATTTCGGGACGCCTAATTGTTATTGCAGTAATGCTTACTGAAATATCAGGATTCACTGGATATTCTCTTTTTTTTCAGTGTAGATTTCGTGGGTAGAATCCACCGTCTTGTTTATTATATGTGTCGGTATTATATTGCATATGGTGGTATGTCCTTCTATAAATATCGAGCTATAGTTTATCGTGTTACATAAACTTTTAATATCGAAAGACTCCTGACGGTGTCGTGAAATTCGATTCCCAGACAAAACTAAAAGAAAAATCCAGTATTTTGTTTTTGTAATCACTATTGAATCTCAAATCAACGCTGTTGGCGATATCCCGTTATTTTGCAATTCTAATATTTATAAAACTCCATTTTAACGATGTTTTCCTCCAAATGCACCCTTATTTTTTCCTTTGCAATTTACCGCTTTAGAGCTGAAAGGCAGATCTAAGAAGTCGGGAAAAGTCCCTTTTTTGTCGCGAAGCCATTAACGCCGAACTGGCTCGAATTGAACAATTACCCCGAGAACATGTTTGCAGACATTAATCACGTTTGTTAGAATAATGTTGGGGTACCGTGGGACGATTCATTAATTTAAATGGTCACTAAAATAAATACTGCATGAATCTTTTCCGTTTCGTTCACAAGGAGAACAGATTCGAAGCGAAAGATTTGTTAATTGCTTCGCTTATTGCCGATCGATTTTATTGTTCCTTCAGTCATTATCAGGAAGCTAGGCCGAATAATTACTTTTCCTAATATCTAGTTGCCTATATTAAAATACTTAAACGGGTTTACTCACGTCGTAGAAGCAGAATAACGCTCGACATGTTCTAGTTGCCTATGTTTGTCAGTTTGTGGATTCGAATGTAATTTCGTGTCGCGTAATTTCGGTCGCGCCATACTTAATGTGAGGTGATCACGTGAGATGATGTATGGCGCGACCGAAATTACGCGACTCAAATAACGCTCGTTTGGCTTCACCCTAACTCACTTGATTTTGGCCAAAATTTTACGTTTCTAAATAAATTCTAATCTTACTACTCTGTACCACTAAGCATGGTTTATTAAAAACTCATATTTTTATTTGATCTTCTTCAGTGACATCAATAAAATCTATTTTGTTAGACAGACCTATATCATCCTTAAAATGTCAACGTGTTGTTGTCACTTACTTATTTATAGAATAGAATACTCTTTATTGCACACCTCAAGAAGAAAGAAATACAAATACAGATGACACCTTAACATTACAATAGAGGCAAACAATAGGCGATCTTATCGCTAATAAGCGATCTCTTCCATTTATCCCCGCGATAAAGCCGAAATATTGGCAATTTAATTGGGTAATATCCATGCAATTTAAATTAGTCGTTGTAACTATCCAATTTAACATGTTTTATAATTCTACCGGACCCTGCATCGAAAACGCGATGATTTGCATATCGAGAACAAGTGAAAGCGGGCTACGTACGTATTTCTCGAATATTCGACTTGACAGCGCTCATTCGATTAAGTAACGCGGCTGACGTCACACGTAGCATATCCAATTGTTTGCGGATTTATTTGATCTACATATTTGACTGAGTTTTCAAAAATATTTTAATGTAACACGACTACTTCTATAATTCCCAATTTCACTGTCAAAAATCTTATCACTATATGCCTCAAGCAAAGTGATTTTATGAAGTAATCTTTTAGATATTATTTTTCCTGTTGAAATGGATGAAGCTACAGCAATTTCTGACTCTTAGAGCACTCTAAATGTATGTAGTCAGATACAGACATTTGTTTTCAATAAAAAATAGGATCGATTGACATCTTAAATTATATTTTTTTTCTCTACTCAATTTCGACCGGGTTCGGTTCCGGGTTATGCATGAGATATACGAAAAAAAATTGAATGCAGTTTTTAATAAATCTAAAATCGAAACCATGGTTCATAAGAGCAGATTTCCCTATCTCTCATAGTTTTCGTTTTCTCCCTACTGACCCATTTGGATTGATCACCCTGTATAGCTAAATCTCCATTAAAAAATTCAACTTCGTTGTTGCTTACTTGATAGCTGAGATAATTCCAAATTAGTCTCTCCGATCTAACAAGCTTTGAAATCCTTCTGCACCCTGCAACGAAAACGCGATGATTTGCATATCTGGAACGAGTGAAAGCCGGCTAAGTGCGTATTTCTCGAATCTCACTTCTCGAATATTCGACTCGACAGCGCTCATTCGATTAAGTGCCGCGGCTGACGTCACACGTGGCATATCGCATATCCAATTGTTTACGGAATTATTTCGACTATTCGGCTGAATTTTCGGTTCAGGTTGGATTTTTTCGAATGAATACGCGTGTATGATCAATGTCATGGGTTGTTTTATTTTAGACAGAGTTTATTTGAAATGCTCAAAGTGCTACAGGATTTATGACATTATATGTGCCCAAGTTAGTGACGAGCGTTACAACCTAATGTTACAGACAAGAACAAAATCAAAATGGGCATGCTTGTCGTGCATTCAGGCACCGGGTACATCTCGAGGAGTAAAAAGCAGCTGTAATGCACCGCCCAGCGTAAATAAAACTGTGTCCCCTGACAAGACTAGCAGCTCGTGCAGCACGGCAATAAACGAGCCACTGGAATCGACTTCCCTCTCCACGTGCAACGAGTGGAATTCTCCAACAAAAGAGCAGCCGGCTACGGGTCCGCTATCTTCGGATATTACAAACAGTGAGCACAAAAACGTTGCTCATAGGGAAAAAATACAAATTAATGTCTCGACCAGCAACTCCTTCGACTCCCTTCCATCAGAAGTGGAAGACTCCTGTGACGACACACGCTACAGCCATACGGGCTTAAACAGAAGCTGCCCAGAGATCGCAATTAAGAACTGCCTCGACTGCGAAACCCTCCAATTGGAACTTACAGCACTTCACCAAAAATACGCTTCCGCTGAAGATGAGATCGAATCCTTGTCCGCAGAGAATTTTAAGCTTAAGCAAGAACTGCAAAAACATGAACTAAAAATAAACAAGCTAAGAAATATTTGCGCTTCAACCGAGGCAACACCATCTAAAAAAAACAGTAGTGTGAAAAAACCTAGGGCGCAGAGGCAACTGACGACCGGGAAAAAAAATAACCTCGACTTCTCTCAGATTGAAGTTAATACTGAGACTCAGCAGTCTCAGTCGGATATATTAGGCCACAATCTCCAATGTTCAAAAATACTAGGCGAGGCAAAAAATCCTGTGACCAGCCCGTTGCCGACACTACCATCATCACCTAAAATCAGCCTTATCAGCAGCAATAGGTCCCATATGCTGAAAACCGCTGAGCAATCACTACCTGGGGCGAATTTGTGCCATTACCTCACTCCGGGGGGAGGGATCCAGCAGCTATTCCAGGGCCTGGATAAAAAACTAAAGGATTTTACATACAAGGATTTCTGCACTATACATATAGGTGATAACGATTTTAAAGCTACACAAGACTATTCAAAATTAGTAATATTTATTAGAGAGCAGCTACTGAGTGTACAACACACAAATATTATAATATGCGTGCCTACTTACAGGCTAAATGATTATGCGAACCTCTTTAATAAAAGAGTAGAAATCTTTAACAATTTATTGTATTTGGATAACATTACTCATGAATACGCCTACATCCTTGACTCCAATTTAAATATACCATACTCAGCCAAAATGTTTTTAGCAGGGTCGGGCGACATAAATAAAAGAAGTCTCAATATAATCTTTAAACACTTGGCAGACTTAATAAAATCAATAATGGAGACTGAATGGGTCAATTCTTACCAAAATGCAGATAGCGATAGCCCTAGTGTAGAAAGCAATAGTCATGAGGATGAACACGAACAATACACATTTTTTCGTTCATAATATAAGTAATAAAGATGAATGTACTTTTGATAAATATCTAAGTCCGTGCATACCTGATACAACCATCACGTTATTACACCAAAATATCCAAGGAATACTCTCGAAACTTAGTGCTCTAGAATTGTGTATAGCAGAGTTCTCGCGAAATGGTGTGACGCTTGACGCATTATGCCTGACTGAAACTTTTGTAAAACGTGGTAGCGAAAAGAGTGTATATTTAAAAAACTTTAATTTAGCGTCTTGTTTCTGTAGAGAGAAGAAGAGGGGAGATACTTGCATTTTATTGAAAAAAGGCATTGATTTTAAGGTTCTCTCGATATGTCATGATTCTTCCATTGAGCGAGTATTCGAATGTTGCGGTGTAGATATTCCCACGTTCAACTGTATTGTTATTTGCTTGTATAGAATACCGCAAAACAATTTAGTTCATACGTTTTTCTATCATCTAGAAATACTTCTTCATAAACTCACATGCAAATCGAAGAGGAGAGTAATAATCACCGGAGATTTAAATATTGATACCTTAAAAGAAAGTAGTGCTTCTAACAAACTTAAAGGTATAATGAAAAACTTTAACTTAACGTTACATATTACTAAACCTACACGCCAAAAGTCTTGCATAGATCACATAGCCAGCAATATCCCCGACGCTAGGGGCTATATCTATCCTGTTCAGCTATCTGATCATGATACATGTCAGCTCCTAAAATTTTCAATAAATACTACCACTAAAAAAGCCAATGACTTTTGGTATATAACAATACGTGATTTGTGTAAAAATAATATAGAAAAATTCAAATATTACATGTCAGGTCTTCATTGGGCTGACGAGCTCTCGGAAAATAATTTAAACGTCGCATTCAACAAATTCCATGACACGTTTACACAGTTCTACAATCTCTGCTTCCCTGTGAATAAAATAAAGATTAAAGTCAATACCACGGCGCCTAGATGGATAACAAAAGGTCTTATAAAATCCAGTAGGACTAAAAGGAAGTTAAGAACGTTGTATTATCGTAGGAAGACAGCGACAAACAAACAAAAGTTGTCGGCTTATTCCAAGCTGCTAAAAGCGTGCGTTATTGACTCGAAAAAAAACGTTAACAACAAATTCATTTCTAAGTCAAAAAATAAATGTAAAGCAGCTTGGAACATCATAAAGGAGAAGCATGACGACAATAGAAATAAACAAGAAATTGAGTGCATTGAGTTGGATGGTAATATCATTAATAGCCCCACTCGGATAGCACAAATATTCAATGATCATTTAATTGATTCAACAAATGTTAATATCAGTGCCAAAGAAACCAGTAGCCACCGTATATCACTAACAAAGATTAATGGCACTCGTGATAGTTTATTTCTACAACCGTGTACAGAAGACGAAGTAATAAAAATTATAAGGTCATTGAATAACTCTAACTCAGTAGGATTTGACCAGGTTGCGACCAAGGTGCTCAAAGAGTGTGCAGTAGAAATCTCTTCGATCGTGGCACATCTTGTCAACTTATCTTTTGCTTATGGTATCTTTCCCGAGCGACTGAAGCAGTCAATAGTAAAACCAATCCATAAAAAAGGAAATAAACAAGATATACGAAACTATCGACCGATAACTTTAGTACCGATATTCTCTAAAGTGTTTGAGAAGGCATTCCATACCAGAGTATCGCATTTCTTGGTTAAGCACAATATCATTGCAAAGGAACAGCACGGTTTCCAGAAGCACAAGTCCACCACTCATGCGGCTTATTCGCTCATGCGTACAATTACCCAATATATTGATGACAAAATTCCTATAACAGCAACATTTTTCGATATGACCAAAGCATTCGACTTTGTTGATCATAATCTACTACTTAGGAAATGCGAATATTATGGTATAAGAGGAAATGTTTTAAACTGGATAGCAAGTTACCTAAGCAATCGAATGCAGTGCGTTGAAATAAGTAAAATTAATAGCTCAAATGTAAACATAGCTTATCGATCAGCGTACAGGCACAACGGGTACGGCGTCCCACAAGGAAGCATCTTAGGTCCAATGCTATTTCTTTTATATATGTATAAACGACCTACCCAAAGTGACGACGTGCCCTATGTCTTTGTTCGCGGACGATATAGCGGTAATTATACCCGCTGACAATGACACCGCCGTCACGTATGTAGATAAGTTAAATTCTATAATAAATGTAATAGATTCATGGTTAAGCAGAAATAATCTGCAGACGAATACAACAAAAACATGTTACATACAATTTAGAAATTATAAAACACAACCATTAAGCTTAGAATTACTCTGTCAGAATCAAATAATTGAAGAAGTTAGTGATACCAAATTTTTGGGCATAACCGTGGATCAACATTGTTCATGGAAACAACATGTTAAGTCAATCTGTGACAAACTTGATAGATTCGTTTATGCGTTAAAACAGCTAAGGTTAGTGTCAGGAGAGAAAACAGCATTGCTTGCTTACCATGGTTACGTTGCTTCGGTGTTAAGATATGGAATATCATTATGGGGTAACTGCACAGAAGCAAGCAAAGTTTTCAGTACACAGAAAAGATGTCTTAGAGCAGTGTGTGGAGTACACCCTAGGGATTCTTGTAGACCTTTATTTCAAAGACTTGGATTACTCACGTTGGTTGGCTTATATGTATTAGAATTAGCATGCCTCGTTCGAAAATTGCATCATCACTTTAAAAAACCGCAATTTAATAATAAATTAAGAGCAAGGGACGAACATAAGCTGCTAATGCCACCATGTAGAACTTCATTATTTAAAAAAAATTGTTACAATATAATGAGTATTCGAGTCTACAATAAGATACCTTACGAAATAAGATTGCTGCCTGACAAAGTATTTGTAATTAAATTAAGAAAATGGTTAATAGACAAATGTTTCTATACGTTGACAGATTTTTTTAATTTTAAGGAATAGACATAATTTAGAGATGATTTTCCTGGATATATATAAATTCGACATTCATACTATTTAACTGTTAATTTTTGCATGCCATGTTGGCTAAACATGTGATACTCATACTAATTATGTTAAGATAAACACACAATGTTACAACCATGTTTATGCAAATAAATCATTTCATTTAAATCATTTCATTTCATTTCATTTCATTTCATTTCATTTCATTTCATTGAAAATGCTTTGTTTTTACAAGATTTTACTCATATAACTCATAGAGTTCGTGTGTAACTTATACCAAAAATTGTTGGTCTAACCGTTTCAGGCGTGATGAATGGAAATGGACAAAGATTTCATTATTACAATTCCATAATATTATATTTTGATTAAAGCAAATACAAATGGCTACTGGTCAACTCATTTACATTTGATATAAATATTATCCAATTATTTGTGAGGAAATGAAGAATGTAAATAAACCTTAAATTTTGTGTTTACGGTAATGAAATGCCAGTGCTCTTCGTAAACAAAATGACGTAACCTCTATGCATTTTCTATTAAAATAAGCCATTTCGGCGGGTTATAAGAATGGGCTTGCGTGTTGCCCAGCATTAGTGTTAAGCTGACGTATAACATGCTTAATGTCTTCGTAGTGCTAGCTATAGACTGAGAGACGAACGTCGGTAAACCTACATCATCGAATATCATCATCACAAAGTTTGGTACCGTGCAAACTATTAATTGGCCGACACAATCAACTCGTTCTTTAAATTTTTATGAAATGAAATCATTTATTCAATAACAAGGGCACTTTTAAGAAAGCCGAAAGAATCTCAACAGTACCTAAGTATTGTTTCGTAAATCATATTTAAATCAATCAATTATATTTGTGTTATTTATATATAACCTTATAACTCATTACTTTGGTACATGTAAAGGAGATCTATAGATTCTCAAAATCAATGTTAAGTAGGTAATTAAAATAAAATTTAAACTATCAATTAAAAATATTAAATATTCCCAGATATGTATAAAGTCGGCGTCACAAAATGCAATAAGATGATGTAAAATTATCATAAATAGCTCATACAAAACAAAAACAAACGTACCCATTCCAATGCACGTTTAAGATTTTTTTTACAATTAAGATATTTTTTTAATTCATTATGTGTCTGATTTTGAAGTTGTGTAATGATAAAGGTGTGTAAGTTTGAGATGATATTTCACTGTGGACGTTTATATCGATATTTGCTTACCCCGGGATTTTCGGTGCGCGAATGAATTGACGCCTACTGCCGGCCTAGTTTTAGATCATATGTGCACCGATAACCTCGGGTCTGGATATTTATTACGCAATCGAACGAAATTTGATCAAAATACTAACTAAACTGAAACTAATAAGTCCAAGGGCGCAAGCGAAGTCTATACCTAACTATATACTAGTACACAGTACATGCTAGGCTTATAGACGAACAAAAAGCTCAGAATTACGCTCCACATTCCCTTTAAAAATACATCTCTCAAATTTTAAAATCCTCGCAAATCCAACAAAGAAGCGTCAGCAAATTACTTCAAGTCTCAGCGAAACTAATTTCGCAAATATTTTATCCGCGACAGAGGATGCTGATCCTCTTACTACATAATCTGCTTGTGGACAAAACACTACAACACACACAATATACTACAACACACACTAAATACTACTATACACAAAATACACACACAGATAAAGATTTCACGTGCCCGTTTGCTTTAACTTTGCCCCTCATTCGTATAAGGTATCGTAGACGGCAGGGGCAAACTTGAACCGAGTATGTGATAATACAGATATATAAGGCAATTTAGGTAAGTGTGTGTGGGATTTGGGATAGTATGCATACTATCCCAACAAACAATGCATTGTTATCATTGTTATATGATGCTGGAGGATTGCAAGGTCGTGTCGTTTAGTTGTGTAGGTGTGAGAGCTGAAGCGTAAACCTTAAATCAATGGTGCAGTGAAGAGAACTACGATTTTTTGGCGGTACTATTTCATCTTGGTATTGAGAACATGCTAAAGTTAATATAAATTGATCTCACAGTTTAAGACAAGTGCAAAAGATGGCGTTAGCTGTTAATTAATAGTTCAACGGTGGATTTATACATACTATTACTTATTAGAAAAATTAAAAATTCACTGATTTCTGGTGTTTTAATTTTGTATACACACTACCTGATTGCCACATTTCAACTTTCTTGGTCACATGGACGGAGTTAAACATTCTGTACGAGTGAGTCAGTAAGTAGTAATAAATATAGTAAATTTCAGACGTCAAAATCTCGTGAATGGTAAGAGATTTTTGATTGAACGATTTTATAGGTTCGTTAAAAAACAGATGGTCTTACTATACTCACAAAATTGCAAGTCTGTAGGCGCTAATTACATTTTAAGTTATTGAGGAGTCAAAAGTGTGCCGAAATGTGTCGTGTGATTTAACCCACTGCCGGTGTGTCGCTATTTTGCTTCGCGAACTGTCGTGTCTAGATTTAGGTACAGTGAAATGAATGCCAGTGAATCTGATTATACAATAACGAAATAAAACATACAAAAACTTAGTACAACGTAGTTTCGTAGCTCCATATTCACTCGCTACTGACTTCGTAGCTCGTAGCACGCGCTACGCTCGTAGCCGTGGCGTAATGAATAGTGTGCCTGTGTCAGGCTGAATCGATAGTTGCGAATGGCAACTCATCCTGCTTGCGGATGCGGTGTGGTATGTTACTGGGAGATTCGTATGAATACGAAATTCATTTGTTTATAACTTGATTTATTTTATTGAGATTTAATATGAACTATATACACAAATGAATAACAAGTACATATATAAATCAAAAACAGATATTTACGTATAATATTTAAGACTCAATGTAGGCAAGACCGATTGCCGTGGAAAACTTTCGGAGAGACTGATATGATTATGATGAAGATGATGATGATATTTATTGTTTGATCTTTTTTATTTGTACAATAAACTTAAAAATAATCTTTTTCTTACAAAAGATCTGCCTAGTACTGTATAATAAACAATAACAGTAGTGTACCATCTGCGCGTAGTATTAACAAATGCAAATAATATCACTTTCCATAAATATTAAAACAGTAACAATCTTCAATCAATTTGGAAAAATCTTACAAATTTGAATATATTATTTAACTCTGTATCGATCTGCATTCTAAATGAAGCAATAACACAAAGTATTGTTCAAATTTTAAAACAGACTAACGAACTGCCATCCATATCTGTAAACAAATAATTTGACTAATAAGAATTGGATTGGTTCCCGAAACCCGACACCATTCAATCAAGCCTCAGTAAACATTAATGGACAAAACAATTTAAAGTCCCAATCCGGTGTCAGTTTCCACCATTGTCATTTCGTTCTACCGAGAAAATAATCAACTGAGATTCCTTTTAACAAAATTGATCCATTTCAATTTCTGGTTAAAGAAGCCTACAGAAATTCTCTTCATTGTGATCTTCGCGGAAACCGCTTTAGATCTATATTTTATTTCATAATGAATAAATATCAGACAACCTCACGCAAATCGATCTAGTCCCAATTAAAGCTCAATAAAGCTTGTGTTATGGGTACTTGACGACGATATACGCACTTATATAGATAATTATATACTTAAATACATAAAACAACCATGACCCAAGCATACATATTCAAGTTTATCACATAAATATTTGCCCTGGCCGGACTCCGAAGCCGGGACCGCCGGCTCAGTAGGCAGGTGCACTAAAAGCATCGTCCTATCGTATTGTTTATTAGTTTGCGTACTATGCAATGCAAGTGGTCGTGTGCCGTTATAACGACTTTAAACTGACGGTGATTTTTAACAATAGGCTAAGGCCTTTCATTACAATTTCCAACTGTCCAAACCTCATTTTAAATAACGAAAATCTTGTAATAACAACCTATTATACTTTATACACTTGACCATGCGCTTATGACATAACACTGCTGACGAGTAAAGATAATGTAAAGATATGGGTTGTTCTTTACGCAAATATTAACATACCGTAAAACTACCCAAATATAGTCTAGTCCACACAACTATGGTCCAATTTAATCCGAAAATTACTCGTTAATGTAATGACAATTATAACGAATAAACTCTAAAGTGAACAACAAACTTAAATAAAAACGTATAGAATCACTGATAGAATATAGATTTTTATAAAAATAAACGAGTTTTGTTTTGGACCATAGTTGTATGATTGGACTATAGTTGGGTAGTTTTACGGTAACTAATATTACAAGAGTCAACGCATTAGACTTATTGTATTATTGCACTTAACTGTGGAAATATTCTTCATCAAAGCATTAGAAAATCAAACATAAATGCAATGAGCATCAACAGCTACATACCATACCGCCGCCAACCCGTTCTCTGTCCGCCTTTAGATCTTTATCAATCAATTATCTAGATTCAACGATAGCGCGTCCAGAACGCCAGGAGCTGCCACCTCCCCCCTCCCCGGCTAATACGGGCGAGAAAGGGGCAAGCGAGGTTGATAGAAGGACCAGGTTATACTGGTCGCGTAGTGATGTGATGTTTTGTCGACTCAGTATTGGGTAACAAGAGCTCACAATGTACAAGGATTGTAATAAAGTTACGTTTGTATATCTTTGGACGGATATGCTTTCTATTTAAAAAGTGTATAATGAAAGTGAAACCTTTGGAATGAAAGGAAATCGATATTAATTTGTGTTGCTATGACACAAGCACACTGTCATAAGAAAGTTTTGATACAATCATGACCTTGAAACACAGCGTTAAGCTATTCTTAGTATACATTATTTGGTTATATAATGGAAGAATTTTCCTACAGCTCCTTCCTTTTTTTGTATCGACTCCACTCCACACAAAAAGCCACCACCAAGGCGATCTACTTTTACACAAAAAGCCCTTGTTTTTCTTTAATTATTTTTTTATTCAAATTTATAAAATGTGTAGTTCGAACGAATGTAAGAAAAATTGTGTTATTCACAGTCAACCTTCGACAACAGTAACTGGAAAGTACCCGAAACGTTAGGGAGGCTCGAATGAATATACGCGATATAATTGGTCTATAATTGTTTTATTTATATGACTGTGTCACAATCACGGAAATCGAAGAAAATAGATTATGTGTTAAGTCTATCCGTTTTTGTCTGTTGCGAGAAAATGAAATAAAAATTCTATGAAATGAAGCATTCGGTGACGTGTTTATCTATAAAGGAAGAGGATCCCAGTTTTAGTGTCCATCACAAAATATTATGAGTACCTTAGTATTATGTTTATAACATAGTGAGTAACTTAGTAATTTTTCTTGCTAAAATATACGATTGACCGACTTAATCCAAATCTAGCTCATGTGTTAAGAAACATTTACCCCAAAGCAGCAAACCACACCAGCTTTGAGACAATCCTTCTCAGAGTGAGACCTTCTCCGGACAACCACCAACGTGTAATATGCAAAGTGCAGTCGGTGAGCAAGCTACGGAACGAGCTGTTTGAGAGAAATCTTTACAGATAAGTTGAGCCACGATCTTGTATATTTAGATTCGGAGTTACTGACCATTAATCAGTCTTTTGAAGAATTAAGTTCGTAGGGGATGTATATTAAAAAACATGGGTAAATCAACTTTTTTCTGTTGCTTGTTTGCATGGTGATGGCCCCTGGGTTACTATTTAGAACTATGATTTTCGGCAGCAATAATTAACAAAAATGTTGTAATAGCAGCAGTTATAAGCCTATTCTTATCTAGAATATCTCTTGAAAATACCATTATTATAAATTATCAACACTTTTCTAAGAAGTTTAATCACCATTGTCTCCTGGGTGACGGGACAGAATAACGACAAGAAAAAGTTGATCTACCCACATACGAAACGGTCGAATATCGCTCGGCATGTTCTACGATGTGAGTATTTATTTTAATATGTCTGAAACTAACGGGTGCTTTATGTAAAATAGGATGTGTATCTGTAGTTCTGTTCTTATTACAGAGATACATGATCTTTGCTTGAAGTTATGACACTGGAATTAGACCAGCATGTCTAACATAAATTTGACACGCGACTCTGTCGCGCGACAAATACTACCCGTCACTTTTCTTTCAATACCGTACGAGCAAGGCAGGTGACGCTGTGTCGCACGACAAAGGAAGTGTTGCTGCGTGGATGACAATAATGTGAAAAAGGTTAACAATAAAGCGAGGAATATAAAGAACCGAAGAAGTATGCACGTTGTTTTTCATCAGTGGTTGCAAAACCAATCGATGTTTAATGATGGAACCTTTCATTATTATTATCATATCAGTAAAGTTTCCAAAATGAATTTTCATCGACAACACCATTCTTAGTGTTTTCCAACCCTAGCGGTGACTTCTTTGCGATAAGCCCGCGTCCATTGTCTCAGTGATTTGTGGCTGATAACGCGCCGCTCTTTTTGTGCGATAACACATCGATTTTGAGCCAACCCTTATTTATACGGGGCTTATTAGGCTGTGTTTTTATTTAAGGTCCCTGCGAGCTGATCTGGTTATTCAAAAATAGCAGAATCGTAAATGCATTACATAAACAGCGGCCGCGTCTTCGTTTACATTAACCAAATAATCTCATGTACCATCCGCCGTGGCTAAAATACAATGATTATGGGAATAAATGCATTTTTATTCAAAAGAAACTTACAGTATATCTACAACACAAAAAAGCTTAAACTAAATTATAAATCAAATGTTTACATACCTTAAATAAATTAAAAGAGATGTGAAAAACTGTACCCCCGCGGCATGGTCCCGAAAACGCTGGCAGCATTTCCTCGCTGAATCGCAATGCTCATGCGTTGTGCGAGGAAACTGCCAGCCCTTCGGTCCCCAGTAGTTTATATTAAGTTTTATAAAGTTTGCCCATTGCCTAGGACCCCACGGACCTCAGTTAAATACATTGAGAATAAATTGATTACAAAATGAATTGTATGGAGCTTTGGTCATACAAAGTAGAATGGCGCAGTCGGTAGGATACAACAGATCGTCTCGGGGGTCTAACGATCCGTCAGTGGCTGATCTGGTTGCTGACATTTTTTAGGCTGAAGTGAAGGCACATATACGAACTTTAGACAATTTAGAATGACCCAACAATAACCAACAGTTAACAAGTGACAAAAAACCTCCAATAAGCCACTGTCGGAATCACCACAAAAGGATAATCCCAAAATCCACCCTTTTCGCTGCCATCCGTGATTTCCATTGTGAGGAAAGCGGAACGCTTTGAAGGCTCGTTACCGGCAAAAATGCCTAATTTGTAGACTCGTTATATTTTTAACGAGCCTAGTCTGTCACCGGTTAATTGCGTTCGTTGTGTTATTTGATATTGTTGCGGGATTTCTGGTATAATTTCGGCAGACATTCAATTTTAAAATAAACCATTTCTAGGGTTCCATACCCAAAGGGTAAAAACGGGACCCTATTACTGAGACTTCGCCGTCCGTCCGTCTGTCACCAGGCTGTATCTCAACAACGGTGATAGCTAGACAGTTGAAATTTTCACAGATGATGTATTTCTATTGCCGCTATAACAACAAATACTAAAAATATAATAAAATAAATATTTAAGGGGGGCTCCCATACAACAAACTTGTTATAGATTATATATATGTATAGGTACGGAACCCTTTATGCGCGAGTCGGGCTCGCACTTGCCCAATTTTTTAAGTCACGTTCACAGAGAATGTGACGTCTGTGTAATGCATCATCTTCACGAAAATCTACCATCAACTAATCTTATCGTATGGCTTTATTTCAGTCAATGTATGTACAAGTAAAAATAAACACAAAACAAAGCAAGAACGTGTGCTCTCTACATTTGAATGTCTAGGTTTGAAACCAATTCCCTGGCATCCTCAGTCAGCGCGTGCAGGTCGCCTAGCTCCCCAATAAAGTGTCTCCCAGGGCATTCCTCATTAGTCATTAGTCATTAGTCATTTATTCTTTAACAATATACATTGTATTAGAAATCCTTATAATATACTATACTATTACAAATTCATAAATAAATAATTACACTCCTCCTCCACAATATGAGCAGTTGTTCGTTCAGGAGCTCCACAGTCGCAGCTCCGAGAAGACTTTTAACTCCACTTGTGGAGATTATAGTTGCAACAGCTAACTCCTATCATGAACTTAATTCTACACAACCACAAGAAATCTCAGCCCCACGCTGCGTTACACCATTTAAGAAAGAGGAAAGAAATAAATAAAACACATTTAAAGCATCTTTCTAGAACAAAATTCGATGTTTCTAATGATATCTATCCAAAAACCTCTATATTTCTAGTCTAGGGTGATCTTAATCTAATTAGCTACAGTCTGCCAGTACTACATTAATGTTTACAGTTTCCATGCTTACATTGCTATGTAATGGCACGATACCACCACGTCTCATCCAGTCCAATTCGACGCGCAAATTCGACGTTTCCAATTATATCCGTCCGGAATATAAACACTATAATGTCTACGGTTGTCACACTAGAGTACGTTATACTCTAATTAGCAATATTTTATAACGATTTCGTTAATTTACAGCCTCCACATTTGCATAACATCACGTTGATGCTACGGGCGTCTCGCGTCCAAATCCCACGCGCAAATACGACATTTCTAATTGTATCCGTCCGAAATATAACCACTATTATGTCAAGGGTTGTCATACTCTAGAGTTGTCATACTCTAACAAGCAGTGATCGGGGACATGGTAATTATATTGTAATCCGGCTATCTTGGCCGAAAAAATTATTGTATTGAGATTTGATGAGATAATCATGTCTATATTGATATTATTATATTATTATTATGAGCCCATGATGTCCCACTGCTGGGCAAAGGCCTCCCCACTCTTCTTCCATTGTTCCCGGTTTTGGGCTATTTCTGGCCATTCCTTTATAAAAGAGTCTAGCTCGTCCCGCCATCGCCGATGAGGTCTGCCACGTCTCCGTTTCTGGCTGCTGGGCTTCCACTCTGTAGCGATCTTGGCCCACAGCTCATTCGGCATTCGACAAACGTGACCAGCCCAGTCCCACTTCAACTTGGCCGCTTTCTGAGCTACGTCGACTATCTGAGTCTTGGAGCGCAGCGTGGTGTTCCGGGTGCGATCCTTTAATTTTACACCTAATATGCTGCGCTCCATGGCTCGCTGGCAGACCCCGAGTTTGAACCTTTGAGATTCTGTCAAAGACCAAGTCTGAGCACCGTAGGTGAGAACTGGAAGGATGCACATGTCCATGAGCCTCCATTTAGTGATAAGGGGAGGTCACTCTTCATCAGGTGTTTCATGGACCAATAGCTCCTCCAGGCGTTTTCAGTCCTTCTTTCGATTTCTTTTCCTTGTCGCGCCTGGAAGGAGACTAATTGGCCCAAATAAAGGTAATCATGGACATATGCAATGGGTTCACCGTTTATCTCAACCCTACGTTTTGTGCTATTGGTCATAAGCTTAGTCTTTGACATGTTCATCATCATATTGATATTAAAAAATATATTTCTTTGAAATACCGCGTTGTGGCAGAGAAATCCCCGATCACTGCTAATTAGCAATATTTTATCACTATTGCGTTAATTTACAGCCTCCACGTTTACATAACATCACGTTGATGCCACGGGCGTCTCGTCGCGTTCAAGTCCCACGCTCCCCCGACAATTTTCACAAATTTGTTCGGTTGACTTTCCATTTTCGATGTACCGGAGTTGTTTTTAATCCAGAACGGTGCTCTTTTAGAGTGAGAATTAAATATTCGATTAATTTAATGGGCACTTTAATCAAGCCGGGAATTGGCAAGCCGTTGAACTCTGTAAAATACTTACTGTGACCGGTTAATTGGAAGTATACTGACTCCTCCCTCACCAAGAGCATTTGTCTGTTATGCAACAAAAAGTTATATGAAGATCTCATGTCTATCGACCTTGATTTAACTTAAAATTTTGGTCGTAAAATGGGCTTCAAGTCTCGCGGTATCGGCAGTTGGTCGTACACTTGATTATATTTATCTCATAATTTAGTAGGTAGCATTATATTATTTATTTACTCGAAAATCATTTACGCGCATACGCTCAATAGCAATTAAATAAAATTGTAATTTTACCGCCTAACTAAACTTACTTTTTTCTTCTGACATCTAAAAAAAAAACAAAACTTGCACGAACTGTAAAACATACTTTACACGTTACCGATTCCATCAACTGATTATTCGCCCGCTCGAATGGCGTTGGATCTTGTCGGGCGTCAATTAGAAACGAAGGCGAATCTGATCAGCTAGGCAAAGTTTGCGAATGTGTGAATGCTACTTAATGTTAAACGTGTGGTTGTCATGGCTGTATGAGATTTGTCCTACGTCGTTTTCAATTTATGTACTGTACCTATGAAGTTTTAAAAGGTTATGGAAGCGGGTAAAAATGGGTTTTCATACATTTATTTTTCCCCGAGGGAGCGAATATTCTTTTTTTTTATTTCATTAGTAAAAATTAGGCTCTTTGCGTATTCTATTTTCAAATGGGAAGTGAAACATTTCCGAGCATGTTTGAGAAAATTACATTGTTGACTGGTGCTTATAGCATATATTATTGATAAAGTCGCAACCCACCTTTAGATGCTCGATGATAGATTGCTTGCGTTAAATCGTATCTTACATTATTATGAATGAATGATTTGAATGATTTATTGCGTGTATGATAATTCAGGTTTACAATAAGCAGATGTCATTACATAAAACAGTTTCACCGAACCCTACCTTTGGGCTTGTGCACAAATCACGTGAGGTTCAATAGGGGGAGGGGGGGGGTCACCAAAAAATCACGAAATATCACGTGGGGGGAGGGGGGGTATAAGGAGACCTCACGTGTATTTTTCTATAGTGAACGAACTAAGAAAAAATCGATATTTTTTCTCGGTTTTGTTAAAAAAATAAATCTTCACTTGTTAAATGCTTCAAAATAGCGAGTCTATTCTTCGAAATTTTGGCGGAAAAAAATACACGTGAGGTAGTGGGGGGGGAGGGGGGGGTTAGCAAAGAACCTCACCAAATATCACCAGGGGGGAGGGGGGGGTCAAAAAGTGGCCGAAAAAACCTCACGTGATTTGTGCACAAGCCCTTTGCAGGTATGCACGCTTAAAATTATACAGTAAAACCGTAATAATATTAATAAAATTACAAAATGATTAGTTAACTATTACAAAATGACCTTCATATATTGGAATAACATGTCAAATAAAAATAAAATACAATATCAATGTCAATAGATTCATAAAAATTATAATTTATAATGTAAGCTCCATTATATTCTTTTAAGTTATAAAAGCATTTGTCCGCGATCCAGCACTTAACTACTTGCTTAAATCTATTGTCATTAATTTGTTTGAAACTGTCTGGTATAAATTTCGATACACATTACGTAACAGTTTTTAGAGGTAAGTTTTAGTCTGGTACGAGGCTTGTAAAGTTTACGTGCATATTGTTGCCGTACTGTTCTGGAGGACATAGCCTGAACATCTTCAAACAAATGTTTGTGTTTATGTACAAATAAACAAACCTCCAGAATGTAAATCTAAATATATAAAAGAAGAAACTGACTGACTGACTGACTGACTGACTGACATATCAACGCACAGCCCAAACCGCTGGTTCTAGAGAGTCCAATTTGGCACGTAGGTTCCTTATAAGGTGTAGAGGTGCACTAAGAGAGAATTTTTCAAAAGTCATCCCCCAAAGGGGTGAAATGGGGTTCCAAAGTTTGTATGGGGAAACAAGATTAGTTAGACTATTTTATTCGAAACTTCACAGGAGTATTCCTGACAATAAATGAGTAAACACGTGTTTCAGGTTTTATGAAATGGGGTTGAAATGTCTAAATACTAAACCGCTAGTTCTAGAGAGTCCATATTTGGAACCTACGTGTCCTTATAAAGTCTAGGGGTGCAATAAAAGAAGCATTTGTCAAAAGTCACCTCCCAAAGGGATGAAATGGGGGTCATAAGTTTGTATGGGGAAAAAAGATTAGTTAGACTATTTTATTGAAAACTTCCAAGGAGTATTTCTAACGATAAATGAGTAAGCACGTGTTTCACGTTTACACGTCGCGTCAGCGGCCAAATATGTGCAACTTTTTTTTCTATATTTAAGACCGTTTATGTACGTATACCATATTCGAGTAAATAAAGCTTATTCTTATTCTTCTTCTTCATGTTTTTTGAGAATTCAACCCCTAAAGGAGGAGAATATGGTGACTAAGTCTGAAAATCAACAAGGGTAATATAATGTTTCTATGGTTTATCGGGTCGCTGATTAGCAAAACAACAACGATTTAAAAATAAACGTGGTGGACGTGAAATACCGTCTCGCCTGTTGGGGTGCGATAGAGTTGAAATGACTAAATGTGAGTATGGGTGTATGGGTCTAAATATGAGAATGGGTGTAATTTTTATGGTTTTTTGGGACGTTAATTACGAAAATGTCACCGATTTTGAAATTTTATATTGTAGTCATGAAAATTCATGAAAGCATTTGCGCTAAATTGCAATTTAATCAAATCGGCTGTAACAGACGGGCTGACAGAGAGCTACACGTGATCCTGTAAGGGGGTTCTATTTTTGCTTTTGAGGTATGGATAGAGACCCGCGTTATCCTAATAGATTAAAAAAATAGTATTTGGTGGCATCTCGATCGTCGTCAATTGGTACCTATAGGCGGGCGGCGCGTTCGGACGGGAGGAGTAATGATCGGGAAACTTCCTGCATCCGTAATAAATACATTCAAGCTTTTCAATAATTATGTTAAGTCATTCCGAATTCTGAATTACGTTTATCTGGCTCAGAATAATACATTTTTCATTCATCAACGAAGAGAACCTCAATATCTTACAATAGATCATGACGTAACTTAGAACATGGCTTAGAATCATTAAACCAATCTCGAATATCCCAAGTCGATAAGCGGAGGCTCGGGACATTATAAAAGCTTTATACAAATAAAATGCACACATATCCCGGTGCCTTAGCTTCACTTCGAGTTATGAATTTTGAAGTGAACTTTATTTGGATACATACAGTCGAGTTCATTTACATCTACACACTTACGAGAACAAAAATATCTGAACACGACCCTATTGTCAGGAGCATAAAATCGTACAGTAAAAGCTGAGATCGCTTGATATGAGTGCTTGAGTTTTCGGTTTGATTTGTTAAAGTGGAGTTTTGATAATGATAACATAAAAAGTATTTCCCAGTAATATTAGAAAAGCGAAAGTCTGTGTATGTTTGTTACTTCTTCACGCTAAAACGGCTGGACGGATATGCATGAGGGAAATGCAGATTGCAGATTAAATAGCCTACTTTTAATCCTGGAAAAAAGAGCATTGTTCCCGTAGGATGATGTATATAATATAGGCACGCGAGTGAAGCCGCGGGTTAGTGCTAGTACTGTATATAGTTAGAATGCGATGTTTAAGAAAGTATGGTCGGCACGATTCATCTCTTTTAAGTCCAAATATTGCTCTTATGCATCGCTTCTGAATTAAAAACAAATCTGTGATATCTGTGGAATTTCCCCATATCACAACACCATATCGCAATGCCGAATCAATGTATCCGTTGAATCGAATTCAAAGAGGTTTTTTTGGATGTTTTCTTCTTGTCATGCATGTTCTTATAAGGTAGGGTGGGGTCAGACTAGCATAGTTTATTGTCTAATGCGGTAAGACTAGCAGTTAGTCAAGTTATTGGACTGTGGCAGCCTTCCCTCGGTGATAGTAGTACCCCACCTTACCTTATATCGATTTTTAGATATTTTTTATATTTATTAGTTTGTATCCAAATAAACCCAGACCCTTGAATTTTAATAAAACAAAAGGCGTAGTATTTATATTTCGTATTATCCAATGCATAAGCAATTATGAATGTTCCCTATAGGAATTTATGGTTTTTAAATATTTTACTTATCAGTGTATCGGTATTTAAGCATTTCCCTTGTATTTTCTCGTACACTGTGTCTCAGTTAATCCGCAGTTAGAACCAAGGGTCTCACAGGGTCGTTAGCGCGCCCACGTTGCAACTTATAATTGCCCCGACCCAGGTGCGCTGAGTGCTGTTTGATAACTAACGCGCGAATGTTATCGAGGCTATTTCAGCCAAAATATGGGGTCACCAAGGTACAACTTTATTCTGCTGACCCAATTTTGACTCAAAAGAAGGGAAATTCGACATTTGACAGATTTCGTTACTATATCTCTACATCATATTTATCAGTCAGACGTTTACTTCTGGACAAAAGCCGACTAGTTTCAACGACTGCCAGTGATCCTGATAAAATTGCTGGTGCTCAGCAATACACATTATGACATGTCTTCCGATATGATGATAATGATGGCAATAATGATGATGATGACGCTGATAATGATGATTACAACGATGATGATAGTGATAGAGACATTAATAAAAATAATGATAATGGTGTCTCCTCCATCTACAGTTTTGGGTATTTGCCCTGTATGTATGTCAAAATATATTGTTTATCTTGTTTCTGACACCCTGTATCTCTTTTAACCCGCAGTTAGAACCAAGCGTTTCCCAGGGTCGTTAGCGCGCCCACGTAGCAACTTATAATTGCCCCGACCCAGGTGCGCTGAGCGCTGTTTGATAACTAACGCGCGAATGTTATCGAGGCTATTTCAGCCAAAATATGGGGTCACAACTTTATTCTGCTGACCCAATTTTGACTCAAAAGAAGGGAAATTCGACATTTGACAGATTTCGTTACTATATCTCTACTTTAGCGATAGGTGCTACATCATTTTTATAAGTGAAACCTGAACAGAAGAATCAGTTCACTTCTGGACAAAAACCTTCCCTAGGTTTTCAATGACTGCAAAAAAATTGTCGGTGCATCTTGTTAGGGGCCATAATTCCACGCTGTCTTCCGATATGATGGCATTAATAATGACGATAATAATGATGATTACAATGATAGTGATAGTGACGATAATGAAAATAATGATGTCTCCTCTATCGACACTTTTGGGTATTTTCCCTGGATGTCTGTCTGTATACATCGTTTATCTTGTTTCTCAAACCCGTCTATCTCAGTTAATCCGTGATTAGAACCAAGGGGTCTCCCAGGGTCGTTAGCAGCGCCCCCGTAGCAACTTATAATTAGCCGATTAACCTAATTTAAAAATTTAAAGTAAACCGACCCAGATACTTGTTATCATAAGGGCCTCATTTGATCATCAACGAATGGTATAAAAATGATACTAGACCTATAACCACGAAGCTTGGCATTCTTACCTTAAATATAACCTGAGGAGCTACACACATGTGAAATTTATAACACCCTATCTTTTGTCGGAGGTTAAAAATATATGCTTAGCTAAGATACAAAATCTATCTGGATCTCATTGTAATTTTCTTTAGGTTTTTGTTACAAAAGTTTTAATTGAAACGTATGTCGTCTTATTACTATGATAAGCATCACAGCTAAAAGACAACTGAAAAGGTGCTACCAAAGTTCTGTACACATGATCGGTCGTAAACTGCCCACAGTTAACGTTTTCATGCGACGTTGACACTTACCACGAGTTTACAGTGACAGTGCTCGCTATCGACTGCGTAAAAGATTTGTATGGCGAAGTGTAGTTCTACAAAGTAATCGCTAGGGGCGCTATACTAATATTGTTTACGCTGTCGCTAGCGAATACGGTCACGTTAACTCATGGTAAGGGTGCTGAACACCGGTCCCCATTGTATGGTGATAATAATCCAAAACAATTATTAGTACATTACTGCAGACGCCGGGAAATAAGGGTAAGCCCTTTTCACGGCTAAGGCATGTATAGTGCTTTTCTGAAACATATGCAATGAAATAAAAAAATACACCACTCAAAAAAACATAATTCAGCTGTCTAGCCAGTTCATGAACACAGACGCCATGTTAAAAAAAAAAAAAAAAAAAATCCCTCCAATCCCTCTATATTTTTTTTCTTTAATAAGTCGTCCACGTGTGTAAGTGTTTGAATATTAGAGCCATTATACACAACCTGATAATAAGAATCTTAATTTCTATACTAAATAAAATAACGGCAGAGGATTTTTAATATTGTCTATGCACTTACCTATAGACAGTATTTTAAATTTATTCTTAATATCAGTTTGTGTGTACTAGGCATTAACGCGGATATTGTTGGTCCGATGGCTGAATGGGTAGCCACTAGAAAAAATATTATATATCAGCTGTTCATAAACACAGGCGCCATGTTTTCATTAAAACTAAAAACAAATTACTTCCCGGCCTAAGCCTTCAATTTTGTATGAAATTTCTTTACAGTTCTCTCGAATTGTTCCGCCCGAAACTTGACACTTCGAAGCCTGTTTTAACGCACGTTATGACGATATTTCATTGCATATTTGAGAAAAATTATATTCCAATATCAGTTCCGCTAGCAGGCTGTCGAAAGCCAAAAAACGTTTATCAGCGCGAACATTTAACCGAATTGGCGGTAGTAAGCCGCGTTAAGCCCCACTCCGAGTGATAGCTTCAAAATAGGCTCGCGTGAACCAATAGTTCTGTGATACGGTGGTGATTGGTGTGAATTTTGATATTGAAAGTGAAGTTGCTAGAAAAGAAATTTGGAACAGCTTATGGTCACTGGCAAGGTTGATCGGCTTTAGGACGCTTCCCTCCTAAAACTGACCACCGCTGAGATATCTCAGACCATATGGTCTGACCAAATCCGCTCATGACTAAATACCAAACTACACAACGCACTCCATGAAGCCAAGTACAGATCTAAGTGGCGAAACACTGTCAGACGCATGATGACCCAGCAACGGGGGAAACACGACCCTAACGGATCTAGATTGAGAAGATTTTATTATTTTAAGACTACAATTTTATTACTTTTCTTTATTCCGCGTAGGAAGAGGACGTTATCACTATTTTTTCTAAGATTACTTATTATTTTACAAGCTTTTATTTACTTTCACCTGTCCCGTTGTAATGGAATTTTGCAAGTTAAATTTGACCTACTTTCCGGTTTCCGATTGAGCTGAAATTTTGCACGAACATGCAAATCGCGTGACAATGCAATGGTATGGTACCATTGAGCTGGTCTGATGATGGAGCCCAAGGAACTCTTTAATAAATAAAGCAATCATATCGAGTTTGGGCTCTTTAGAATCGTCTCTGTGAGCAATTGATAGATATTCAAAGAAAAGTACAGTCGGCTATAAAAGCTTGTCGCGAAAGTTTAATTTTTGACAGATACCTACTTATTAAAACTTATTACTCATTCTAAAATGTCTTAACTAAAAAACTATATGACACAATGGTAAGGTTGCTTTAGTCTGGTGTCTAATTAAAATAAACGAATGACGTTGGGCTTGACATTATTGACAGCTTATTTTTTTTATCGCGGAAAGATTGAAGACTATAACTCTGTTCAGGCATAGTTGTCGTAAATTTCGGTTATTTTAGGTACTTTCTTATATTGGTTTAAAAACAGTTTTTTTTTTTTTATTAGCCTATTGGAGTGTCCCACTGCTGGGCAAAAGCCTCTCCTCTTGATTTCCATGAATCCCGATCAGAAGCCTCCTCCGGTCAGCCGTTGAGGAATGTGTCCAGGTCGTTCCGCCATCTCCGCCTATATATAGGCCTGCCCCGCCTGCGCGGCCCATCTTGTGGCACCCACTCAGTGGCCAAGCTAGCCCACCTTTCCGGGTGCATGCGGCAGACGTGGCCAGCCAGTCCCACTTCAGCCTGGCGATAGTTTCTCCAACATCGGAGATTCGTGTTATGGAACGCAGTGTAATAATTCTAATCATTTTTAAGGTATACACGACGCAAAGCTCTCTCAATCTCTAAATTAATGTCCACCCGTTAGAAATATGTAATGTTGCTAATTGTCGAAATGAAGAGTTTAATGACACGTCGGTAAATTGCTAGAATCCATTCCATATAAATAATCCGACGAACCGCCGTATCGCGTTAACCCAATCCACATTTTTCACCGCCGCCTGTCTGTCAGCGCGGGCGCCATTACGCGAGTGCAGGCTTAGCGGCCTACCGGCCACCGGGGCCGATCTATTAATGTCTCTACCATATACAGGGTGACTCCGAATTGGTAATATAAAATTAAAAGCGTACGTGGAGCTTGGTGATGCGCAGTGGGCGCTGTAAAAATTGGAATGAGAAGGCATTATAAAATAAATAATAAATAAATATCGGACAACCTCACACAAATCGATCTAGTCCCAAATTAAGCTCAAGAAGGCTTGTGTTATGGGTACTAGACGACGATATACGTACATATATAGATAAATATATACTTCAATACATAGAACAACCATGACCCAAGCACAAATATTCGAGTTCATCACACAAATATTTGCCCTGGCCAGAATTCGAACCCGGGACCGCCGACTCAGTAGGCAAGTGCTTACAAACTGAGCCAACCGTGTCGTCAAATCGTCTATCGTCGTTGTATATCATCGTTTAGTATCCATAATACAAGCTAGGCTTGAGATTTGTGTATTATTTATTTATTTCATTCGGTCTGCATAGCGGCCCTGTATATGTACTTATAACTGGAAGGTACCCGAAACTTCGTCTTTGTATTTTTAGGGTTCCGTACCTCAAAAGGAAAAAACGGAACCCTTATAGGATCACTTTGTTGTCCGTCTGTCCGTCCGTCTGTCAAGACCCTTTTTCTCAGGAACGCGTGGAGGTATGAAGCTGAAATTTATATCAATTACTCAGGTCTACTGTCCCTTGAAGCTGTGAAAAAATCAAACTTCTAAGCCAACGCAATCAAAAGATACAGCCGTTTATGCCGCAAATTTTCGACACTTGCAAGGGAATCAAAACCTACAGGGTGCTTCCCGTGAACTCAGAATCTTGAAATTTGGTACGAAGCAACGTCTTATAGCATAGATAAAGGAATAATTGCGAAAACCATAATTTTTTTTTTAATACCTATACAGCCGTTTATGCCGCAAATTTTCGACACTTGCAAGGGAATCAAAACCTACAGGGTGCTTCCCGTGAACTCAGAATCTTGAAATTTGGTACGAAGCAACGTCTTATAGCATAGATAAAGGAATAATTACGAAAACCATATTTTTTTTTTAATACCTAACTTTGCACCTAATTTATATGGGGCGCTATACATACCAGGTGCAAACTTAACTTAACCACTTAGGGATGGAAAGTGTTTGTACGGAACCCTCGGTGCGCGAGTCCGACTCGCACTTGGCCGGTTTTTTTTCTTTACCATAGTCAGGTAAACGGATTCTATCACTATCACTCATTGATTAATTTTCATGTTTAAAACATAATTTTAGCCATAATATGGCTTGAAACACATTAAAATGATGTATTTCTAAATACGTAACCACTTAGCTAAACAAATTCTAACCCACCCTCGCACCACGGAACAGTAGCGTCAGCAACGCAAACCACATCGACATAAGGTCTTCGCACATTATAACAACTCAACGGCGACTCGATTCTATGCCAAATATTGAAATCGTGCTACACGGAGATACGTGGGTCGATTGCAGAAAAAATTATACATATTTAAGGAACAAAACTTAATTGATTCCTTTGTGTGACGAAACTTACCCATACATTTTGTATGACTAACTTTCGTCACACAAAGGAAGCGATCGTGATTTTTTGTTAACTAAGCTTTTAACTATGTACCATTTTTTTGCAATCGACCCACGTATCTTAATTACTCGCGGATCTGATCCGTCCGTGACGTTGTCGGTTCGACAAATGTCGCATGTAGGTTAGGACTCTATGTATAAATTATAAGTTAGCTCGATCATATATAGCAGTAAGTAATCAGCTTAGAATAATAAATCATTATGTTCAAAATCGTATTTCTTTTCTCTTAGTTTTAATTAAGTATAAGATTAATTTCTCTCATTATTGTATAGGATAAGATATGAAGCTTTGGTTGATAAAGATGTAAAACCACCATGAATAAATATATAACAAACATATAGAAAGCTTCATAAAATAGGTTTAATATTGTAATAAATAGAATTTCCAATAAGAATCTTATATGATAACTTGTCAATCAAAATATGTTCCACCAATGTATATTATGTATTACGAATGTGTATCTACTGAAATAAAGAGATAATGTTGTTCAGTTTGCACCTACACATCTACACGCACACATGTAAGAATTGGGCCACGCCCTTCTTACCCATTGGTCCAATCAAGGAATAATCTAGCGATCATTTATAAGACCGCTCGATTAACTTGATATCTTTCTCTCAGCGACCTCCGATCAAGACACACTTCACGCAACATTATGTGAATTATCTTCAAGTGTTATTATTTCATGGGACTTCCCTATACTACTGAAGCATCCCTTTTACCAGTATAAAGTCAATTAAATTAAAATCAAGCTACAGTCTACTACTCATCACAATTGGTACTTCGAAAGCCGGATATCAAGAATCAGCGACCTCGAAGGAAGGAATTGGACCTTCGAGCACCGGATCAAGAAGGAAGGAATTGGACCTTCGTTCCAGTGACAGGAGGCGCGCAAGAGAATCATCACAGGGACGTGTAGCGGATTAAACCCTGCGTCCCTGCGCCGGGCATCACAGACAGGGTCGAATTAAGTTTCCCCTCGCTCTGGCATCAATCGGATCGTGGGTCGAATTAATTTTCCCCTCGTATCCGCACCACGTCGTGCATCACAGAACTCGGGTCGATTAAGTTCCCCTTGTTCTGCCATCAATCGGACGATAGTCCGCACCACGGCGTGCATCACAGAACTCGGGTAGATTAAGTTCCCCTTGTTCTGCCATCAATCGGATCTCGGGTTGATTAAGTTCCCCTTGTTTCCGCACCAATCGGTCTTGGATTGATTAAGTTCTCCTTGTTCCGCGTCATAGCGTTCACGTGTGACGCTTAACACAGCTTCCGTTACGGTGGTAACCCAGCGGTGTGAACAAGCCGTAACGGATCTGTGCAACGAGGGATTTACGCCGTAGGGATATTAGGGCTCATTAGTGTCGCACTTAGCCTCGCTAATGAATAGGTGTTAGGTATTAGGTAAATTCAGTGTTTTTGTTATTGTTTTAAATTCAGTGTGTGTGTTAGGTTAAGCGACAGTCCCCCCGTGCGATGTCTCTCCCGGAAAAGAGAGTTACGCGTTCTCAAAAATCACGAGACCAGACTCCGGAGTCCGGCGAAACGTCCACTAATCCTACAAATACTTGGAGCCACGGGACTGGCCTTTCTCATAACGCAAGCAGTAGCAATCCAAACGCGAACACAATGACGCCCGCGAGCGATCCCCCCTCCGCCCCCGCCCCGCGATCGAACGTAACCAATTCTCCCGCGCCGAACCCGGCCCCTGTGCCCCATACCGCCCGCGATTCCGCGTTAGAAGTCGGTAGGGACAATGTAGACAGGCCCGGTGATAGAAATTCGGACAATACGTTAGTTAATGCCAATAGGGAAAGTAGCAGCCAAATTTCTGTTTTAATGGCCGAATTACAGGTGCGTAAAGCCGAACTTGAACTAGCTCAGAAAGCAGCTGCGGAAGCAAATTGTAGGCTACAGGTGGCGCGGATTGAAGCCGCCCACTCTGATAGCGCTTCCGCAGTTCGGGCCGATGAGAGAGTCTCGGGTTGGTTAGCATCAAATTACGGTAATCGTCCACCCGTGGTAGAAAACAGAGATTTGAACCCGGCTTATAACGGTAATGGGGTAGAATTTGGGCAAGTACGAAACGTCGATCGGGCATTGCAAGGCCCTCCTATACACAGGCATATTCCGGAATTGCCGCATTTCGACGGAAATATCTCGGAATGGATAGCGTTTAGGGCCGAGTTTGAAGACAGCGCGCCTCATTTCAGTAACGTAAACAATGTAGGTAGAATTAGGCGCGCCTTACGCGGGGAAGCGCGGATAGCGGTCAAATCTATAATGTATACGGTGTCCGATCCATACGAAATCATGGAGTCTTTAGAAAAACATTTCGGGGATCCGGAAGAAATAGTTTTGACCGAGATCCATAACGTAAAGCGCATGCCCAGGTTAGCCGAAGACTCGAGTAACATCGTAACTTTTGCCGGCCATGTAGCTAATACGGTAGCGACCATTAAGGCATTGCGCCAAGATCAGTATTTACACGCGCCAGAGTTAGTGAGTAAAATAACTGACAAATTAAACATGATAATTCGATATGAATGGGCAAAGTACAAACAAGCCAATCAGGGGACGCCTGAATTAGTCGCGATGGCTAACTTTTTAAACGACGTCAGTACGGCCACGAAGCGATCGCATCACAGACATTCAAAGTCCCGTGCAAACGTTCATGTGGTTAATATGAACCATGCCGAGTCGAGGCAGCCACAACAACGAATGCACGGTGGTGCGAGCCGCGGACGACCGTACTCGAATAGCTATCGAGACTACGCAAGCGACTCTGATTCGGACGATGACTCATACCGGGAATCGAACCGCGCCGCTACCGTAGCTACTGTAAATTCGCACCCGCAAACGCATAAAAAAAAACCCGCGCAAACGGTGAAACCCACGCAATCTCGACCGCCCCCGCAGTCACAGAATAATTTCAATAATAGTAGAAAAGATTGCGTACTTTGCAAAGGGAATCACAAGTTAGCCGTTTGCCCGGATTTTCTAAAAAAGTCTGTCGCAGACCGGTGGGAATCGGCCCGAAGCCTTAAGCTGTGCTATAGGTGTTTAGAACCTAATCATAGGCGCCCTATTAAGTGCAAATACGTAGCATGCGGTAAAAACGAATGCGAAGCGGGCCACCACAAGTTGCTTCACGGGCTTACAAATGAAGCGCAATCTGTCCGCGCAAGTGTTAGTAGCATAAATCAGATTCAACGCGCGAATACGTACCTTATGGTGGTCCCCGTAGAAATTTCAGGCCCGTTAGGTAGTGCCGAAGCACTAGCTTTTCTAGACTCTGGTTCGACCATGACTCTAATAGAAAGAGACACGGCCGATAAGGTAGCTCCCAGGGGTTCGGGCAAACCTCTCGCGATCCAAGGCATTGGAGGTCAGATAACGGATCACGAGTCCTGTAGAATAAATTTATCGATTCGCGGTTTATGTACAAGAAATCTAGAAAAAATTTCGGCGTATACAATCGATAAATTAAATCTGCCTTCGCAAGAGGTTTCCCGCGAATTAATAGAACAGTGCGACCACTTAAAAGAGATAACGGATCAAATAGTATACGAGCGCGGGACGCCCACAATTTTAATTGGACAGGATAATTGGGGCTTAATTGTTTCGCGGCAGCTCCTTTCGAGTCCCACCTCATCATTAACCGCAGGATATACTAACCTGGGTTGGATCCTTTTAGGGTCACAGGATAGACCGGGAAACGAGGAAGCGCGTATAAATCACGTTCGTCCGACCAACACCGAAAATGAAATTTCAAGCTGTACGAAACAGCACTTCGGTATGGAGTCAATAGAGGTAGAGATAAAATTACCCCGGGCGGACCCGGACCAACGTGAGTTAGACGTACTAGAGGCTACTTGTAGTAAAATCCCGGAAGAAAATAGGCACGAAACGGGATTGTCGGAGCAATCCAATGACGAGATATTGCCCGACCGTCGCGCGCATGCGCTACACAGGCTACCCAGCTTAGAGCGCAAGCGAGACGAGGACGAAAGTTTCAAGGCAGAATATACCGTTCCAATAAAAAACTCGATAAATAAGGAATATGCGGAAATGGTAAACTCTCGTCCTCCGCCGGAAGCGCCGCGCGAAAAAATAGTCAACGTCCCGATCGAGTACGCGAGTCCGATTTCCGCGTCAGACGATAAAATTAAACAATGTTTTTTCGGTCCAAAAATAATTACGAAGGACGAATCGATACGACCGCAAATGAGACCGCAGTCTCCGCCGCCGCGGCAAACGGGTGAAGAACGTAATAACGCGATTACGTCATCGGTCCACACGTGCGATAAATCCAACTATTTATCTCCAACAAAACGAAGCGCGAGTTTTATTCAATCGACTAGGGCAACTGCTTGCGTTATAGTTGCGGCTGAAGTTTTCAAAACCCGATTGCCATTAAGAAAACTCGAAATAGAGATGAATAGCGGACACGCAAACATAGCAGAAGCACTCCTGTTCAAGTGGAGTCAGTACGCAAAGAGGAGAAAGAAAGGGATTGCCAAGTATCACCCACTCCTATGTCCACGAACCCGTACTCGCTGCAAATTCAAAAATCCTGCTATGAGAGACGCCGTGATAGCTAACAACACTATGCCGAGAGAGACGTGGCCTAGAGGCATTGTAGCAAAAACCTTTCCCGGCCCTGATGGCCATGTAAGGGTGGCCCACGTCCAAACAGGCTCCAGCATAGCTCTACGACCTACAGATCGACTTGTCTACATTCGCTCCACTTAAATATTGTACTTTCGTACGAAGGGGGGACTGTCGCATGTAGGTTAGGACTCTATGTATATATTATAAGTTAGCTCGATCATATATAGCAGTAAGTAATCAGCTTAGAATAATAAATCATTATGTTCAAAATCGTATTTCTTTTCTCTTAGTTTTAATTAAGTATAAGATTAATTTCTCTCATTATTGTATAGGATAAGATATGAAGCTTTGGTTGATAAAGATGTAAAACCACCATGAATAAATATATAACAAACATATAGAAAGCTTCATAAAATAGGTTTAATATTGTAATAAATAGAATTTCCAATAAGAATCTTATATGATAACTTGTCAATCAAAATATGTTCCACCAATGTATATTATGTATTACGAATGTGTATCTACTGAAATAAAGAGATAATGTTGTTCAGTTTGCACCTACACATCTACACGCACACATGTAAGAATTGGGCCACGCCCTTCTTACCCATTGGTCCAATCAAGGAATAATCTAGCGATCATTTATAAGACCGCTCGATTAACTTGATATCTTTCTCTCAGCGACCTCCGATCAAGACACACTTCACGCAACATTATGTGAATTATCTTCAAGTGTTATTATTTCATGGGACTTCCCTATACTACTGAAGCATCCCTTTTACCAGTATAAAGTCAATTAAATTAAAATCAAGCTACAGTCTACTACTCATCACAACAAACTTTCATTCAATACCCGAGCGGAGCCGACATCCGTCGATCCGTAGCCGAAAGCAGACACGGCTACGTATCTTTGACGTGTTCGTGTAGTACGGGATCTTAGCACCACCGCTGCTAAAAACACGTAGCTACGGTTCCGCGTGTAACACGTATATCAGAGGCCCTATATATATATATATATAATTTGTACGAAACTCTCACTGCGCGAGTCCGATTCGCACTTGGCCGATTTTATAATCTTTGTACTCTTTTCTAACATGAAATGTGAGATCTATCGAGTAATTCGCATGCCGACAGTACGCGAGGTAAACCGAATGTTTACCGTAACGTTAATCGAATCTCGAATCTCGGAATCGAGAAACTATTTAATTCGAGTAGGAAATTAGATCGGGCCGAATGCACGAATATTTGATTTGAATTAACTTTGCCAAGTGTGAGTTGTTGATTTGATTCCCACAATTATGGTATGGGGGTAATTTTAGTGATGAGTTTAATGTTGAATATGATTATGTGTAGGGTTTTGATGGATGATTAAGTTTTCGGAATTTTGACATTGATGTTAGATCCCAGGTAGCAAACAACTTGTATAAGAGCTAATGGGTCTTGTTATAATGGCTATAATATATTATATTATAGCCATTATAACTAGACCCCGGACATTTGTCGCGGTGACGTCACAATAAGGTAGTTTGGAGAGTAAACGGACCGGTGTTAATTTATACAATAAATGACATAAATACCTAAATTCATTTTTTTTTTATAAATAAAAATAAATGTGGTATTACCACATAAAAAATATGAATCGATAAAAAGATTCTATACAAATACCTAAATTCATATTATTTAGTTAATATTATTACCTATAGGTCAATTGTCAATTGATTTATTTATCGTCGTTGTTATTTCGTTAACTGACTCTCCGTAACAAATGAAATGGCTTATTATTTTCGCGGCGACAGAAAAATTAAAGAGCAGCAAACTATTTGCAACTAAAATAATAACTTGTCAGCGATTAAATATTTTGGCAATCATTTATATTAAATGAGCTTTAAACTAAGGATATTTTAAAATTCAAATAATGGCAGCTACTTCAAGGTAGCAGAAATAATAAACAAGATTACTGATATCATAGGCGAGGTACTATAAATAATGACTTGGCGACTAATATTAGCAGAAGGATAACAAACTTTATATTAGTGGCAACTACAGGTCTCCATCTAAAAAAGCATTTTGGGCTTTGATTCGCTGGCAGCTTAAATATTAAAATGGGTACTATATAAAAGTAATGGGGAGTTATTTTTTTAGTTTTCGAAACCATAATTTAATGAAAACGGCGATAAGCGCGTTCGTTTGAAGTGGAGTGCGGGTCGTTGCGCGGCGTTAAGTTTGAAAATAAGCATTGCATTATCATAAGACTTGCCTCAGAACCGAAGCTGCCAACCCCGATTCCACGTGGTCTTGTCTGCCCTACCCCTAGAGTGTATATAAAAATCCGGAGGCGCGGAGGGAGAGCAGCCCTCGGCCGCCGTGACAAAGCTCGGGAGCCGTGCGGAGCGGAGCGGCTGAGGCTGGTCGCCGAAGGCGACCAACAAGCCGAAGCTACGGAGCGGAGTACGGGCGACCGTGATTTGCCACGCAAGGGCGGAAGGGCTGCACTTCCCGCAGCGCCGGAGCTAAGACAGAGTCTGACGTTTTTCGTACACATTGACCAAAATCAGAGCCACTAAATAAAACTATAGACCCAAAATTATTATTTATACAAGCAATTTTCAACTTTGATTAAAGCTCTTAAAGTGTCGCATAAAGTATTTTTTTTATGACCATGATTTATTTTATATGCAATCTCCATTGAACAATTAGAGTAGGCCATTTTCAACTTTTATCCGCTGTCATGTTTCCGCTTAATTAGTTAATTCAGTCGCCAAAACAATAACTCGATGCTAGTTTATATTGAAACAAAGCCGAAAATTGATTACTTAGCTGCTACTTTTTACTTTATACTAGTCTCCGCAATTAGTCGCCAACTTATTATTTATGCTACCCCTTTTAATTTTTTATAAATCCCTAAATCAGATTAATTTGTCGCCGCGTTAAATACATGCCAAATGAAATGTTTGGTTTGTATTAATATACCAAAAAAATATATTGATCATTATCTAATTTATGATTTCTCATGTAATATTTTTCCTGTTGGTGTGCAATAAAGTATTGTTGTATTGTATTGATCAATTAATTCAATTCATTATGTAATTATTGTCGTAAATTATTTAAATTTATAAACATATACAAAAATATTAGTATAGATTCTTAATTTCTATTTGTTTATAATTTAATAACAAGTGGAGTGTATTACTTAATAAAAAATAAAAAAAGGTTAGAATTTACTGGGTTCAAAACTGTTAGTATTTCCTTATTTATTAACACAGCTGTTCATGTACTCCCCAAACTACCCTATTGTCACGTGACTGCGACGAAAATCCGGGTTCTATTAGAACTCTAATGTATGCTGTATAAATGCAGTATAAAGTGCTTATGCAACCTGTGTGATAAAAACGAAAATGTTTTTTTTTTCACGAAGTCAGTTTATAATAGATATACTAGCGACCCGCCCCGGCTTCGCATGGGTCCAATGCTGATTTTAACTCTACTATAGGTACTATAATATTATGCATGTATTATACATTTAAACCTTCCTCTTCACACTCTATCTATAAAAAAAACCGCATCGAAATCCGTTGCGTAGTTTTAAAAGATCTAAGCATACATAGGGACAGAAAGCAGGAAGCGACTTTGTTTTATACTATGTAGTGAAGCTTCTATATGACATAAAGCTAGAGCAGTCAGAGTGTAGTTAGTCTCATATATAAACATTTGATCTCGATAAAAAATTAATCGATAGACATCTTCGAAAAAAAATGTCTACACGCTTATCGTCAAATTAAATAACTATTCCGATTTACCGCAAAACAAGACGTTACTCTAATCGCCCCCCAACAAAGTTGACACGGCAAGGAAAAGTCGTCCCAGTCGACATTTATTTACCGAAAGTCTCGATTAGCAACAGTTAACGCTCTGGGAAATCTCCATTCGAGCCGTCCCCGGTCCGAGTCACCCCGAAACTTCCAAAGTTGTTGGTTAACGAGCCGTTTAAATTTTTACCCCGTACTGATTGTTTTCGAGGCCGGGTTTAGCCTTGGGGTCATTTACAACTTCATTTGGGTAATTTTCGTTTGAGTTTTTATTGTAGAAGTTAAAGTTGTTAAATGTATTAGCTACTCTATGCTACTCAGCAAGCATCTTAACACATACCTAATATTATTAAAACTATCGTGAGACATCATTATTCGTTATAAAAACTGTTTAAACTCAGGAACTTGTCAGGAACGGCCCGACGTGTTTCGAACTCGTATGGAGCTCTTCATCAGGGGCAACTTCGTGCTGCTACGCGTTAGTGCGTCCCGAGTCGCGTGGCAGCCCGGATAGCTGCCCCTAATGAAGTTTAAACCATTTTTTTTATCATCATTTTAATACGTTTGTAATTACTTACGTCATAATAATATGTGGCATACGCACAAAATACTAAACTAAATGCTATCGACTCCATCTCTTTCGTATTGTGATATTGATATAATGTCCACGCTCAAAGAAAATTTAATCTTTCACCTTCAATAAGCGGGGTAGTTGTTCATTAATCGCGTCTTTTCATTTACTTTGTATCCTAGGCATATTTTGACTTTCCAAAATATTTCACACCTTATTTTCTATTGTCTTTGTAGTGGCTTCGGAGATCCATATCATTTGAAGTCAGTCAAAAGTACGTTTTCATTACATCAATCAATCAAAGGCCTTCCAGTTATTTACACGCGGGCATTTCTCTGTTATCTAACAAAAAAAAAACATTAGTTTTTTTGTTGAATTAGCACCCTTAAACCTCTAGAATGTGACAGAATACATAGATGGATTCTACGACCTTACATGCCAGATGCAGGGTTCAAAAACAACGTATTAAAATTATATATCAAGAAAAGAGATTAAAGGCCAGCAACACACGGTACTCCCACTTTAAAGGCTATTGGCAACACACTTTGACTCCTCTGGTATTGCAGGTCCATGGGCGACGGTAATCGCTTCCCATCAGGCGATCCGTTTGCCCCCTATGATAATAAAAAAAAAAAGTCCCCAGATTGAATTTGTCGAAATTGATTCACGTGCAGGATGACAAAAAAACCATACAAATTACAACACAGGGATAGATTCACCTTTGTAACATTAACATATTTTTGAGATGAATTTACATAACGTAAATAAAATACAATCAAATTGAAATTTTCCACCTTTTTGTATTCAGCTCAGCATTTACATTTTATTGTAATACATTCTGAAACCGAGAGCTTAACTCGATCCACAATAGAAACATGATACGATTTCAGGAGCATAATGCCTCATGCAATGCATCCATTAAATTCGTCGCTCGCAGCGTAATCCTGGCTGAATCGCATTATATCACTCCGCATAGCATGCTCTTTCCTACCCACTTAGCAATACAAACAACGGTTCTCAAATATCACAGTGTATATACACAGTTGGTAGATAAATAACAGTCAAGTCGTATTAAATCGAACGCTATTTTGTGAACTACAATGGCTGCTGCTGATCACGCAGCGAAATCGCCGCGACACTTATTAGTTGACCAAATGACCAAACTCGCTCGGAAATCGCAAGTGTGATTAGGCCCTAAGGCTGTGTTTCCACCAGAGATGTGCAAGGATGCTTTGAGAAGGATTTTTAAGAACCAATAAAATCAGCTGCGCTGAGTGAGGACAGGTATATTAAGTTATTTTATTGCTTTTTCATGCTCGCACATTTCTGGCGGAAAAACAGTTAAAACCCGCCTGTTACCTACACTCGCCTATGCTTGCTTGGCATAACATTATGTGACTTACGCTCTTTTGCATTGAGTAATTTTTGAAATTTTCTTTTTTATATGAGGTCCAAATATTTGTTTTTAATTATTAAAAAAAAAACCATTTAAAAAGACGACACGAATCATTTCATAGTCGCAATATTTATTTTAGATACCGTGATGGTTCCAAATATTTTAGTAGTAGCCGTCTCGGTAATCAACGTCTAGTGGTTTCTCAAGGGACAATGCTAAACATTCTCAATTTATCACGACCATTTGCATGTAGTTATAACACAAATGTAATAGTTTTAATCATGATATACGAAAAACACTGTTGAAACTCAACATCGTTTTCCTCCTGTGAAATGCATATAGTTCAGACTTGTAGAAGTGCCCTTGTCATTGGCCTACTGAAAAACATTAAGAAACAATCAAACAATCTTACACAAATTGGCCTAGTACCAAACTAAGCAATGCTTAATACTATGGGTACTAGACGACGATATACCTCTTATAATTATAAATAGATAAATGGATAACATTCATGACCCAGGAACAAAGTATATTCGAGTTTCATCACACAAAATAAATATTTACCCCAGCCGGGATTCGAACCCAGGACCAACGGCTCAGTAAGCAGGTGCACTACAAACTGCGCCAACCGCGTCGTTAAATATATTTCATTTGCTTAATTTTAGCATACTGTTCTAAAACTTACCGCTAGATTACGCTTCCCACTTCGAATATAGCTAATGCAAATTAGTTCCAAACTAGACCCGGTCAGTGTTGGGATTAAGGGTATAGTTGCTTGTTTCGACTTATCCGGATAAATTATCATACTGTTGGTGTAGCGGGCGTTGTGGAACAGATGGCTACTCGCTGAACAATCTAAAAGGTCGTAAGTTACAGCAGTTCAGATATCTTGTAACTTTATTTTTATTAACTTGTGTGTTGATCTTAATGCCTGTGGAAATTATTATTACTAGATTGCGTTTAGTCGAGACAGATAATTTGCCGAGTAAACAGATATTATTTGTCAAATTATATTATATTTCAGTCATAATATTATAGTGATAATGCTGTGTTTTATTTTAGCGATGTTCTCTATTTACTACGTACGTATAAGGCTAAATTCTTGACATAGATACATGTTAGGTAAAGTTTATTTTACTGTTTTAGTTATGTATCATTTACGTCGTAGTCGAATATTGCTCGACATGTTTCAAAACGGTTCGCGATTCATCATCAGTAGAGCTGACTTCTACGACGTGAGTAAACTTATTCTGTAGGTATATGTATTTTAATATTACAGAATAAAGTTCATTATTTTATTCATAATTCCAAATAAGCTCTAGCAGGCTCCCACAGGAACACTAAATTTTTTCAGATAAAAAGTACCTACACTATGTGTTAATCCAAGGTGTCAGCTACCTTCATACCAAAATGTATCAAAATTGTTTCAGCCGTTTGGGCGTGAAGAAGTAACAAACATAAACACAAACACACTCATCACAAACTTTCGCCTTTATAAAATTAGTGTGATTTGACAATGTCACTTAATATAAACCAATAATATACATCCGTAACAGAGATATAGCCGAAATATACTTTCACTGGAGATATCACAATGCGAATGCCCAGAACTTCCCATGTTTACCCGCCATTCATTAAACCCGCGCACTATCCCGGTATCTCCGGCCGTAAATCTTTTAAAAAAGGAAAACAAGTTAGATAGCAGGGCAATTACTTGCCAAAATGGCGGTAGGCCTTAATGGCGTCTCGATACGTAAGGCCTATCTTGGCCGTTACTGGGACGTATATTGTCTTTTAAGGTTCCATACCCAGAGGGTGTTACCGTACCGTATGCTGGTGGACCGTATTGCTGAGACTCGGCTATCTGTCTGTCCGCCTGTCACAGGGCCGTATCTTTCCAATCATTATAGGTAAAGACTTCACATTCGCGTCATTATATATGTAAAGAAAGAAAAGTAGAAAAAGTTTCTGTCATAAATTTAATTTTTGTGACAACTTTTTATATCCAACCGTATTTTTCTTTGAACATCCACCAAATGATCACTGATCAATTCAAAAAGCCCAAACTCGGTAGGTGTTTAAGTGTCTAAGTGATTTTAATTATAAGATTTTCCGCTAGATGGCGCTGATCCCTCCACGGCGAATCGTACATCACGCTATCGTTGTGTTTTCGTAATTTGGTGCGTCCCATGAGATATAACTACATAATATATAATTTCATATTAATAACGTTCACAAGATATAATAAACTTTTGCTATAACATCAAAATCAATATTTTTATAAGGAATAACGGTCAATTAGCATAATACTCATATTGTAGAATGTTTTTTTATATAAAACTCAAATACTCTAAATTCAGTTGATATAACATACATAACGTATATCGATCATAGTATATACTTTCTTTTAGTATAATGATTAGAAAATATAATAGCGTATGATATACTAAATAGGTTACAACTGCTACCCCTATGCCCCTAAAATGGAACATGGGTCAAAAACCGAAAACTGTAGGTTAGGTTAGGTTTGTTTCATGACCATGGATAGCGGAGCGAGCAAAGCGAGCGGAGCGTCAAAATGCTTGCTTGCATGGAGGTACCTACATTATTTAACGACGAACTATTGCATACGATTTAGATATGAGCGCCGCGCCGGCGCGCCGCCGTCGCCGCGGATTCGAGTCGGCGCGCCGCCGCCGTGTGAAATACGCGGCGCGCCGGCGCAACAAGTTGCGATTTGCTTTCTCGCTCGCACTCGTAACGTATCCCACCCGCGTCCGCGTTCGGTCGCACGATGGCTAAGATGGCTTCAATCGAGTCAAGTATTTTGCCGAGTGAACGCGTGTTGTTTTTTTTTGAGCCGCGTCATAATATGAGTCTGACACGATGATGAGTTCTTAAAATGTGTTTAACGTACCTGGCACCACCTAGCTTTTGAAATTGATTGTGTTGTGACTAAGAGATTGTGATTAAAATTTTTGTGATGTTAATAAATATGCTTGTTAAGTTTTAATATTTAAATAAAACAATTTAAACGGATTAGATCGCGTATATTAATTATTTGAGCCTCCCTGACGTTTCAGTACCTTTACAGATACCGTTGTCAATGGTTGACCGAGAAAAACACAATTTTTCTCTGTCAAAGTTACATTTGTGCAAACTACCCATTTTATAAATATTAATTAAAAAAATAAAGGTGTTCATACATGCCGGATGGGCCTAATGTGTAAAGACAGTTACACATATGCCAGAAGGGTATTTATTATTTTATTTAAAATATCTACCAGCGGTTCACTATAAGGCTCACTGAGGAGAAAGAACCGCCAAAGAAAACTCCCAGATTGCCTTATTACTATAAAATACTTTTAAACAAAACTCTACATATACTACTTTTAACACTAATTTGTTTTACACCGTTCGAGGCCCAAGGTTTCCCGTCTTGTGTCTTGCTTCGTTTCTCTCTGGCAAGGATTGAAGTGTTATCAAACTTAATTGAATGGTTTGGTTTGTCCATGACATGCTCGCAGACTGCAGACCAGTTTTCTTTGGCGGTTCTTTCTCCTCTATAAAATGGGTAGTTTGCACAAATGTAACTTTGACAGAGAAAAATTATGTTTTTCTCAGTCAACCTTTGACAACGGTATCTGTAAAGGTACTGAAACGTCAAGGAGGCTCAAATAATTAATATACGCGATATAATCCGTTTAAATTGTTTTATTTAAATGTGTGACAGTCGCGGAAACCGAAGAAAATATTAAGTTTTAATATGATTATTTTTCTGGAAACGTAATCTTTAACTGATTTATATTTATACATTAAGACTTGTATTAAAACATAGACACGTTTTTAAAGTGAAGATTGTGATGGTTTTATATGCTTTTTATGTTATTTCGATTATAAATCTGAGAATTTTCATTCAGTGTTATTTTTTGTTTTGTTTTGTTTAATTAGTTATATTTGTGTGCAATAAAAAAAATATGATTGTCTACATACTTAGTTCCTTTATTAAAATAAATAATAGTCCCAAAAACCAGGTTTTTTTTTTCTCAAATTGCTCCCTCATAAAAATCTAAAGCTCAAGGTCACGCCGCCGACGCCGCCGCCGCCGCGGAATTTTGCCTATCACGCCGCCGCCGCGGAATTGGCCATCGGCGCTCATATCTAATACGATTTACGTATGTTCACAATTGATAATGGCAGATGAAATTCTGGCAAGTAAGAGTATACCGTTTGGAAGAACTGCGATAAAATGGAATATGGGTCAAAAACCAAAAACTGTAGGTTAGGTTAGGTTTGTTTTATGACCATGGATAGCGGAGCGAGCGAAGCGAGCGGAGCGTCAAAATGCTTCCTTGCATGGAGGTATATTAAAATTTAACAGCGAACTCTTGCATAAGTATGTACACAATTGATAATGGCAGATGAAATTCTGGCGAATACGAGTATACCGTTTGGAAGAACTGCGACAAAATGGAATATGGGTCAAAAACCGAAAACTGTAGGTTAGGTTAGGTTTGTTTTATGACCATGGATAGCGGAGCGAGCGATGCGAGCGGAGCGTTAAAATGCTTGCTTGCATGGAAGTACATGTATTAAAATTTTACAGCGAACTATTGCATAAGTATGTACACAATTGATGTGCAGGCGGTTATTCTATACGAGCATTATGCATTTTGGTGTTAGATGTATTGAGTAATATACATTATAAATCTGAGATATTATGATCGTTATACGTTATGATCGTTATTTACAATGATATTATACTTACATAACGTTATACTTAACAAAAATATATATTTTGATGTTATATCCAACGTTCGTTATACACCTTGAACGGTATACAATATGAGCGTATATAATATGAATATTATAGCATAAGTTCTTATATCTTATATTACTTACCCGTTATTTTTGTTAGTGTGTATTTTTGTTCGGAATAAAGTAATATGTTGTGAATTTGAATCCGACTTTACTTTAGAGACCCGACCCGAGTACACCCTTGTACAGTAGGATTGCTTTATCCAGTACAAAATTTCAAGGGTAACCTTCCAGCTCCATCATCAGACCAGCCCCATGGTACCATATTATTTTATTCTCATCAAAGTTAGTAGGTATGCAAAACTTCAGCTCAATCGGTTGAAGACATCTGCCTCAAAATTAAGTTGCAAGATTCCACCCGAACAAAATACCTACAATAGTTACATACATACATTGCCAAGTTAAATAAAAACTTGTTATTAGAGGTAATTAATTATTATAATTATATAAGCATTATAATTATCGTCAGCTAGAAGCCATATTAAGAAAACCGTGCCTAAATAACAAAACAGACGCTAGTCCGTACCTACAGGTAAATTAATTCGCTGCCTAATTCTATCGCGTATCAAAATATCACGAGGGAATATATTGTTACACCAAAATTTATTTGCAAAGTTGCCCCACGGGTCGGGGCTGAAATTATACCGCTTTGGGCCGAAAATTATCAAGATATACTTACAGTATTATACGAGGGAGACATACGTAACATAGTCAATAGTTTTCTCCTGGCTTTGCTTGTATCAGTGATATTATAGTATTATATTTTTTTAACCGACTTCAAAAAAGGAGGAGGTTCTCAATTGGAACTAATTTTTTATTTTTTTTGTATGTTTGTTACTCGATAACTCCGAGAACCGTGAACCGATTTTCAATTTTTTTTTTTTTATAGAAAGGGTATAACTCCGAGTTGGTCCCGTTGGCACTAAGTCGGGATCTGATGATGGAATCTTGGAGAAATCGAGGGAACTCTTCAAATGTTATAGGGACATGTACGGCGCTTTCGGTAATTTATTGATAAGGTCAAGAATTTACATTCAGTAAATAGGATTTGGTGTAAGGAAACTGATGATGAACACCACAGATCTAGTTTTTTAGTTTTACTGAAGTCGGTTCTTTTTTTTGTTAAAAATTATAGTTATTTTACATAAGACTTTTTTTCTAAGGGCGGCACAACCGGTTTTGAGGAAGGCTCAATAAAAACACATGTGTCCATAACTTGTCGACAAGGAATTTGTTTCTGATTTTACGAGGTTTTATCTCGTCAATCGTAGGCCTGGTTTATGTGGGTTCCGCCATTACCGACGTGGGCGCTTTTTATGGCCACACTAGCCTAATCAACAAGGTGTCGGATGTAACAATTGTGACCGCGAAATCATCCCTTTATTTCACAAAAAAACTGAGAACCTAAGTTTTATTTAAAGTCAGTTTAAGATTAATTGCTTAGTCAGGCTTTGGTGCAGTTATATAGTTTTAAATATTCCTTTGTTTTGTTGACCGATGATCGCCGTCGCATGTGATTTTAGGATTTTTCTTTATCGTACAAGATATTTGTTTTTTAATCCATGTAAAATGTATAACTTCAGCACGGCTAGCATAACTTTGACACGCGACTCTTTCTCGCGCGGGATATACTACCTGTCTCTATCTGTACAGTACTATGAGATAGTGACGGATGATGCTATCTCGCGCGACATGAGTCGCGTGTCAAAGATACGCTAGACGTGCTGGAAAATCAGGAAAATGAAAGTTCTACGAAACATTTGTCAGCAGAATGGCGGGAGTTATAAAAGTTGCAGATGGCTTGTCATCTCGAGACCTACGATCTAACTTTACTTTCGGTTCGTAAATATTATTGTTTCCTAACCGAAATAAGAAGCAGGTATCACAGGTGTCTCAAGGGATAAATAAATACAAAAGTAAAACAATAAACGTACAAGTCAATCTCAGCGTCAACTCTCAACGGTGAAACCGCCTTAAGTTTAGTTGTTAAATTTTATCTCGCTCGCTCCATTGCCGCGTCTCACAAATAGCCGGATGGCCGTAAATATGGTTAATTCACTGGAAGATATGCAAGCCATCCCGGTAATAGGGTTCCGTGAGAAGCGAGGCTCAATAAGATCTCGATAGATGGCGGTGCACACTGCATTAGTATGCGGTTTCATGGGAAGTAAGTGATATCCAGAGCTCGGTAGGGGTGACATTGAATGGCCTTGTCATTCAATAGTAGATGTGGTGTAATTTAATAACTAATGAAATTATTTTCTTTACGCTGCCTTTCTGCTACGATCTTTAAGGTCGCCACCAAAAGAAATGAATTTTATCGCCAGCTTTTTTAGCAAAGGAACCTTTTTAAGTAATATGTCTATCCATATGGTACTATGAAAGTAATCGAGTGATATGATATGATATCAAACCTCGATAGAAATACAATTAATCTGTTTAAGGATGCCTCATTCAACTGAGTGTTGAATAAATAAAAAAACTTAGTACTCGCTTTGTACCAATAATAATAATAATGCATTGTGATTTAAGTTTAATTATAATTTAAACGGTTTTATTTTTAAGGTGTGTCTATATTAATAGGTATCTACAAAAAATGCTTCACCCCTGCCGAGCTCTGTGATATCGCTCCCTATAGATGCCTCTGTACTTACAATGGCAATAAGGAGCCATTCGCTTCTGGCTTGCGAGTATACATAAACCTTATTAGGTTTGAACGTGTACTTATAAGAGTGCGTTTCCTCCGTGATTGGTCGATTCCGCAAGTCTCCGCTCCGCTCCGCTACAGTGGAGACGCACCCTAAGATGGCGTTTATCGCATAGACGTGACAAACGAAAAAGCAACTTTCACTTTCCACCATCTTATGCGAGTGAGAGGGTGATGGATATTTATTTATTGAGCCCGCATGTAACTGGATTTGGCACTTAATTTTCAAAGTGCATACCGTAAGGTCGGGGTACTTTGACCCTACAAGGTTAGGTTACCTACTTTGTCCATCCATAAAAATGCATGCATTTGATCGATAATATACAAAAAAACCGGCCAAGTGCGAGTCGGACTCGCGCACCGAGGGTTCCGTACAAACACTTTCCATCCCTAAGTGGTTAAGTTAAGTTTGCACCTGGTATGTATAGCGCCCCATATAAATTATTTGCAAAGTTAGGTATTAAAAAAAAAAATTATGGTTTTCGTAATTATTCCTTTATCTATGCTATAAGACGTTGCTTCGTACCAAATTTCAAGATTCTGAGTTCACGGGAAGCACCCTGTAGGTTTTGATTCCCTTGCAAGTGTCGAAAATTTGCGGCATAAACGGCTGTATCTTTTGATTGCGTTGGCTTAGAAGTTTGATTTTTTCACAGCTTCAAGGGACAGTAGACCTGAGTAATTGATATAAATTTCAGCTTCATACCTCCACGCGTTCCTGAGAAAAAGGGTCTTGACAGACGGACAGACGGACAACAAAGTGATCCTATAAGGGTTCCGTTTTTTCCTTTTGAGGTACGGAACCCTAAAAAACGACCAAGTGCGAGTCTGACTTACCTATTACTCGAGTGATGTCGTTCTAAGAATTTATCAATTTAATAACATGATTTTCTATGGGTGGACAAAGTAACCTTGTAGTCAAAGTACCCTGACCTTACGGTATGTACATTTTGTTGGAACTTACAAGTAAAGTCTCAAATTTTGACTAAGTATTTATACATACAAAATCTGTTATTTCCAAATCCATTTCCAAATCTATAAAACAGTTTATTGTACTTATGAGCAAAATAACGAAGACTTTATAACGATATACATTAAGTATGTCACAAAACCAGATGGTCTGACCAAGTCAAAGAAGCAACCTCCTCAAGCAAATTCCACCAGGTGGTAAGAAACGATGGCCTGGGACCGATGGAGACAGATCATCAAGGCAAACCAGCACGATCCTCAGTAATGAGTGACCAATTTACCGATTAAGGAGATGTCACAAAGGCAAACGCCTGATATTAAACTAGGTTTAAAATTGGAACGATAATTCAAAACCAAGTCTAGTACGTTGATCGGAACAATGAAGAGCAAGAGCAATACCTAATGTTAGGAGACCAGGGATCTCACTATTTCATCGCCATCCGTCACTTTTGACGTGTCCCACTTGACAAGTGGCGATATCCCTAGAACATCGCAACTACGTCAATCCGGTCGCGCTTAATTTGCGTTTCCTTTGTATGTGACAGCATAAATAACAGGGGCATACTTTAACCTGACCGTGCGTGAAATTAGTCAGTTACGTTTCGTTCAAAACAGAAATTCATATGCATGAATAGCATTTTTGACAATCATTATAGCCTTCGTATCTAAAATTTAAATGAGATATGTTACTTGAAGCTCATAGCATTTTAATGACAGTTCAAAGGTGATATCATTGTTATCCAATAGAGTTTAGACGTTTTGCGATCTCTCAAACGGCATTCTCGAATTAGGTCCCAGGTACTTAGAACATCAATAACTTAATCTCTCCAACTGGGAACTTGATAGCCCTATTAATATCATACGAAAACTCGGATGGTAAATCAAGTCTACGGAAGTCTCAGGGCGTATGCATTAATTCAATCTGACGCGATTTATTGAGGAAATGAGATCCCTGCTTCCACGCAGGTATGCCGTGAGCTCCGTTAGGGCGTAAGCGCCTGAGTCCTACAAGAGACTTGTGACCTTTGCCATTAACATCTGGAACACCCTGATTTAATCTGAGTATCATTATAGCGTAAGCGCCTAGGCCGTACAAGATACTTGTTACTTTTGTATTTAAAACGTGACATGTCCTCTGATTTGTGAGTTGTTTTTGGTAATTCGCATATATGTGTAAAGATTTTTGTAGCGTATGTCACATTTTTAACCAATCCATCGATAATCATCTTGTCATCTCTCCGCTGTTGTCCGAGCGAGCGAAGCGTCCGTGCTTCAGCTTGGCATTTTTTGGCCTTTCTAGGTATGTCCAGATGCCCGGACGTCCGGATTCCGGATTTCTAGCTGCTCGCCTAGAAGTCGACAACTATCTGTATAATAAATAAATATTATGGGACAATCATACACAAATTGACCTAGTCCCAAACTAAGCAAAGCTTGTACTATGGGTATTAGACGACGATATACATATAATATATAAATACATAATATAGATAACATCCATGACCCAAGAACAAATACAAATACAAATACAAGTACTCTTTATTGCACACCTCATAAAATATACAGGAGAAATACAATGCAAGAAATTACGATTAGAACAAATATTCGTGTTCATCACACAAATATGTGTCCCGGCTGAGATTCGAACCCGAGACCGCCGGCTCATTGGGCAGGTGCCTGCAAACTGCGCCAACCGCGTCAAAACCCAGTAGTTGACTGGTAAAGAATACCTGAAGCCTTAAGGCATTAAATCCACCATTTGTATTTTTTTTATTGTGCAATAAAGTTTAAATTAATAAATAAGTCGCATTTGTCAACCAAGTCTCATAACAATTTGTGAGTAGGTTCGGTATTAATGATGTAATTTTTTTTGTCGATTCAGATTTTAGAAATATTTTTTCGTGGTCTACAGCTCACAGAGCTTATTTTCTTAAGAAAAAACAGAAGTAAACTCTAAAACCTCTTAAGTCTCTTCATATTGCAAAGTATCATACGACAATCAATCAATTTAACTGCCCCGGTCGCCACCAGTTTTGACAAATAGTCGGCAATAACGTATAACTTAGTTGTTATTGCAACGTTGACCACCAATCGTATATTTATAAGTAGAAGGAATAAAGAAAAAGAATTGCTTACTCAACATTTGCCGCAGAAAAACAATAAAAATGTTAGAAGTGTATTTTGTGTTAAGATGCATCTCCACTTGAGCCGACACAAATTATTATGTGATTCTAGCATTTGCTGGTTAGCCATAAAGCTAAGGCGTGTACAATCGAGGTGATTTTCCCATCTGTGTATTTTTATTATAAACTCTTTTCGCATTAGCGCGACGGACTCACTAGTAGGCGGCCCCGGCTTCCGTTCATAGTACTTATAGTTGACACACACGTATAGTTCATTTCATACCAAGGTCTGAAACAAAAATAAAAATAAACGTACAAGCTAAAAACTAAACTATGCCTCGAAATGGTCCAAACATAATAACTCGGATTCCAGCGCTGATCTTCCGTTGAGACCATAGGTGGCGCAACGGAGCTTCATGCGCGAACGCTGAAGAGCAAATGAGAAAACCTGTTGTCTTTCACGGTTTACGCTTGTTTTATAGTCAAACGTTTAATCGAATCTTCTTTTCATAGGAATATAATTTTCATCAAGAGCATTTAATTTCAGAGACCATAAAATATTTTGGAATGTGATAACCTAATAACACAAACCCAGTTCACACTCGTACTAATTACAATTATTTTGGCAATGAAATTTAAACCACATAATTAAGACTTCTGTAAAAAAAATATGAATTGAAAATTCGATTAAATGAAGCATTTGATGGAATATTTGTGATGAATAAGAGGATCCCAGTATTTTACTTTGCTCAAGTAGGGACACAGCTCGGAAATGTATTCGTATTACAATTTGAATTATGCTCGAGTCCATGGCCGTGTGGACGGCACAATTCGGCACGTGGTCAGCCTTATTTATCGCGTTATGATTGGATAACCTTGTTCCACAGTTAGTTCGGAATTAATGGCTTTTGTTCACACGTGGCTTACGTACACGTGTACTTAAAGTTATATGTATTGTTACACCAATACATAAACATTTTGAACTTTATTCAGGGACTGTCGCGAAAATTAGGTTGTTATTGTATTAACATAACAATATAGGGGACGTAATGAAGCACTTTAGGTGGTTGTATATTTTGATCAAGCGCACCGCTACGGCTGACTTTGAACGCGTGCTGTTTTGTCCGAAGAAAAACGGAAGTCGGGTGCACTTTGGTAAGACCTGATGCTGGCTATTAACGCAGCTTGCGGCACTGATTGTGCTCATCTTTTCTAGGGTTTAAATATGACGTTTCTTATTGAGATCTCGCCATTACTTATATTATGTTAGCGACGACGTGGTTGGCGTAGTTTGTAATGCACCTGCATACTGAGCCAGCAGTCCCGGGTTCGAATCCCGAACAGGGCAAACATGTTTGTGCTTGAACCATGGATATTCTATGTATTTAAGCATACATTTTGTATATCGTCGTCTAGTACCCATTACACAAGCCTTCTTGAACTTACTTTGGGACTAGATTGATTTGTGTGAGATTGTTTATTTATATTTATTTATTTATTTATGTGATCTATTCGTCCTAACTTATTTGACATTACACTGTCTATCTACTGAAGCGAAGCGGAGAATAAGAACCAATCAGGCTGCATCTTTGCCCAAAAGAAGTGCATTTAAGTCGAAGAAATGGGATTAGTCCATTGTACAGTTCTCCGCTCCGCTTCGCAGTGGACAGCCAGCCTTAACGTATTCTATTTGTTTTTCCATGGCCGCGTGGACACTGGACGGCATAATTCGTCATGTGATCAGCCTTATTTCCTATTATAATCATTTCATTTAAATTTAGTGAAATAATTAACACAAATTATAACGGATCTAACGCGATATTTCTTATTTACCTTCATAATCTAACGTTTCGGCGGGGTTACACACGCGGTGGTCTCAGATGTACTGGTGAAACAGCGAGTTGTTACTGGAGCTGTCGGCCAAATGTAACACTACCCGACGAAATTTTCTAATAAAATGGATGGAGTGAATGGGATGGGGGGAAGAAATATCGCGTTAGACTCGTTATAATTTGTGTTAATTATGTGTAGGTACAAGCCGCGAGAGTTTAGTGAAATATTCTTCATACGTTTCAAAGTTCATAGGTTAATCCGCTCACGAGCAACTCTCTGCTTTAAAATAACTTAACAACTAGCACAACCATCAAAGACACAAAATATAACAATAGGAGACAACATAGAATTGTTACGTTCTAGCTGTCTCTGCTCAAAATCGATCCAGGTGACGTAAACAAGTTGTGGACAGAGAGTGTCGCACCATTACCGAGCACTCTTTGTCCGCAAAACGACAACCTCTTATAAACGTTCTAAAAGCAGCCCTTTGGGTCCTTCACAAATAAAAAATAAACAATTCAAACTGTTTCACCGAACGCCCCCGGACCACATTGATAACGACGTAACTTAAATCAGTCGCAAGGGCACTTACGCCTTTCTTTACTATTATACCAGTAAGAACCCCATTTACTTGAAGCATGCCTCAATAAATAGTGGATGTACCCGCTTCATTTCTCAAATACCTACTGAACCTTTATATTATCCTGAGCGGTGAAAAGGCGTATGCGACGCGGCTGCTTAATCAGATAAGCCTTTGTTCGCTTACTGCGATACTTTAGCAGTAGAAAGATTGGGGATCGGCAAGGATTATAATTCTTGTTAGGATATCTTTATGGAAGATTTAAGGTTATTTATAGAGTGATTTTTTTTAGTACTTAATGTCGTTTTTTGAGAGTGTACGCAGCTGCGGCTGTGGCACTGAAAAAATAAGTTTAATAGATGGGATTACCGGGTTTTGTCCACAAAAGTTTTACCCTTAAGATAAGCTGTATTATATACCTTTTTAAAAGCTTTTATTTAACTTGCAATGTATGTATGTATGTGAGTATGTTTGTTCGGGTGGAATCTTGCAACTCAATTTTGAAGCAGATATCGTCAACTGATTGAGCTGAAATTTTGCATACTTACTTAACTTTGATGACAATACAATAATGATGGTAGGTACCATGGGGCTGATCTTATGATGGAGCCGGAAAGTGGCCATAGGAACTCTATAATAGAAAAAGCAATCCTACCGAGTTTTGGCTCTTTAGAATCGTCTCAGTGAGCATTTGATGGATATCCAAAGAAAAGTACAGTCGGCTATAAAAGCTTGTCACTAAAATGAATTTTTGACAGAAACTTATTGACAGCTTCCTTTTGTTATTGAATTACTAGGAAGACGAAATTATGCTTCAAGTAAAGGGGATAAGGATCATTTATCCGAAATAAATGATTTTAATTGAATTGAATTGGAAAAGTGCAGGAGCGGCAAAAAAAGTATCATATTTAAACATTTAATTACATATAAGATTAATAAGATCGAAGGATTGGATTATAACGAACATTTACAAAAATATAACAAATATACAAATAGATATGTATTTTGATGATGTGTAGTTGCAATTATTATTGTACAAACGAAGACACAGTTAACTATACCCCCATAGACCTTAACACGTTGCACTAAGATCTGTATTAGTTTAAAAATGTACAGGTATCAGTGTCTTCGTTTGTATTTAGAACTTCTAAATAAATAGCCATAATTGTAAAACGAATATTAAGCGTATTTTTAAAAAAGTTGTCGAGGACGTAGTTGGTTTAAACAAATATATGGATAGAAAAATTAACTTTTTATTTGCAAAAACTGAAATGGCAGTTTAATCGTTTGTTCTCAAACCTTTAGCGATGGTAAAAGTGTGGCGATTCCTATAAAATAATTGGCAATATCGCAATACATCGTAAAATTCAACCACGAACTGAAATGAAATGAAATGAAATGAAATAATTTGAAATAATTTATTCAGTAAGTAGGCCACAGGGGCACTTTTACAAGTCAGATTGTGAATCTACCGGCATTTCGCAAGATTACAATGATTACATTTGTGTTATAACTAATTACACTGGTACACGTAAAGGAGATGTATAGATACTCCAAATCAATGTTAAGTAGGAACATTAAAATAAAATTTTAACGTTAAATTCATAATATTAAATATACCCAGAGATGTATAAAGTCTCTGGGTGTCACAACATGCAATAAAATAATAATTACTTAATTAATTTAATTCCACAGAGATGTATAAGGTCTCTAGGCGTCAACATGAATAATTTACAATAGAAAATAATTATTAAACCTAAATTTCTTAGAGATGTATATGGTCTCTTCTCTAGGCGTCATAACATGCAATAAAATATTTTAAAATTATATTATTTCCTCAGAGATGTATAAAGTCTCTGAGTGTCATACTACACTAAGCTGTTCCTTAGAGATGTATAGTCTCTAAGAGTTCAAAAGGTAAAAATCAACATAGAATAACTTCAATCGAGTACAGGATGAAGTTTCTCACGTTTACTTAATTTAACACTAGTATGCGGTTGCTACATATTTAATTAGGAACACATTTCCTTATTATTGTAATAGGTAAAAAAATAAAATAAAATAAAATAAAATACTAAACTACAATGACCGTGGTTGAATGCGCTTCTAAACCACTCGTGACATTTGACAACCCGCCCGGACGCCATTAATTTCGGCTACTACAGCTTACAACTTACACAAAGACGCTCGAAGCGGCCAAGTCAAATAAAACCGCATACGGAATGCATGCACCCGCCACATAAGGGCGTAAGTCAACTTTGACCCCTATTATTATAGGACCTTTTATACGTTAGGAAAACTCCCACATTAGAGAGCGCATACGACATTATATTCCTTAGCCAGTGCAAATGTCGCCATGCATGATATCTTGGTATTTCTCAATGAGTGTGAGCAAGATAAACATATTTCTAATTAGGGTATTTCACATGTCAAAACGGGCTTTCCCTGACAATACTCTCTAGCGACTGCGTATAAGGATTATTTGTATGCTAGGCCGGTTCGTGACTCAAGATGGCCGCATGCGTTTAAGTTTCGTTGTTCATTATTTATTCATTTTTGTTGTTCAATGTGTAGTATTGATAGCGTATTGTGCAGTGATCTAACGTATGAGTGAATAGCTATAATGAAATGAAGAATTCAACTTGAAGCGTTCATAGCCCTTCCTGGGTCAAGGCCCGATAGTCCGTGTGGTTTTTTGTAAATCGCTATCACTTTACAAAAAGCTCAACTCACCGTACAACGTTCTTACAACCTTGACACTGGCAGAATAGGCTAGTTGACCCAGTTTCGAAATATATTGGAAATGGTTAATAATGATCTTACCAGCTCTAAAAAAAATGTCTTGTATTTTTCTGAAAGCTAGAAAGCTACATTTTATCAATTGAAAATTAGAAATTTCATAAACAGTCAAAAACGCCGTCCGCCATTTTTCCCTTTCGCTAATCTGTGGCGTGTCGTAGTATTACCTGTAAATATTCGAAATTCGACCGTCGTATAGTGCCATTCCGCTCACTCCAATATACTTTGACAGGAGATCGAGAGGGACGGCACTATTCGAAGTCGTCAAAGTAGACTTTCAGTTTTGTTTACATGACCAATGACGTCACTATCATAAGCGAAAATGGCGGACAGCGTTTTAAGCATTTCAAAATACAGATTAAAAACCATATTTTCAAATTAAATTTTTTCAGCCATCTTTCACTTTTATGAATTGAAAAATATATATTTAGGTTTCCTTTGCTAAATACTATACGGAATAAACATTAGTTTATTACAATTTGACATGAGTCAATTAGCCTATTGTCCCAATGGACAGTAGCCATTTTTATAAATAATGACACAAAGGTAAATTAAGAAAGCAAAATTGAATGCGATCTACTACAATCGAAGCGGGGTTTGAACCCGCGACCTCTGCGTTTCCGGCGCATTGCTCTCCCAACTGAGCTATCCGACCGCTACGTCAGTCACACCAAATCTTTCATCCCTTAATCCTTTACGCTACTGGAGCGCCCTCTGCGTCATATATGTTTTTTGAAATGCTTATTGCGCATTAGCCATACCCTAGGATGTGCGTTTTACACGCATGATCCCCAATCCCCATTGCTTTACAGCAAGTGTGAAGACTGCGAGAGAGCTGGCGCTGTTCTAAATATTCGTATAGAATCTTTTTATCGATTCATATTTTTTATGTGGTAAATACAACATTTTTTATTTTTATAAATAATGACACAAAGGTAAATTAAGAAAGAAAAATTGAATGCGATCTACTACAATCGAAGCGGGGTTTGACGCACATCCTAGGGTATGGCTAATGCGCAATAAACATTTCAAAAAACATATATGACGCAGAGGGCGCTCCAGTAGCGTAAAGGATTAAGGGATGAAAGATTTGGTGTGACTAACGTAGCGGTCGGATAGCTCAGTTGGGAGAGCAATGCGCCGGAAACGCAGAGGTCGCGGGTTCAAACCCCGCTTCGATTGTAGTAGATCGCATTCAATTTTTCTTTCTTAATTTACCTTTGTGTCATTATTTATAAAAATAAAAAATGTGGTATTTACCACATAAAAAATATGAATCGATAAAAAGATTCTATACAAATATTTAGTAGCCATTTATTTATAAAAATTGAATTGAAGGATTTGTATGGAGAATTGTAGTTCTACAAAGTAACCGCTAGGGGCGCTGTATTATTCTCCATACTATTCATTCAAGCTGTCGCTACTGAGTACGGTCACGTTAACTCATGGTAAGGATACTGGATGCTCAGCTCTGCCTTCATTTGCTCTTTGTAAATCTGTGGTTCCCAACCAGTGGTCCACATGAGTAAGTGATCCACAAAATATGGAACGCGAACGACCAGGCGTTGCAGAGGGCTATGGCTATCCCGGAGGGCAAGAAAGAAAGAGGACGGCCCCCTTTGACGTGGTGGACTAGTATGGCCAAGCTTATGGAGAATGCCCAATGACCCGACCTGACAACCCAAGAAAGATCATCTTGGCGCCGTAGGTTAAGGAGACCCCACCTTATATGGGATAAGAACAAGACAAAGAAGAAAAAGGATTCAGATTCGCGACAGATACATCGCGGTAGTCCATCATAAGAGGGAATTCGTTTGCATTTGGTCCCGAACAACAAAGAAATAAAAGTAGTCCATGATCAAAAGATTGGGTACCACTATTCTGCATCGACGTAAGTTCGTAGGTACTCCCACACATTGTCCAATCCTGTCGGCATCGCATTTTATTAAAACAATCATAAAATTCAGTTCAAGCTCGCTTTGCGAAGATCAAACAGGAAATTTAATCTTCTGTAATATTTTATTTTGCAATATGACCAACCTACATACTTTTTCAACGGCAAATAACCGAATTGTTATCCAATCTAATAAAGCATCAAATAGAGTACAAAGGACTGTTTCATGCATTTATAATAAAACACAGACGTTAAAATAACGATTAAATGAAACAGGTGCATCAGAACAACTGTATTTTTGCAGGTAATGTGCAAATGAATCAACGCTTATCACGACGCGTGGCAAATCGAAAATGCACGTGAAAATACGGCCCCTAATCCGCATGTCAAATAAATTAGAGAGATACAGCCAAGCTGCATCCCATTATTTTGACGACCGAATGGCTTTAATTATACGGGAAACTCATTCCCGTTGGAGCCGTTGGTCCTTGGTGATTATTGATGGTATTTGATCCTGGTCACGGCACCTGACCGCCGTCACCGGTAGAGACTCCCTTATATTTGGCACTAGTTAGTTAATACATTTATGTTGCGTTTTCTCCTTGAAACCATCGAAGTATTTTTGAGAAACATATAATTGAAAGAAACATTTTAATATTCTTGCAGTCCTTAATGAAAAAAATTGTATAAGTCAAACCCAATTTAGATAAATGTTAATATTTTTTTACGCTAAATCATATTAAGTGTTTACTTCAAAGCGTAATAGCGATATTAAATCATAAATTGTTATTTTTTCTCCCTAAATGTATAAATCAGTTTATTTTCGTTTCAGCAGAAAACTCTGCCCCATCTTTATGACCGCTGAAGAAAACATCCAGCTTTTATCCAAAACTTAAGTCGTAACACACACGTCGTTTTCGCTATGAAGCTTCACATTTCAAAATATAATACCAAGTTTTCTGCAAATAGTGCCGGTTGCTTAGAATTTATTTTTCTATTTTAAAAGAAGCTAGCGCTCAAAATTTACTTTTAAACTCAACATTTATTTTTATATTGCCTCTAAGATTGGCGTGCGTTTAGTGGTCCTTTCACACCTGGTACACCGTCCGAATCAAAATATTCTTTGCCGTCATAAATTCAAAGCTTCATTCCGTGTACAACATTAAGCGAAAGATCTTTGCTTCATTTCTTTCAAACAGTATTAAACTCTATTTTGAAACCCGCAGAGTTTAATACGTCAGGAGAATGTTCCGTGTAAAGGGGTCCTCGCTGTCAATGGAAATGGAATTTCTGTGTAGGGATTGCATTGTCAATTCGAAGGAATTGTGTGGTTTATTTCAAAGATGTGTTTTCTATAAACAATAAACAACCCGTATGATATGATGTATTTGCTCGAAATGGAGTACTTAGGTGGAATGTCGCAGTATTATTGCAAGATATATCGAGACAAGTATGAGTACGACAAGATACCTAATGTTGGCTGATATAATTCAATTTATTTATTTATTTCAGATAACAATGATCCATATACATAGTGTTAGTAAACATAACTTAAGTGTTAATTTACAAGTGATGCGTAATTTAATTATGAATCCAGTAAAAGTAATGACTACAAATGCACAAATTTAAATATTAGACAAACATATTATTAATTATGAGTAATAATTAAATCGTTTGAATAAAATACCAGTAAAGGGCTATTAATTGCGCGCTTTAAACGGTTAAAGCGGTTAATGATACGGATCATTAATATGTTTACAATATTGACTAATTCATAAAAGCAATCAACATCATTTTGATAAGAATTATAAACATTCGCAACTTCTACAAGACAACAGAAAATGGCACCTCATTTCATACGATAATAATAATAATACAATACTTTATTGCACACCAATAAAAGTTTACAAAAGGAAACAAGACAAATACAATTTATAAATAACGGTAGACAACAGGCGGTCTTATCGCTAAAAAGCGATCTCTTCCAGACAACCTTTGGGTAGTGAAATTGATGAAAATTCTAACTTAATACAGAGTAGGTGCAGCAGAAGGTGAAGGGAGCACATAATTAGATACTAACAGAAAACAAGTACGCATATGGGTAAATATACACATACATAAATAGATATACATAAACTTACATAATACATACATAAATACAATAATATAAATAGACACTAGACATATACGAATCTTATATAACACAACGCAATACAGTCAGTGACGAAAAAACAGTTTCATATATTAAACCAACAATTTTATTGTTCGAGAGATAGGTAATACTCTTTAATCTTATTCTTAAATATAGACAGGGATTTAGCACTTCGCAATTCAACTGGCAGCGAATTCCATAGCAGAACGGCTTGGACAGTAAAAGAATTGGAATAAAATTTAGAATGTGCGGCGGGGACAGTTAAAAGGAAATTTTTAGCACACCTTGCAGACGAAAAATAACTAAAACGCTCTTTAAGGTATTGTGGAGTTGCTGGGTTGAAGAGTATGCCAAATAGAAGAGTTAGAATGTATATTGCGGAATGTATTTACGTATTTACGATATTGCGGAATTATTAATGAGGCAGTTAAAACACTCGAATAATCACCCTAAAATGTTATATAGGTTACCTATATTAAGTATTTAACTTATCAGTATTATCACGATATATATAAAAAAGTGTATTAAATAATAAGGTCGCTCGCAAAACCAGCGTCCTGGGCACCTTACTGCTCAGCGCCGATCTGGAGCCCGTGGTGGTATATCTATAGTTAGGTTCTTAGTTTTCCCTTTTATCTTTTCTTGAGCTATACCTAGTATTTATAAACTGCTTTCTAGTATAAGCTCGCTTGTAAATAATAAAGGTGTCGGGATAAGAAAACCCACAGATCGTTTGGGAATTGCGTTGAAAAAATAATATCGGAGTGGCATAAGGAAAGGGGTCGTGAAGCAGTCTCTGAGAAAACATTATAAGGTCCAATCATCAATCAATCTTGTGCAGGTTTTTATACGGCTACATTGTTACCATCGCATTGTCGGGATAATGCCGGTTCAGACTTGACAGCGTGAATTATCGTCGCCAGCACAGTACTGTGGGGACTGATGAGTAGCGTTAACGCTAACGCCACTGATGAGTGACTGGAGGCTGATTTATAGATGTAGGAGGAAATCTGGTTCGCTAGTTTGCAGTTAGTGGTGGTCAATCACTAGCCTGACTACTAATAAACGAGATATTATTAAATGCACATCTGTATAATTTTTCAGCACTCTAGGGTAACTCCACTAATCAACTGAATGCATACCAGAAAAACTAATGCTGTGCAAAAAAAACAATTGATTAACTGAACATGTCCTACAAAAAAAACTTAAACATCATACAAAACGAGATGACCTTTTTAACCGAATTCACACCAAAAATATGGTTCGTACATCGGATATATTTGAAAGTGTCACCAAAAATACTGACTTGCACACTAATTATCCTCGCACTGCACACTAAGATCCGACTGGGCAGGGTTAGGTTAGGTTAGTTTTTTTTTTATATCCATTAAAACAGTTTTGCAGATACCTTTAAATAGTATATTTAATTCGCATTATTTAGTGTGCATAATTAGTGTGCAAGTCAGTATTTTTTGTGAAACTTTCAAATATTTTGATCGAAAAAAGGGAATATACAGATATCGATTTAAATACATGCCCTAATAAACTAACGTAGGTAGGTCATACAAGTAGCGTTAAAGTTTGCAGTTTGCAAAATTGTAACCTCAATATTGTCATTTAATGTTTGAATAGAATTATTTTATCGATTCTGTTTTTAATGTGCTGCCGGAAACATAAGCTCGCAGTTTCAAAACCTGTTTGGGCCACTTTGGGCAACGCGCGTGTGATGCTCCCTGGCGTCGCAAGCGTTCATAGGCGGTAACTGCCAATAGCATCAGGAGGGCCGCATACTTGTTTGCCACCGTCATAGTATAAAAAGATGCTAATAAGAAAGTCTAACGATAATTAATCACTATTATGCTCCGACATATTAAAAATTTACACTCATAAAATAACCCTAATGCTTTGCTTATTGACTTGTTAATAGAGTTGACAAGAAATCGCAGTGAATTAGTTTAGTCCATTAGACCTGGGCTATTCAGCAGCGGAAGGGTTAAACACAAAGACCGTATTCACTACTTGCGTGAGTCTTGCAATAAATCAGCCGAGGGGTTAATATTTGATCGTTGTTGCTCTTGGGTTGTAAAAGGGGTACTCAAATAGAAAGACAAACTGGTTTTACGTGTACATATAAAAATCAGTACAGATAAAAAAAACTTTGAATTCCAATGAGAACGAGAAGATCCTCAAATATTTTATCTCTATACTCAAAATTTTACGAATTATCGTATATATAAATATTTCGTAAGGTTGAACGGGCGGTGGAGTGCTCCGCGAAATCCTTATAAAACCATCTTTAATATACCGCAAAGCTAATTCTATTAACTGAACAAAATATCTCATTACCTCGTAAGTTAATTGCTACGGCTTCAAGATCATCTTAGAGGCGTCGCAATAATTTGAACCGAATACTCGGAGCTATAAGCCGAACGCTCGTGTGATGAGATCGGAATCAGTATTTTTTTTTTTTTTTATGTCATAGGGGGCAAACGAGCAAACGTATCGCCTGATGGAAAGCGATTACCGTCGCCCATAGACACCTGCAACACCAGAGGAGTCACAAGTGCTTGCCTACCCGGAGGACGAAGATAGAATGCCTCTATGCTAGTAATTTCACCGGCTATCTTACCCCCACACCGGAACACAACAATGCGAACATTGCTGTTTGGCGGTGGGTTAGCAGGCAAGACGGTAGTAACAATCCGAGTATCCTTCATGATTTAACTTGACCGTACTCACTAGCGACAGCGTAAACTATTTATATGAAGGTTAGTACAGCGCCCCTAGCGGTTTTTTTAGAACAACAATTCTTCAAACAAATAGTTTACGTTGTAGCTAGCGAGTAACTCATGGTTAGGGTACAGAACTGGGTATTTCTTAGGCCTTTTCAACCGCTTTCATAAATATTGAAGTTTTTTTTCTTTTTTTGCCTAGCCTAAATTGTGTCCAACTGCTGGGCAAGGCCTCCCCTTTCTTGCGCCACTCGTTATTGGTTGGAGCAGGCGGCTAGTCCACTCGTTAGAAAGAAATAAAGGAATACATTTATTCATGACGTGGCGATAAAAAATAATTACATGAAGGGTGTGACAAAAAAAAAAAAAATTTGCAACTATAATATGTCATTATGGTTGTGCCACAAAAAGGTCCCACCTCAGCAAGATGCCAGCTCGAGAGCCAGCGCTGATCTCCGATGGGACCATAGGTACGCCACGGAGAGCTGCACGCTACTAAATGCGTCCAAGTAATCCCGCCAGTTTCTTTTCGGTCTGCCTCTACTCAGGTAGCCTTTCGGTGTCTATTCGGTGATTATTCTGGACCATCGTTTAGGACACAAGTAACGGAGCACAAGTTAGGTCATTGAAGCTCAAAAGTCCAGGCTCAATGTTTGCCAGAGAGCGATGGAACGCAGCATATTAGGTGTTCGTAGACAAGACCGTATAATAAACACCGAACTGCGTTCCGAAACACGCGTTGTAGACGTAGGTGCCAAGACAGGGGGACAGGGCTGGACAATTCGACATGTCTGCCGCATGCATCCGGAACCACTATGATAGAAATATGTTAACAAATTGAGATTTTACCGCAAGCACCGTATAGAGTTTTATTAAACACTAGCTCCGCCGCGCCGCGCAGTATTACCCGCTTATCCCACGGGAACACTAAATATTTCGGAATAAAAAGTAGCCTATGTGTTAATCCAGGGTGTCAGCTAACTTCATACCAATTTTTTTTTTAATTGGTTCGCATTTATAATATTTGTGCGATTTTAGGATAAAATAACTTTTTTTTTTTCTATAAGCGACCGGAAGTTGATATCGGTTGAAATACTCTAAGAACTACCCAACTCATTCCGCAAGCAACAGGTAAGTTAGAAACTTAAACAGAATTTCAAACATAAAAGTACGAAGCGCTTCAAAAAAACGGATTGCAAAGAGATCGTTTCATTAAACTTCAAAGCGGTCCGATAACTCAGTGGTTAGAACAATATTCCGATACATTAGAGGTCGTGAGTTCGATTTTTGATTTACTAATAAATAATGTGTTATTTCCACAAAAAATCTTATCAACATATGAGGCTGTTGAACATAATATTATAGAAAGAAACGTTTAAGAAATTGGTTAGATAGAAGATGCTTGCAAACTTCGTTCGCCTAAACAAGAAGTTATATGGGTAAAAAGTAATATATCGCTATCTGTTAGTACCCAGCTGCCTTTGAATCTAAATTAGTTGAAATTGAACGAGCCATTTAGGCTATGCCACAAAGCCACATATCCATGCAAACCAAGCAAGACGCCATCTTTGAACCATAAATGCCAAAATCGAAGCACGAACAAAAATTTTGAGAAGTCACCAGGACTCGTACCCGATACTTCCGACCGGTTCACCGTGTCAGCCACTCCCCACCCCAACGCCAGGACGTTTCGAACTTTTGCTTATGCTTTGTGTGTTGATTTTTGCATTGTTTGTTTGAAAGGCTTTTACACCTCAGCGACCTTAACAACACCTTAATATTCACAGCTTACCCCACTCATTTAGTATGGTACATTTAACATTTATGGAATGTGTAGATGTTTCGCTATTGTTTAATGCGGAAACGCTCATATTTTTTTATTGCACCATCAAAGCATCCACCATCCGTAAATTGACGTAGGTAGCCATCTTTGTTTGATTGTTTATATATATATATACATACCTACATTTACATATATCAAACCACCTGTCCCCAAATGCCTCCATATTTCAGCAACCACAAGGTAAATCATAATAAAATTATGGATTGTGATTTCGGTCACGCACTCTAACCCGATTTGGATGCAAAATTTATTTCCATAGACCTAGTGCTAAGCCTCTGGTCAACCCATGGATTAAACCTGTTGATTAGATTAGCCGTGTTAATGTAGTTTTGTGGTTTTGGGATAAAACTTATTACTTTGCTAAGGGATTTTCTAAAATTTGCACCTTTAAATAAGTTTACATTCTGGGTGTTTGTTAAAAGTTTAACCATGTTTAGATACCTGTGTATCGGTGAGCCTGTCTATAATAATTTTCTTTCCCAAAGAAAGTGCATTTAAATCTGAGACATGTGCTTGATCCATTTACGAAGCTCCGCTCCAGGGAACACTGCCTTATCCTGTAAATAGCTTTATTTTGGAGACTTGTTTAGAATAGTTTGAATTGCAAGACCTAGATTAGTGAGAATTTTCATCAATATCACAGTTTAACACGGTCTTTCGATTCCTGCTTACATTGCATTCCTTTGTTGCAATATAAAAATGAAATGTAGTATTTCCACATTAAAACAGAATCGATAAAAAGATTATATGAGAGAAATATATCTTATGGTTGTCTGGAAGAGAGCTATAAAATACAGTTTCTTCAAATAGAACACATAGCTAAAATATACGTATAGATCTTGAATAGTCACTTAAATGTTGTTTATAAGATAATTTCTTGCGTCCGCCATGTTAATTACCCGACGCCCCCGGGGGCCGAATATTCTGGAATTCCTGGCTCTAGTTATCCCGACCCAATTGACAATTCGGCACTGTTGGTCCCAGTCAGGGACTACAGTTCTGACTTAAAGGCTGCAGTTTTGGTACGTAACGGTTGTTCTAACCACCTACTTATGGTATAATATTGGTCAGTATAACGATCAAGGGATATAATAAACTAATGATATAACATTGGGTATCATTTCATTTGGCATATGGTAAAAAGTTAATTGATATAATAAGTTTAAAGGCTCAACATACACTCACAAATCTGTTATGTATAATATATTATACTAAAACTTTCCATAAGCGTACATAAAATAAAACAAATAAAAATAAAAAAATTATTCCATGCAAACAAAACTCATCACAAAGAGATCATTCCAATTATTCCATTATGCATAATGAATACTTGAAATAATACTACTATGAATTTCGGTTCCCTGCCTTTTCGCAGAATAATTTTTCGTCGACCGTTTCATTTCACAGAAGAGTCATTTCGAAGACAGCGTTTTTCTCTAAAACCGTAAACTATTTGGTATATGAAAATATGACTACAGAGGATTAAAAATTCTGCGAAATGAAAAATCGGCGAAATGCAACATTCGACGAAAAACAATTCTCAAATAATTTCACAGATATTCAATACTAGCTGTGCCCCGCGGTGTTACCCGCTCATCCCACGGGAACACTAAATTTATTCGGGATGAAAAGTATCCTATGTCCTTCCCCGGGACTGAAACTATCTATATACCAAATTTCATCTAAATCGGTTCAGCGGTTTAAGCGTGAAGAGGTAACAGACAGACAGACAGACAGACAGACACACTTTCGCATTTATAATATTAGTATGGATTAGTTAAACTTATGAATTTCATAGCTATTTAACTCATATCACGAACTAATTATTCGGTTTTCCTACCTGACGAGCACAATGTTCATTTGCCATTAATTAATATAGCATTTGGCCGACACGACTTAGTGCATGTAATATTAATGTATTCGTCGGTTTGAACATGGACAAACATAAATTATCAAAGCCTATTTGGACAGATTTCAACTGCTAATCAAATAGTATTACTCGTACCACGTATTTGATCAGATTCAGATTTATGAAATAGTTTGTTTAATAATAAATAAATAATAATAATAAATATCGGACAACCTCACACAAATCGATCTAGTCCCAAAGTAAGGTCAAGAAGGCATGTGTTATGGATACTAGACGACGATATACGTACTTATATAGATAAATATATACTTAAATACATAGAACAACCATGACCCAAGCACAAATATTCGAGTTCATCACACAAATATATGCCCTGGCCGGGATTGGAGCCCGGGACCGCCGGCTCAGTAGGCAGGTGTCTACAAACCGAGCCAAACGCGTCGTCGGCGTTGTTTAAATAACTATACCAAACAATACGGTATTTGATGACCGTTCAAATCAGAAACTTTTTATGAAATGTCAATAACGATCAGTTAGTATGAAGTTTCTACAGCGTGTATATTTGATATAACCGCTAACTTTACGGGGTCTTAGTATAGACACTTACTAATATATTGATCAGTAAATAAAAAAATCTTAAAATCTTATTAAATTATTTAAGAAATCGCAATGTATTTGTTTGTTGTTGTTTGTTGACACTTAACATAGTGATGTCACAACTGTCACTTAGTAATAACTACGCCATACATTGCTGCTCAGAAAATTTTCAAAAATTAATTACGCTATGGCAGTTAACGCTAAATTAATAATCTGTATATATAAAAGAAAGTCTTGTTAGTTACACTATTTATAACTCAAGAACGGCTGAACAGATTTGGCTGAAAATTGGTGGGGAGGTAGCTTAGAACCAGGAGAAGGACATAGGACACTTTTTTTTTTCTCTCTAGGTAATAAATAATCAATGATGACAGTTCAAATCAGAAACTTTTTATGAAATGTTAATAACGATCTGAGTTAGTATGAAGTTTCTATAAAGACACTGGTTTTGTGATATAAAAATCATTAGTCAAAACACATTTTCTTTTTGGTAACTGTCCAATTAAAAAGAGTAGTTTATTTGGTCTGGTGATTTTTTTAATGTGTATTTAGTAGTTTTAATGATACAATTTATTTTCACTATAGGTAATCAAATCAGCGTAGGACGTCCACCTACAAGATGGACAGATGACCTTATAAAGGTCGCCGGAAGGCGCTGGATGCAGGTCGCTTCCAACCGGTATATATGGAAGTCCAAAGGGGAGGCCTATGTTCAGCAGTGGACGTCCTATGGCTGAGATGATGATGATGATGATAATCAAATACCGTATTAAGGTCGGCGACATGTTTTTAATTAATGACGTGTAGATGAAATGACATATTTGATAAAATCTTAGCGCTAATTCGAGTGTACTTTAAGATATCGCCAAATAAGCGATGTCTCAGATATATCTCAGGTATATCGTCTTTAACCGTCATTAGAAACACGATGTTTACATTTCGAGCTAAACTATGCGTTTTTCCTGTATATACCTACTTAAAGAAACTACGAAGAAATTACTCTGGTCACCGAAACTCTTTCAAATATTATCCTATGAATGATACCACATCTCTTTTTTACCATCCAAACATGAACGTTCACACACGTACATACATTATAACTAGTTGTACCGCGCGGTGTTACCCGCTCATCCCGGGAACATAACATTTTTCGGAATTAAAAAGTAGCCATTGTGTTAATCCAGGATGTCAGCTACCTTTATGCCAAAATTTATCAAAATTGGTCCAGCCGTTTGAGCGTGAAGAAGTAACAAACATACACACAAACACATTCAGAAACTTTCGCTAGTAGAGTTGCTAAGCCGCGAAATTGTGCGCATCGGGTTACAAGCATGAAATTTTTACCACACATAGAACATTCCACGGTGATTATTTTCAGATGTGGAGGGAAGTCAGATTCGTCCCCTGTGTGGTGGGAGAGCGGGGTGAAGAGGACCAAGAACTACTCTTTTTCTTTTTTTTATTACTGATCAGTAAAGGCTATTAGGGTTTGTGCAACATCGTTTTCGTGTAAAATAGATATCAGCTATTAATTTTTTATGTTATTTAAGAATAGTTTCATATTAAAATTTGGGTTTATTGCCGAAAAGGTAAAAATCACAACAAGTTTTTTTTATTCAGAACGATAAATTAGTTATCTATCCTGAATATTTACAATTAAAAAAAATATTACTAAACAGAAAATTTAATCTTGTTTTTAAAAATGTATACATATTGGGCACATCTTATACAAAAAGTACCTTGAAAAAAATGTTGATGTTAAGCTTAGCCTGCGTGTTCTAGTACATTTTGCTAAGTCGCGAAATTGTGTACATCGGGATACTACGACGAAATTTATACCACGGATAGAGTATTCTGCGGTGATTATTTTTAGATGTAGAGGGAAGTCAGATTCGTCCCCTGTGCGGCGGGAAAGCGGGGTGAATAGGACAAAGGAGACCTCTTTTTCTTTTTATATTACTGATCAGATAACGCTACTAGGACTTGTGTGGTATCGTTTTCGTGTAAAACAGATATCAAAAATTCATTATTCATGCTATTTATTGATAGTACCATATAAAAATATGGTTGTATTTCCGAAATTGTAAAAATCACAACAAGTTTTTTTTATTCAGGGAGATAAATTAGTTATATTTCCTGAATATTTACAACTAACAAAAATATAACAAAATAGCAAATTTAATCTTGTTTCTAAAAACATAAACATATTGGGCACTCTCCATACAAACAGTAACCTAAATAAATTGTTGATGTTGAGATTAGCCCGTGTGCTCGTGATACATTAGCAAAAAAATATTTTGTTTTAATTGCATTAACGTATATAGTAAATATTATATGTAAAAGCCTGTTAATAATCATTATTTAATGTATTTAATCAAGCGAAATAGGATGCGTTCGGAGATTTACATTGGTTACGCCGACTTAAACATATATTTTAACCTACTGTTTGTATGAGAAGTTCCCAATATGCATATATTTTTAGAAACCAGATTAAATAAGCTTTTTAAAATAATAATAATACTTTAAAAATGTTAACGAAATTTAACTAATTTACCTCACTGAATAGAAAAATCTTGTTGTGATTTTTACCTTTTCGGCCATACACTCATATTTTTATATAGAACTATACAAAAATAACATAAAATATGAATTTCTGATATCTGTTTTACACGAAAATGATACCAGACAAGTCCTAGTAGACTTAACTGACCAGCAATAAAGAAAGAAAAGAGGTAAACTTGATCCTCTTCACTCCGCTCTGCCGCCTCACAGGGGACGAATCTGATTTCCCTCCACATCTGAAAATTATCACCGGAAAACACTCTATCTGTGGTAGAAATTTCATGCTTGTAACCCGATGCGCACAATTATGTTAGAAAACAGCGGACTAACAACTCTACTATTATAATATTAGTGCGATGTATGTGGTAGCAATTTGTCTAAGTAGGTACAGCTAGAGCCATGACAGGACATAATCAAATCACACTCGTGTAGAAACTACTTCAAACTAACTAACTGCATAAAATCCCTGTTAATTTAGTGAAAGGATAATTAGATAAACGAATTTAAAACGTCAACCGGCAGGGTACTGGACTAAACATGTTGCTTTAATTGAATTGATGCAAAGCCAAGCGTTTTGGACGATAATTTGTTTAATTCCCGAATTTAGAGGAAGAGCTAGCGAGCGACGTAGTCAGTAAAATAAAATTATCGAGAACTCCAAATGTAATTTTACAAGGGTAGGTGAAAAACGTAACTAAAGGACTAGGTGTATGTAGTGGTGTAAAGAAATACTATGGAAATTAGTCCAAAATTCAAATATAGGACACCAATTTCTGTATACAGACAGACACACTACTACTACATACTCGTACACCTGCCTTTGGTGGTTGTATCACGTGATAAATAAGTGACAAAGCATCCCTCACGTTCTCACAAAATGCGAGTGTGAGTGACAGATGTGAATTCCCTTTGTTAAGTTTTTTATCCACATATATAATTAACACGACCTGTTTACTTTATAAATAAAAAATAAATATCAGACAACCTCACACAAATCTATCCAGTCCCAAATTAAGCTCAAGAAGGCTTGTGTGGGGATGGGTACTAGACGACGATATACGTACTTATATAGATAAATATATACTTACATACATAGAACAACCATGACCCAAGCACAAATATTCGAGTTCATCACACAAATATTTGCCCTGGCCGGGAATTGAACCCGGGACCAACGGCTCAGTAGGAAGGTGTCTACAAACTGCGCCAAATGCGTCGTCAAAGTGCTTTCCGTTTTACGACAACAATTAGCCATCGAATAACGCGACAACGTACGTAAAGATTATATTTTAAGATTCCTTATTGTATCGTTAATTTTTAATATTTATTTCTAAAATTTTACTTAAAAACAATTTACTATGGGTAAAGCTCATAATTTCGAGTAATTAGATCTTTTCCCCGAAATCGTTAATTCCGGATAGCAAACTTTCCATTCGCATTTTTCCCCACTCGAACTTCTACCCGCCAATTTTTTTTCTCATTTGCTCGCTTCCTCGTTCTCAAATATGGCCAAACGACATTTATCACAATATTTTTAATTCTTAAACGATATTTTTTCTATAGCTAAAGTTTCCCAATCGCTTCTTTTTGCAATAGTTTTGTTTCTTACGCGATATTTTTCCTAAACTCAAAGATTCCATGACATTTTTTTAACCAATTTTTAAAAAGGAGGGGGTTCTCAATTCAGTTGTATTTTTTCTTTTTTTTTTATTATTTTTAATGTTTGTTACCTCAGAACTCCGTCATTTATGAGTCGATTTGGGAAATTATTTTTAGGTTCATGAATGGACATCTCAAGGTTGGTTCCATAAAATTTTGGTGAAGATCTGAGATGACGAGATCCATGAGGAATTGAAGGTATTCCTGAAATTTTATAGGCACTTAGAATATTTTTCATATATTTTCTAAAACTATTTAAGTATTTGCATATGAAAGAAAGAAGAAAGAAATAAGTTTATTTAGCATAATATAGACATAAACATGATTAACGCGTAATACTTATACCTATATAGATTAAATTAATGCTAAAAAGGTCGTCACGCAGCTTAATGTCATGACGTAAGAAATACCCACTTCATGACGCTGATTTTCAGTGACGCCTGTTGGTAGTCATCATCTTCTAATGCTGAGCTGATGATGGAAGGTACAACTCCTTAACGGTTAGGAGCTAGGAGATAATTCAAACGAGTTGCATGCCGTCAAGATCTCCCCGATCACCCCGCCATAAGTATTGTAGGTATATGAATCAATAAAAATAAAAATAAAAAAAATTACAAAAAAAAAGAACCGACTTCAATAAAACTAAAAAAACCGGCCAAGTGCGAGTCGGACTCGCGCACCGAGGGTTCCGTACGAACACTTTCCATCCCTAAGTGGTTAAGTTAAGTTTGCACCTGGTATGTATAGCACCCCATACAAATTAGGTGCAAAGTTAGGTATTAAAAAAACTACTTACTAGATCTCGTTCAAAACGTAATGTACCTACATCATAAGTTTTTTTTAGATTTTTCATTTTCTTATTTTAGAAGTTAGAGGGGGGGGGGGGACTAACTTTTTTCCACTTTGGAAGCGTACCTGTCACGCAAACTATTCGGTTTAGAAAAAAAATATTTTAGAAACCTCGATATCATTTTTGAAGACCTATCCACGCGTATGTTTAATGAAAAAAAAAAATTTTTGAGTTTCAGTTCTAAGTATGGGGAGCCCCCAATATTTATTATTATTTTTTATTTTTGCATCAAAATCTTAATGCGGTTCACAGAATTAGTTTCAACAGTATAGCTCTTATAGTTTCGGAAAAAAATGGCTGTGACATACAGACGGACAGACGGACAGACGGACAGACGGACAGACGGACAGACAGACATGACGAATCTATAAGGGTTCCGTTTTTTGCCATTTGGCTACGGAACCCTAAAAAGCCAAAAAAAATCGGTTCAAGTACAGATTACATTTGACTCACCCTCTGAAGTCGGTCCCAAACCACTCAATTATTATATTTATATAGGTATTATAGTTTACGTGAGGTTTGGCACCGACCGAGTTTAGGAAAAATATCGCGAAAGAAACAAAACTATTGCAAAAAGAAGCGATTGGGAAACTTTAGCTATAGAAAAAATATCGTTTAAGAATTAAAAATATTGTGATAAATGTCGTTTGGCCATATTTGAGAATGAGGAAGCGAGCAAATGAGAAAAAAAATTGGCGGGTAGAAGTTCGAGTGGGGAAAAATGCGAATGGAAAGTTTGCTATCCGGAATAAACGATTTCGGGGAAAAGATCTAATTACTCATAATTTCTAGTTCTGAAAAAACATTACGCAACACGTTTTCTTTTGTTCCGTATCAACATTGATTACAACGCCATCTCTTATCGATGTTCTTATACAAATAATCTGCGACAAAATTGACTAAACCGTTTCGGTCTCAGCCCTAAAACGCTAAATCAATATTTTCTACCTGATCACGGTTTAAATAAGGGTTTAAGAGTCTACAATGAAGACATGTCCCAGCAATTTCTAAAATTACAAATATTAACTGAAATTACTTCATGCATGACCCAACATAACAATATGGCTAGCTCAACACAATAACATTTTACGGTGTAACATAATTCGACCCAACATAATTTGCATGCATGTCCGCGCTGAAATATTTCTACAGCCCTTCAGAGCCTGTGGGATGGTAAGCACAGAATAAAGACACAACAGAAGCCGCACAAAGGAATTAGCCTACTGGTATCTGATTAGTAATTTTGAATAACGTGCAACATCATTGGTTGTAGCACGTTGTGGGGCGTGTCATACCTACTCCTAGGGTTGCCTACACCAACAAACCGGAAACTACGTCTCGGTAATTGTACTTGTTTTTCACGCTACTTTTATTGAATATTCAATACGTCTTAAATAAGACGAACCTGACCTTTATGATGATGGACCCTGGACGTGCCCGCTGGATCACAGAATTCGTTGAAGGTACATTTGTGCAGTTTTAGCATTCCGATTTACTTTGATGAGCAGTTAGAGTCAGTATCATAAAATTAACCTGATGGTAAACCCTGGAAATGTCCACTGTCTTTAAATATGTCCAGCAATCCGTGGTTAAAATCATTCACAATCCCTATAAGCACGCTGTGTAATGTGTCTCAAACACCTACCTAAAATAAGAATTGACTCAAATACCTACAATTGAATAAGTTGAAAGGCAGCCGTTCTAATGAATGAAATAAAGTACCTATATATCTTCACATTCAGATCCGCAACCGAGTCTGACCCGTGGCCGGTAACTAAGACCGAGCGAAACTATCCATTTAACTGCACAAATAGTTCTTGCTTGCATTCCTGATTACCGGGTTGCCACCTATGGTAATGACGTGGTCTGAAACGAGCGGGTAGCGGTACTTACTCTGAGCGGTACTTACTCTTAGCGGTACATACTCACTGGGACTGTGTAAACGTTTTTTACTGAGAATTGTAGTTCTGGAAAGTAACCGCTAGGGGCACTGTACTATTCTCCATACGAATCTTTTACGCAGTCGCTGGCGAGTACGGTCACGTCAAGTCATGGTAAGGCTACTGAAAGGCCTCCTTGTAACTCCTCTGGTGTTGCAGTGTTCATGGGCGACGGTAATCGCTTACCATCAGCGGGTCCGACTGCTCGTTTGCCTTCATGTCATAATAAAGGAACAAAAGCATTGCTTTTTACCAGCGTTGTTGATATTATTATAAACATTTAGTAAGTAGTGTAGTTTTTTTTTGCATTGGTATTTTTTGTTCTCGAAAATAGGGGAAAATTTAACGTTTCTAATGACATCAATATTTTTCTCGCCACTATTAGCATATTATAGCGATGTGCTTTATTCGAAGTAAACGCTATAATATTAAATTTTTCATTAAGATATAGGTAAATACTCTGTAAGTAGGTAGGTATATTATAGGTATAACTTACGTTTTAGAACAACAATTTTTAGTTTTTTACTCCATACGTCACCCAATCTAATGACGGTTCTAGAATGAAGAGCATTTGAAATTTAAATTAACAATGTCAATTAACAAAAACAGCAACAAACAAAATTTGTACATATGATTAACAGAAAAAGAACGAGAACTTTTGTTAGTTTTTTTTGTTCTTATTTATTATATGCTAAAGAAAATTACTAACTGGTACACTTTACATGTTTCGCCAAACTACGATGCAGTTTGTTGGCGAAGTTCTTTGCACAGAGCACATTAATTATTTTATTCCAATGAATGTTAGGGTTACAAGTCCGCGTATTCCAAGACGTGTCCTTAGCAAGCCGGGCCTAGGGGAAGTTCCACCTAACATTCATTATTAGCGGCTGACCCGGCGACTAAACTAATTAGCACTAAACGAACGCTGAACACTTTAGCTCGCCACGCTACTTGTTTAACGTAACCTATCGGAGCTGAGAATTCTAAGTGATGTAATAAGTTGATCTAGGTATATCTTGCTTACAAAACATACGCCATCTTGTGTTTTCCGTCATTTAATGTTGTCAAATACTTGCCTATTTTGACATTTACATGGCAATTACTATTTTACAAGATAATAGACAGATGCAAAAGAAAAATCCTATTCAGGTATCCAAATAACGTAGCTATAAACAGAACAACCTACTTACTTCTGCTGCCACTGGCGCTACAACCCTTTTTGGGTCTCGGCCTCTCCCTCGATTTGTCACTATGACTGGTTCATTTTTGACTATGACTGGTTCATTCTTCTTATAACTGGTAAACTTCTCAATTTCCGGAAATCTTGCTGTACACAGTGCCTACAACGTGCAACGTTCTTTTTAACAGAACAACAGTTATATTCCTTTTGAAATAAGACTGACCATTGAGTATTTTTTGTGCCTAAGGGCCACCACAAACGTTCGAAATGTTCGTTCGGTTTCCAAGTGAGCGAGACATCGCCATATGACAGATAGAGACAGAGACACGTTCGGAAACCGAACGAAAACACCCATCGTCTGTGGCGGATATTGCCAGTATTGTCAGTTCACATACTGGAAAACAAGGGAAATTAAAAAGATTCTTCATTCTACGGAATAATTAAATAAAGTTAAGCAAACTAGTTGAAAAAATTTGCCCCTTTGTTAACTCGGACAAAAGAAGCATGAAGCTTGCACTTGTAGTTAACTCAAGAATCTTAAAACTTTAAGATAAATTCTTATACTTGATATTCTGTGCTCTTTTATTTAAGAAGAGTTTGGTGAGACAAAGATTCATCTTTCTTCGAGCACCGTTGCCAGATATGCCTTTATTGCACCAAGGATGCGATTTATCGAAAATTTACTCGTATAGTTGAGATTTATGGGTTCTTAGCTCGAGTTTGTTTGGCAAGTCAACAGTTCTACCTCAGGTTTGAATCTTATTTCTAACTGCATTGAAACAGCAACCGAAATACACTCACTAGAGTTTAGTTAAAAAATGCTGAAAACCTTTCTTTTTTCTATATTCTACTAATATTTGGAATATAAACGCTTAAATTACTGACTTTTAAGGTGGGAGTACGCTCTTTTCTTGAAGGTTCGAAGGTCGTATTGGCCCGGAAATACCGCAAGCGACAATTCATTCCACAATGCAGTTTTGCGAGGCTGGAAATTTCTAGGAAAACGCACATTTGTGGACTTCTAACTATCTAAGTGGTGAGGATGAAAGAATACTTACTACGCTAACTCAGTGACTTGAAGTGGATCTTGGCGTCCGACACCAAGCTACACCATCCTACTCTAATTTGTGCAGTTAGTCGCTTAACAAAGTCGGCTCGTTGAGGCTGGCTAACGTCTTTCTGGACTTCATCGATCACGGGTAAAACTTACTATTATGATTATGAGGCAAAGGTGATATTAGAAGAATTCATTAAAAACATGTCGGTTGATTGCTTCATGTAAAGCCAACTGTAAAAATAAAAAAACGATTTACGCACTGCTGCACTTATATTTGGCGCAACCGCAGCATTTTTATCACTCTTCCGATCTGCATACAAAGCAAAATTATATGAAAAACGTGCGCTGCAGCTTTTTCGTTGCAGATTAGAATCAAATTTCTACGTGGAATATTTTAGCCTTTGTACTATCAGCACCATTTATCGATACCCAAAAAACGGATTAATTGGCGGTCCGGTTACAATAACTGTATTTTAGTTTGGTGAAATTCTAGCCAATACATTTAAAACTAGACCTACTAACTAACTACCCTACTAACTAAAAAAAACCTATAACCGTCAATCTGCCAAATCGGCTCCGTATTTAATATTATTTTATCTTCTTATTTTTGGTCTTTAGACTATTGGAATACGATTAGTTGTGTCGCTAACATTCCCCTGTGTAAGCACACATGTGGGCAAAGTTCAGACCATAGTATTTTTCTGGAAAATCATCAATGTTTTTATGTGTTTCGATTTGAAAATCCAATGACAGCAAGGACGCTAGGCGCTGCTAAGCAACGGCACATGCTCCGTCCGAGAGCGCGACATGCGCCGACTCCGGTCGTCAATACTGGCTGACAGCGACTGCCACCGCTACTGTCAGTGTTGTTTATCATCAGGACTTTCCATAGTTAATGCTTTTACTCTCGTTTTGTGTTTTTGTATTATTAATTTTAGTTTTTATCTTACTCTTAATTTTAAACATTAACTACGGAATGTCACTTTCAGGCGGTAATGCATCATCGATAACGGATCAGGTCGATTGCTCTCAAAATCTTTTGCAATGCTCCCTTTGCAAGGGCATGAGGTTACTCAGGTCTGTCAGTGCCTTGAGGAGCAGCTCGCCGGCGTCACCTGAGCTATACCCAAGGAGATCCTTAAGATGCTGAGGGGTCAACCCGTCCAGCCCACCGGCTGAGCCGCTCTGGAACGACATGACAGCCTTAAGAACCCCATCGGTGCAGGTAGTGAGCGGCGGTGTTGATGAATCTGGTGGATCGGGGAGGCTTTGGTCTGTGGATGGCAGTGGATGTTTGGATTTCAGGGATGAGAGGGTTTCTTGGTTGTCAGGAGCAAAACTGTCGGTCGAAAAAAGTAGGCGGGCAGCTCCCCTGATGTCACCCTCACCTACTTTGTTCTCAATATTTTTGTAAATTGATGTGTTGTGTCTTGGAGTTAATCTACGGAGGTCTTCGAGTGAAAGTGGATGTTGACAATTGTGTTTTATTTTGGTGGTTAGAGATGTGGTTTTGTTCTGATCTGCTATATGTAGTGTTCGGTATGGGAAGGTGAGAAGTTGCTCCCAGGCCTGTAAAGAGTTCTCAGACACAGCATTTTGGATAGCGGAGGTAAGTTTTTGTGCAACCGATACCCTTGCACCTCTCGGGACTCGTTTAATAATTCGTATGCCATTTTTTAGGCGGCTTAAGGTTTCTGAAATATTGGTTGAAGCTTGATGAACTATCGGATCTATTGAAACTGGGTTTATGGTCTGGTTAGTGTCTGAAACTTTGTGTTTTTTGCCCTGATGCACTTTAAGACCGTGTTGATTTCTAAAGTACCTGGGCTGGGAGCAAAGGGAGCATTGCAAAAGATTTTGAGAGCAATCGACCTGATCCGTTATCGATGATGCATTACCGCCTGAAAGTGACATTCCGTAGTTAATGTTTAAAATTAAGAGTAAGATAAAAACTAAAATTAATAATACAAAAACACAAAACGAGAGTAAAAACATTAACTACGGAAAGTCCTGATGATAAACAACACTGACAGTAGCGGTGGCAGTCGCTGTCAGCCAGTATTGACGACCGGAGTCGGCGCATGTCGCGCTCTCGGACGGAGCATGTGCCGTTGCTTAGCAGCGCCTAGCGTCCTTGCTGTCATTGGATTTTCAAATCGAAACACATAAAAACATTTCTTCTCCCGACATTAATTCCTCTATCACCTCAAGTGTAAGGTTTCTCTGTGTTTTTTGTTCGAAATCGAAACGTTCCCGTGCATGGATTGGACACTCGAGCAGCACATGCTGTATGGTTTCGTTCTTCTCTGGGTCACAGATGCACGATGGGCTCTCCTTACACCTAAAACGATTTAGGTATTCTGAGAACCCACCGTGCCCCGTCATTATTTGTGTCTTCACACTTGTGACTTCCATTTTACGTACTATTCTATACGCTGCTACTGCGTCCGGGAAGAATAGTTTTGTGACGGAGGCGGTCTCTCCAGACTTGTACCTCCGATTCCATTCGTCAAGCGTGGCCATACGGATCCCACGCTTGACGTATGCAATCGGACAGCGGTCGTAGTCCGGTTTGCGTTTGGAGTCTGCAGCGGCTATTTTCGCCAGTTCATCCGCTCTTTCGTTGCCTTCCATCCCCGCGTGTGCCTTTATCCAGTGCAAGGATATTATCTTGCCTTGGACAGATATGTTTTTTATATTTTCTCTTGCTTCCACCGCTAAGGGATGGAGGCAAGCATGGTTTTGTATCGTTTGGAGGGCCGCCATGGAGTCGCTGTAGACTCCAAACGTTTTCGCCTTGTGCTTTATGACCTCTCTTGTTGCTGTACATAGTGCTAGGAGCTCCGCCTGGTAGACCGTACAAAATGTTGGTAAGGTAAGTTTGCGGGATTTTGTTTCAGCCCCATCCTTCCATATAGAAAGTGAGGCCCCAACTCCACCCCCAATCTTACTACCATCTGTGAAAATCCGAATTTCAAATTCGCTGTGCCTATTTAGGTCATTTTGGTCCATCAGATGTGTCACTTTTAGGTCAGCACGTTCCGCAGGATGTGGCATTTCAGTTGCCCGTGCCATACTCTCCACTTCCCAGCTACCTAGCATTGGTACGGGTACTCCCTTCTTTGCTTCGTATAACGCAGCTACCTCTCGAACTCGGAGGTCAAGAGGAAGTATGCCCGCCAGAATGAGTGCTGAGTGGAGAGAGATTGTGCGGTAACCTTTACATAATTTTTGCACTATTCCACGTTGCACAGTCCCTAATTGTTTTTGAATGCCGAGCTTATTGGCGGCTGGTGCCCATACACTAGAGGCGTACAGGACTATGGGTTCAATGACCGCTGTGTATATTATACGTATTACTTCGGGGTGGAGTCCCCAGCTGGTTTTTGCGGCTCTGGACAGTTGCTTGTGTATGTTTATTGCTTTTCTGCAAACATTCGAGACATGTGCGTTGAACGTCAACTTGTTGTCGATGATGACTCCTAGCATTTTTATCTCCTTGACGATTTCTATGTTGGTGCCACCCATACCTAGTCGTGGGGTGTCAAATTTAAGTTTCCGCGTCATTATCATCGCATTTGTTTTATGCGGTGCGAACTTTAACTTATTTTTCACACCCCACTCCCGGGCATGTTCAAGGGCAGCATTTGCTTTTATTTCGATCTCCAATGCAGTGTCTCCATCGACCACAAGCACGACGTCGTCTGCAAACGCTTGGCAGTAGTCTCCTCTACATTCGAGGCTCTTTAATAGTGGGTCCAATAGTAGGTTCCACAGAATAGGACCGGCTATCGACCCTTGTACGCAGCCTTTAGTAGTTTCTCGACTATATGCGGCCCCTGCGTACCTTACCGAAACGTTCCTGTCCTTTAAGTAACTGTCCATCACCTGTCTAAGACCAATCGGGCAGCATTCTTCGGCCAATCGGGTTTTAATTGCGGGCCACCACGCGCTGTCAAAGGCTCCCTCTATATCCAACGATATAAGTGTTACTATTTTCTTTTCGTTCAGTTTGCTCATAATATATTGTATAAGTGTATAGAGGGAGTCTTCGGTACTGCGCTGGGGCATGAACCCGTACTGTCGAGCACTGGTTCTGGGTATTAAATGATATTTTAATCGGGCTACTATCATTTTTTCGAAAACTTTACCCAGAATCGGGAGCAATCCGATGGGCCTAAACGATTTAGGGTTCGTGTAGTTGTCCTTCCCAGGCTTCCTTAGCACTATCACCGTAGCCTCTTTCCACGATTTTGGGAAAAAATGGTGTTCTAAGCATTTGTTAAGGAGAACGAGGAAGGTTTCCGGGTTGCTCTTAATGGCATGGCTGCAGATGTCTGCTGTAAGCCCATCTGCACCTGGAGCCTTTTTGGGGTTGAATGATTCGCATGCCCATATCATTTCCGCCATTGTGAAGGCTGGTTCACAAGATCCATTTTGCTCACCTTCGTTCACTCTAGCGGACTCTGTTCGGACGCGACGATGATGCTCGTTGTCACTGCTAGCGGAGTCCTCTGGATAGAAGGTCTCCGCCAGCAGTTTCGCTGAGTTTTCCGGGCTTTGCGTCTCTCCATCCTTCTCCAGTGGTATTTCCTCTGCTCTTTTGGTAACTCTGCCAATGACCCTGTAAATCCCCTCCCATACTCCTTCCTTGTCCTGTTTTTTACAAAACTCCTTCCAACTTTCTGTCTGAGCTTTGGCTGCTTCGGCTTCGTACCTCTCTTTTTCCTGCAGGTATTCTTCAATTACCTTCTCCCGCCGTACAGGGGCCGCACAACGAATCCTTCTCTTCTTAGTGGCGACTTTTCGCTTCCTCTCTTCAAGCTCTTTGGACCACCATGGTGAGGTTGTTTGCTCTTTATTTTTCTTTTTTGGCACTGTCAGGCTGCAAACCTCTGTTATTACCTCGGTAAGTCTATTAACAGCCTTCTCAATTTGGTCCTCCGTAGCTAGTTTTTCTAATTCTGTTTTTGTTAAATTGTTTTCCTGCAGAAATTGTCTGAGTTTCTCATGAAACTCAGTCCAATTTGCTTTCTTCGTGTTGAAGATCCGGGTCGTTCTTTGAATTTGGATGCCTGCTGATTTCTCTAAATAAATGTTAAATATAATTCCATTGTGGTCCGAGCTTGTAAGGCCCTCGTCGACTCTCCAGTCGTCCACTAAGTTAAGTATGTCCGTAGTGCAGGCTGTTATGTCCACGAAGCTACTGAAGCGTTTGCCTCCCCTCACAGTGTCAAATGTCGGAATCTTTCCCGTATTCAGAACCGTGAAGTCCATTTCGTGGAGTGTTCCCAATAGGCTTTCGCCTTTGGGGTCTATGTCTGGGCTCCCCCACCAAGTGTTTTTCGCATTTACGTCACCACCCACGATCCATCCGCCAGTTGTTATATTCTCTTTTATTTTGGCAAGGTGTGCCATATACGACTCTATGGGGTGGTCAGGTTCAAAATAGCAGGAGATGATTGTTATTTTCCAAGCGCTGGTGCTGATCCCGACCACAACGATATTGTTGGTGGTGAGTTTCGGGTATTGTGTGACATCTAAGTCATTGTCAAGTACAGCTATTGCTGCCTTCACAATCCCATCTTCAGCTCCAGCGTTTTGGAAGATTCGCGCACTACCGTAATTTCCCATTACTGTGTTGCTGCCCACGTAAGGTTCTTGTAGTAGAGCTAGGGCAATTTTACGCTTTCTTGCCTCTATGAACAGCTCGTTTGTGGCAAGCTTTTTCCGCTGTAAGTTGGCCTGTGCTACTCGGTATATTGTTTGCGCGCTTTGGGTGCCTTTAACACTGGTACGCTACGGTTGATCGCGCTATTTTGTCCCACCTCTGTCGTATAGAGCATCTCACGTCGAACGCATTATGTTCCGTGTCCTCCATTTTTGCTTTTGAGCAATTGTGGCATTTAGGTGGCACGGTTTTGGAGAGCCAGTCCTCGCAATTGGCCTTTAGGTGAGGTCCTCCACAGTGGCTGCAGAGATCAATGGTTTCCGTGCAGAAACGTTTTCCATGCCCGAAACCCAGGCAACGAGTGCACTGGACTAGCGGGGACTGATCCTCGACTCGAATGCGCTGTAGGTCTATGTGGACGCTCCCTATGGCTATTGCCCTTTGGTAGATGGCTGGTGAGACACTTATCACGACATGTCCAGTGTGCGGGTTCCTTGCCCTTTTCCTGTATTTAATTTCGACTCGATCTTCCCCTTCGTCGAGGCCTCGAAAGATGTCTTTATTTTGGTTCCTTAGAGCCTTTAGAACGTCCTCATCCGTGTTTACGGTGAGCACGCTCTTGAGGATAAGGAGTGGGTCTTTGTTTTTGACCATCTCGACGTTGAGGTCGGCTCCGTCTTTACCTAGCTTTTCCGTTAGTTTTATTCTGTCTCCCTTTGTTCCCAGACCTATTATGATTTTCCTTCGCACGCTTCACATTTACTTTTTAAACAAAACCACCTCTCCTCATCCGTAGGCTGCCAACAGGGCGACCCGCTTGGGCCAGCGCTCTTCAGTTTAGCAGTTCATCCTATCATTGTAAAATTAAATTCAAAATTTAATGTATGGTATTTAGATGACGGCACACTGGGAGGTGAGGTAAGCGAAGTTCTGGAGGACCTTCGCATCTTAATCGAAGGATTCCGCGGTATTGGTCTAGAATTGAACTCTTCTAAATGCGAACTTTTCTTTTCCGATACGTGTTTAAACAAAGAACTCGCTATATCCAAATTCCGTCGTCTTGCTCCAAATATTAAAATCACAGAAAAAAACTCACTTCACCTCCTAGGGGCACCTGTATTGGACTAATCTTTTACCGACTATTTAGACAGCAAAATTCAAAATCTCAACGAAGTTTCGGACCGCATGTCCAAAATAAATGCTCATGTAGCATACACCATTATCCGATACTGTCTTTTCGTCCCCAAATTTACATACGTCATAAGGTGCAGCCATTTCTGGAAATTTCCCACTCTTTTATAAAAAATCGACAAAATTATTCAAAATATTTTAGTCTCAGTAATCAACATTAAATTAGATGATCGCTCATGGACCCAGGCCTCTTTGCCGATAAGGCATGGCGGCCTGGGTATCAGAAAAGTATCCAGCGTTTCGCTCCCCGCATTTCTGTCCTCAGCACATAGTTCTCTGGAGTTAACTTCCAAAATACTCAAGTCTCCAATTCACCAAATTACCATCCCTTTCATGTCAGAGGCCAAAAATGCGTGGAGCGATAACTGCCCAAGCGTTGACCTGCCCGGTCACCCTAGTTCACAGCGTCTTTGGGACGAGCCGCTCTGTAGGCTGGTACGGCAAAAACTGTACCAAACGGCAACCAGCCTTCCGGAGCGCGCTCGCCTCCTTGCCGCTGTCGAATGGGAATCCGGGCAGTGGCTCCAAGCTCTGCCTTCCATATCGACGGGAACACTTCTGGATAACTCCACGTTCCGCCTGTCCGTCGCTCTCCGCCTGGGAGTGGCCTGTGTGGCCCAACATCGCTGTCGTTGTGGTGACCTAGTTGACCCGCTGGGTCATCATGGACTATCCTGCGGCAGAAGCGCAGGGCGCGCCCCCCGCCATGCCAGCCTGAATGACATCATCCGTCGGGCCTTAGCCAGCGCGGGAGCGCCGGCTGTTTTAGAACCGACCGGCCTCGCTCGCGATGACGGTAAGAGGCCCGACGGTATGACCCTCGTGCCATGGAAGATGGGACAGCCGCTGGTCTGGGACGCGACCTGTGCTGATACTCTGGCGCTGTCCCATCTTCGTGGCACTGCTGTAAAGGCTGGCTCGGCTGCCAATTCGGCCGAACTCCTCAAGCGGCGCAAATATGCAAACATTAATAGTGGATGCATATTTGAGCCGTTTGGGGTCGAGACTCTGGGGCCCTGGGGTGAAAGCGCCCACAGGGTCTTTAAAGAGTGTAGCCGCAGGTTAGTCGAGTTGACGCGTGACCAGAGGGCTGGTTCATATCTCGCACAGCGTATCAGCATTGCCATTCAACGCGGCAATGCTGCCAGCCTTCTGGGCACGCTCCCAATAGACGGCGATTTGGGCCAAATTTTTTATCTATAGTTTATTTTTAAGTCTAGTTTTTAATTTTTATTTAAGGTTTTATGTTCATTATTATCTCTGTATTGTTTCTGAATAAATAACGCTATGATTTATTTCTTAAAAAAAAAAACTAGCCTGTTGTTTACCTCTATTGAATGTTACGTGTAGGTAATCTGTATTTGTTTGTATTTATTCCCCGTTGAGCTGTGCAATAAATAATTTTCTATTCTATTCTAGAAGGTGCAACTTTGTTCGTGTAGCCGTCCATTATTTTACCGTATTCAAGTCAAAATAGGGAGAGCTCCCGTTATTCTTTTTCTATACAGATTCAGTACAGGAAGTGGGAATTCCCGGTGGTTGCTACACATATAAAACCAGAACCGGGAACATTAAGGTCAAAAATATGATTTTCGTTCAGCTGATGATGATCTTACGTAATATATTATTAGATATAATGTAAGATAACAATGATCAGAAGGTGACCATAGGAACATTGTTGCTTAACCACTGCGCGGTTGGCGCAGTGGTTAAGCAACTGCCTACTGAGCCGACGGTCCCGGGTTCGAATCCCGGCAAGGGCAAATATTTGTGTGATGAACACGAATATTTGTGCCTGGGTCATGGATGTTCTATGTATTTAAGTATTTATTTATCTATATAAGTATGTATATCGTCGCCTAGTACCCATAACACAAGCCTTCTTGAGCTTAATTTGGGACTAGGTTCATTTGTGTGAGGTTGTCTGATATTTATTTATTTATTTATTAATGAAAACGAATTGTCATCGGGTTAAATAAGCCTATTTGATTCGTCTTAGCGAGCAACTGACATTTTGTGCAAAAATATAATAAAATATTTGATTAAATTAATTTTCGTACTCTATAAGATCGAGTTTCTTTAGGTGTAGATGCATTGACTCAAATAAAAGCAAATATTAGGTATAGAACAAGGTTAAACTTTCATTCATTCATTCATTCATTCATTCATTCATTTCATTCATAAACCTCTATCCAAAAACCCGAGTAGTAACCCAGCGAAAAGTAACAGTAGTAGCCCGTCGAAAAGTAACCCGAGTATCTGTTATGTTGTGTTTATGACCAAATAAACCTTGCATATTTTCTCTGAATTATTTCATTTCAAGATCCTACATTGCGCAGCCGGTAGGATCTTACTAGCCGGTAGCTCGCTAGGAACCTAATCCAACGTAAGTAACTTGCATTTTCCTTATATTCTATAGTTAACAATAACTTTCTTGTTAAATGGGATAAACTGCTATAATTGCCGTGCAAAGAAAATAATAGAATGAGCTATTGTATTAAACGCTCGCTGAACGATAAAAGGATAATGTGAAAGTTTAAAGTATATTATAATGTAACGTAATGAAATATTATGATACATCTAACTAAAATTTTAATTTTGTTGAGTTATTTTAATGAAATGCTATTTTTGGTCTGCCATTTAGCTTAGAGGAATGCCATTGTCGTATTTCTTTAAAAAAACTGTGTGGCAATTTGATAAATATTATAATCATCTTCTCTTTTTTTTACCCCAGGGACGTAAAAACTGGCCATCGTAGGATGTAAAAAATAATCAAGCGTTTTTGTCGTGTTAACCGTATAGATATTTCAACCGATAATTATACTATTGTCTCCTGTCATTGAAATTTGGAATTGTATAAAATTCAGTACATTATAATTCTAATAAATAGTACAGAAACAGCCTATACGAGAAATAAGTAAACCCTAGGTATGGCCCATAGTGCACATAGACTACTCCGAGTCCATTTACATCCCCCCTCCCCAACTAAGTAATGTCTTAATCGCCAGTTTGCGGGCCGCGATATTCCCCACAATATTTATGAGTCGCCACGCTTCCTTAAACGGTAAGGGACTCCCGTAATAGACTGTTTTTTAAATTATTAATCTTTTTTTAAAAGATAACCGCCAGGAAGATATATGGGGCTGAGTTTCGTGCGAAGAAATATGTTTGCTTTTTAAAGTCGCCCCGGGTTTCGTACTTAAAGAAGCTATTATATTACTAGCGTTGTTTTGTGGTTTCGTTTGTTTCAAGTTTTGATATAAAATACTCATTATAAACTATATTAAAAAAATTAAACTAAGGGAGCGTATTCACTGCGAGCATTCGCATGTAATGTAACAAAAAAATATATATTAATCTCGCGGTGAGGAACGTCCTAACTTGATAATAATTTTATTAATTACCTTTTGTTGTAACAATATAAGTCTCAGAGGTAAGAAAGTTGGATCGGAAGATAAAAAGCCTTTTATAAAAAAATGCCGAATACATCCGAATATCCAGTAGGTATCTATTACTTAAAATACTATATTATTATTTTATAGGGACACTTTAAACATGTTTTTTTCGAGGCCTACGTATTTATAAGCCTACATCTTTAAGATAAGTACAAATTAGGTTAAGTTCATATTGCTGTAATTTTAAGTAGCCTTTTTGAAAAAAAATACTGTCTGTTGAGTTTCTTTCGGCGTATCTTCTTAACAGTGGTCTCCTCTTGTGAAATGCCGGTTGACTCAGACATGTAAAAGTGCCCTTGTGGCCTACTTGCAAAAAAAAGTTCATTATTTAATTATTAGGTCAATTTGTTCCAGGATGCGTCGCTATTTTAGGATTTAGGAAAGCATAATAACGTAAAGGTTATCTTCGACGGGTAAGCAGATACACAGCATGTATTTGTATGATGCCTCGCATGCATTATACACCTACACACGGTGAAGGCAGCTTAGGGATGCCACTACACCGGAACAAGTCTGAAACACGACTTTTTGAAGCTAATTATGTCCTCCCAGATCCGTCGACGGCGACACCCTAACAAGAACGTATAAATTTACGCTTGCTTATTACTCTCGGGTCTACATTCGGGTAGAACAATGTTTGGTGTGACATGAGGAATCTCGTCGGCACACACAAGTCGGTAGGTCATGATGCCATGATTTACGACTAATTGCATCGCATTTTAAACATACAATCAATAACACAAAGTTCTCATTCAGCTATTGCCAAGATAAAAAAAAAATTGCAGTGTTCTTGACTTTTATTCTTTGGTATGGATATTGCGTCGCATTATATACAAACAACTCAAGTAGTACTTGTGAAGATGAAGAACCGTCTAGTGTTTTATTCAATGGTTCGGTGTGACATGAGGAATCTCGGTCGCGCCATGCAAATGCGTGCGACCTGAGAGCGCAAACACGCCCGATTCCGCCGTCCTTGTCGTGTGTTGTATGTTGCATGTCGCATGTCGCATGTGGATCACCGCGGGTAACCTGTTTAAAGACTGAGCTTTGCATTTGATTGCGAACTCGACTCTGTATTTTGCTGTTAATTTTCGGGTAGTTTATAAACCGTCATACACGCCTAAAGCATTTGACGCATTTGGTAAGTAAGTAATTAAATTTGACCAAGAGTTCTTAGCTATTACTCTTTTTACCCAACTATGGTGATGAAAACGAACGACATTGCGGGCGTCTTGTATTTATGACATAATACTAGATACGGCAAAAATATACCCCACGACCCGTCCGGCTGCCCTACACATCCAACCCATACATACATACATGCAGTACATACGTACACCATACAGACACACAAATATGTAGCCCAGAACCTCTGCCATGCTACGGCGAAAGGACGTATCTTACTATGACGTCCGTATAAAGATAGGACCTTTAGCCGTAACACGGCAGACCTAAGCAGTCGACATTGTACTCGAATCAAGTGGCACTTACGACAAAAGGACGCGGGTGACATTGCTGTAGAACCTTTATGACGAATATTGCTGATTCTCAATAGGCACATACGACATTTGATCTCGTTTAAAAATATTACTCCAAACCTATTCGTTAATGTTACATGCATTCTAGCGCCGTATACGACTTTTTGGACACATAACAGGAATAACTATATAACTAGCTGCGCCGCGCGGTGCTACCCGATCATCCAATGGGAAAAAAAATTTGGGATAAAAAGTAGCCTATGTGTTAATCTAGGGTGCCAGCTAACTTCACACCAAAATTTATCAAAATCGGTCCAGCCGTTTGACCGTGAAGAAGCAACAAACAAACACATAAAGACACAAACTTTTGTTTTCATAATATTAGTGTGATATCATACTTGATTTGACCAATTTTGATGAAATTTCGTATGTAGGTAAAAGACACCATGGGTTAACACGATAGGCTGCTTTTCACTCCGAAAAAAACGTAGTATTCCCGTAGAATGAGTGGGTAACATCGCGGGGAGTATAATATAAAACTCTTTATAGTTTTAATCACTACCCTTTCTGCCTAATCGCCATAAAAGTCCCCAACTTTATCGGAATCACGTCCGATTCGCTCCGTCCGATCTGATACGCCGATCGGCCCCGAGCCCGACTTGGCCCGGCCCACTTGGCTTTGTCATTGTCACTATGACGGATTGGCCTCATTTTCACCCGGACAGCCGAAGGTTCCCACCTAGATTTTAAGGTGATTTAGTCTAAATTCAAACGTAATCCTTGCCAGAGATATATAGCCTTCAGTGGCAGGAAAGTGATTCCGAATAGTCAAAGATATTCGGGCGCTGGTGGCTGATTTATAAGAGGTACGGTGTTTTGAGAGCGGAGTTTAAGAGTCCGCTTTGGATAAAGAATGGTGGAGGTGCGGTGCGGTTTACGAGGCACGGTCGTGAAGTTTTGTACTTTATTTCATTGTTAAGTTAATCTGGCGTTTACGCTTGCTTGCCAGTCTATTTCGCAATAATTTCTGGAATAATTATTATCTGGTTGTTATAGTTTCGTTTAATTATGAAGAAAGTGACAAAATAAGTTGCGCACTGTACCGAACCGCCTTGCTTAAACTAACCTACCTAACTAAAATAGAAAAATTATCTAATAAAACAACCTAACCTTAACTATACCTAATTTATTTTTAACGGTAATCTAATATATCTTAATGTGATTAATGTCTAAAAACTATTTATCTAACAACAACATTAGACTAACCTAAGTAAACCTAACAAGACCTAAATGAAAACCTAAATACCTAACTATCTTACTTTAAATTGCTTTGTTTGGATCGTTGATTTGGCCAAGTAATCGTCTAGTGATGTCGTAGGAACCTATGTTATGCACGTTAATAACCCGAAGTCCTTTTCACATACATAATAGGAGTGGAGTTATTTGTCGTACCTAATATCCCTAAGTATAAAATGAACCTACTTAACTATCCTATCCTATGCCTATCCTATCCTATTCCTATGAATAGCTGCCTAACTAGCCATAATAGCTATCTATTTAAAACGTATGGATCCTGACTTAGATTTATAATAACATACATTTCTAATTAGAATCTAGTTAAACTCTAATGTTTACAAAATACTAAATTACCTATAAAGAAAGATTTTTTCTTTTGGGGTTAAAACGAGAGCACCTCCCCGCTCAACGCCATATGCCTCGTCTCCTGACTGGTCAGCATTCTGCCCCAAGTTCTTATGGAACTTATTTTTCTTTCTTTTTTTTATAATATATACGAGCAGTGCCTAACCTTTTTTATATAATATTTGTCGTTTCCAACATAGAGTACCAACTTATATAAGCTGAATATAACTTATACATTCTTATATTAAGTGTCAACCCATTCGTTGGAAAACGTCGCATATTAATTTGTTTGTCTGCTGTATATAGAGAGGACTTTATTTTTTAGCAATAAGGCAAGTTTGTCTAATAACTGTATTAAACCCATTCCAGTTCCAAGACTCCTTCAAACAACACAAATAAGACAAAATACTTGTCTTTGTATAGGATTGCAATGAATAATAATATCTCGACTTAGTATGGTACTCCGGATTCGCCTCGCTATACCAGATGTAACCAAGATCTTGCATTCGCCTCGATCAAATCTCGATAAATCATCCACTACAAATATAATCAGATTCACAATAGGATATTTCCTCATAATTGTGATAATTGGTGTCGTTCTTCAGAACCAAGACAACCAGAACAAAATAAAATACAGCTCACAAAAGATGAAGCTAATGCAAATATATTTCATGTAAATTGTGAATAGCCATTTTAGCATATCGCACAATGTCTGACTCTACCAGTGTTTCGGAAGTTTGGACTTTATGATGGAAAGAAACACCAAGTATCCATCAGTCGGGAAAAGTCATAGTAAATAACGTCATGTCAGTATGTAAGTTAAGTCATGTCCTACTTAAAAATAATCCCTATCAACTGTACTAAACTATTTATTATTCGAACAAAACAACTACTATATTAAATCTATGTACCTACACATTACCTAAAAACAAACAATATCAAAATAAATAATTATACCTAAACCTAAATAAATTCTAACTATTCATAATTTAACTACTTTACTATCCCACACCACAATTGAACCCCAAAAATATGAATCCTATTTCTTGCTGCTGATCTACCAGGCTCAGTAGACCAATTAAGGGCTTGAAGATGTCTTCGCCACAACAAGAATCCTAACCTATCCTATTACCCTACTTACTACCTAAGTTCCTATCAGCTAACTAACCAACTACACTAAAACGATCAAGCAAACTAGAGACACTCGCCTCACATTCAAATTACTCGCGTAGTTTTCCGAATGGTGCGATGGAAAACTCTAAGCTAAGCTAATTAAATATCCTACGTCGGCTAGGGACCACCATTAGACTAACTCCTGTTCCCTGGGTTTGTTATTTGTTATTCTCCGCAAAAGGGATTGGGACAACGGAAAAATAACGATAAATATATAAATAAATAAATGGGACAAGGCATTGGTAGATTTAGAAAACTGAAAACAGCTTTCCAAACCGTCCAAAGCCCAGGGAGTATAAAGACTGTCTCGAACGTAAAATCAGTCCCTGTTAGACACTCCAATCCAACAGCCTAACAAAACTCTAAGACGCTTTCTAGAAACAAAAGGCTAATCGTTAACAACCGCAAGGTGACCCGCCTTCAGTTCTAGAAATTCAACCCGACTCTGGCTGAAACTTAGATCAGGAACTCTGCTAAAAACCCCTTTATAGTAATCTAAACTAAACCTCATACTAATATTTTAAATATAGAGCACAAAAATACAACCCATCAAAATTAACAACACTAAACACTTAATCAAACTACATTGCAAGTTTGCACTGAATACCGTAATATATATTTCCCAACAATAAATAAACCAACATTATTTAAAATGTGGAATATTAAAAGCAGGAAAACACATATTCACTTATAAAATTACCCTTCTAATAAACGAATTAAACTGAACTAGAAATTTCACTGACACAAATACAATAATATATTATTCGCCAACAAAGATCATACTAGGATTTAGGTACACTAGCATAACCTAGGTCAGAGATCAACATATTAGCAATACACTATAATACCGAGCAGAGATCCGTCCTCTAAATTCGTATCAAAAGAATGACCCCTATACGTCACGACGAAACTCTTTTATTAAAATTTCTGTGCCAGTCGGTCCACTCGCTACAATCGCTGCCATCGTGCATCTCGATACACTTGTGCCCAACCTATTCAACCCGCAACATGCCAATGCACGTGTGCTTTACTTATGAACTCCCTCATACCTTAAACATAAAGTTCAAATTTGTTTGTTGTTAACTATCCTATTCGCTAAAGATAACATTGGGTTTTGGTTATAATTTATTAGCATTCTTGAAACAATACCGTGTGAACTGTTGTAGAATATAAACAATCATATACTTTTTTTTTTCAATACACGAGTATATATAGAACCATACCAGATATATATATATAGGTATATAGCTGGTTGGTTACAATCTACCCCCAAATTCTACGAAAATGGCCATGTATTTACATAATTGGAGTAGAATTTTCAAAACAAATTAAATCTTAAAGAAAATATCATGGTTCAATTTACTAAAAGTAATTTTTGAATCATCAAATATTAATTCATGACGATTAATTAATTTACAAAATGTCTAAACATCAATATCTAATGTTAGATGAACATAATACAAAAGTCAAATTCTTAGACACTCGCAACGACGAGCTGAAACGAAAAAAAAAAAAGTTCAACGGACCTGAGATCAAGATCGAAAAATCCACAGTATTCGAAAAACTACAACTCTTTCAATACTGATATCAACGCTCATCCAATTGTCACTCATACACATTATTTAGGAGAGGGAGAAAAGTGTGCTACGGGGAATATCGAGTGATGTTTACTAACCAATAGAAGAGTCTCAATGCACTAAAAGTACGTACACTACCTCTATCAATTAGCACGCACCTAACAACAAAGTAGTCTCAGTGCACAACAATGTACGTTCACCGCTCTGTTGCTAAATACAATTAGATCGGAGAGTCTCAATGCACTAACTAGTACGTACACTACCCTGTTAGGGAGTCTCAATGCACTAATTAGTACGTACACTACCCCTTTCTAATCTCTACCTACTTAACTAGATCTGAAGCAGTCACAATGCACCATTCGGTACGTACACTAGCCTCATCTCCAATTACCCCTACCTAATCAGAACTAGATCCCAAGCAGTCTCAATGCACTAAAAGTACGTACACTAGCCTAGTTTCCACTTCCTCCTACATACAACTAGATTCAAAGCAGTCTCAATGCACTTCCATGTACGTACACTAGCCTCTTCTCTAGCCGTATCTAACACAACCAGCTCTGGAGCAGTCGCAATGCACCAAGATACGTACACTAGCTTCTTTCCAGTTAACCTATAGACAACTAGAACTAAAGCAGTCTCAATGCACCATAAGGTACGTACACTAGCTTCGTCTACTGTTGTACCTAGAGGCAACTAGACGTGAAACAGTCTCAATGCATCAAGGTACGTACACAAACCCCATCACCAGTTTCTACCTCCTACCACTTAATACTACACTACAAGAACTAAACTCCAATTTTTTAAAGATCGAAAAGACGGGAAATATTCCTAAACAAAATTGGAGTGAATTTAACTATAACATGTCCTAACTGTAGCGCAGATGCTTTTAATTACCTACTTGGGTAAAACCAAAATAAGTTTCGTTTCAAAACTAAAATAATATATAATAATCCCTTTCATACCAAAAACAATACGAAAATATAGTCAACTGAAGCCCTCAAACCTTCATACGCTTAACAATGACAACGCAGAAATTTTCTCTCTTCAAATACTCTGACATAAACAACAATAAAATAATTATTTTAATAAAACTATTTATTTCTAAACTGTAAACTTTTAATTCCTGAGTCTTTAATTAATATAGCAAACCTTCCTAAGTCCTTTCTAAATTATTTTACTATAAATTGGCAAAATTAAGTATCTTATAATTATTAAAGTACGATTTACTGAAATATGCTAATAGATGATTAGTCTAAAAATAACATTTATAAAATACACGTATGTTTTTAATTAAAGTGTTCCAGGCTTTCCTTGTTTTTCCTTCTTTAAATTATTTCGGTGCTTGGCTCTCAACTTCCGAGTTAGCGATCTTGATTTCTGCTTCAATGGTACAGCGGCAACGATGGATAATTCTTGATGATTAGATTTCTCGTTAGATTCTGTTTCGCTAAAGAAATCGTCATCAGGAACACTGTCTTCTATTTTTAAGAAATCTAGTGCACTCCTGATACTTTTTTCGGGATATATTATCCATTGCAAACGTACACGTCTTGGATAACGTTCCATTATAGTTTCAACTGCTCTTTCTTCTGTTTTAAAATATGACATTAAAAATCTCGCTTCATTATAAAGTTCACAAAAATATGTGCACATAGACTTATTTTTCCCATCAGTTGCCCATTGTCTATTGCGAAACTTAAATAATGCATCGCGCTGTACATAATCTCCCCAGTAATATTCCACAAAATCCGTTTTAAAATCTTCGATATCGCTCCAAGTCTTATACAGGATCCTAGACCAGGTCTTTGCATCTCCTATTAGGCAATCCATTATATAAATGATAATATTTTCTGTTGCATTAATTTTCTTCAAATAGCTCTCTAATTCTTCTAAAAATATCATAGGATGCATATTTGCTCCATCAAATGTAGGTTTTTCAGGCGCCGTCATAATAAAAATAGTTTTATTAATAACGGGTTGTATCTGCGTGCTCGATAATTCTTCCAATGGCATAATGTTTGAAATTCCTTGCGATTCTTCTAAATGTCGTACATTCGATGGACTTGTTATAATGATTCTCTTTTACTTTACACACTTCTCGTAAATTTTGATTGTCTCTACACACTACACTTTGTCTTTCTTTATAGATTATTCTAATCACAAAAGTAACCTCCTTTTAGATTCCTGCAACATACGAAAAGTAAATTTAAAAAAATATATCAAGCTTGAGCTTATTTTTTCTGAATTATTTCGTTCATAAATATGTTATAAAATTACTTAAAATTCGACCTATTTTCCTGATATTTGAATAATGCTAAAAATATATTAGTAGTCGTGTTATATAGGATACCTATATTATATTACTAAAACTACTAGGTGAAATTTCCAAACCACTAAAATTAGTTTAATGATTCAATGATAATAATATTTAAGGAATCTCTATCTATAATTACATAATGTTTTAGAATTCTAACCTAAAAAATAATATATGTATGCCCCTTTTTTATTCTTTCCAAATTTCTAGAAGCTTCCATTAAACTCTACCCTAAACACTTTTATCAAACACTATTCACATTCAACAGGCGATAGATATGTTCAAACCTAGCCAATAATAATTTCTCACCAATTTTAAACATACCTACTCTAAAACAGAATTTCTAAAATCTCTTGTGTATAACGCTCGTCTACATAATCATTATCTTGTGTGCACGCTGATTAATCACTTAATGTACATAGCATCGAAGCCATGTATAATCTGAAATCTGGCCTAACACATTACAAACTTCTATATTAACCTGTCCTAAACTAAAATTCTCATACCTATTAAACTCACTTAACCAAAAACCATAACAAAAAATTCAAGTGTCTTTACCTAGGAAAGGCCTTTGTCCAACAATAAACTACAATATTCGGTTAATATGATGATGATGGTGTTACACTTGAACATACATACGCCCTTATTTTAATTCTCTTGATATTAATAATATTCTATTTCTCTATAAAAATAGTAATTCTAATATTCTAATGAAGACCTAACTATATGAAACACTAACATTTTCCTACGTTCATAATTAATATTTACTGATATTCTGATGTTCATGTAATTATGTCTACCTCCTAGCATTAAAACTTTTACAATATCTAAAATAAATTAAATAATGTCTGCTACCCCCCGCTAACAATACTCTAATTATCCTATATTAGCACACTAAAGTAACCTAGAATGATGCAAGTTGAGTCTACCCCCCATTTATACAACGTTCATAGATTAAGACCTCTGTAAAGAGACTTCAACAAGTTAAGCCTAAAACCTAATTACCTAATTTATCATTACTGTAATGCCATAAATTAAATATCACCAATAATTACTAATGGTAATCAACTGTCTATACTACCAAATTAATAAAGTGGAAATGATTTATATCTAGACTATCTAAAACCCAAATTACTACTAACATACACACATACTTAGTTCATGAATACATTTCCCAAAGTTCACCAACGTGTCATCTATTCACAATAAATTATTATGTTATGAATCCCTTTGTTTTTGTTAACATTGAGCTTGCCAAGTATAACAAGTGTTACATTTCATTCTAAACAAAAACTAAACTAGTACTCCAAAAATCTTGATGAATAGATTATTATGTCAAGTGCTTGAGTACGCGCTAAGAATGCCACTTCGACGAAATTATCGCTAAGTACCTGGGAATGCAACTCACAAGTATCGATAACTAAAACTTACGACTTGACCGACGTCTCATGTTTAAAAAATGTAATGGTTGGGTTTTAAACTTAAGCCCAAATTTTATATACAGAATGAACCGTTACATTCCGTAACTTCCTCTTGTTTCCTTCCTTAAACTGGACATAAACAGTAAGAGTCGAATTCTATTTCTACATCTTAATTACTTAACTAAAAAGTTAACTTATGTGACTTCATTATCTACCTGATTCATAAAGACAGCCTCCTATCCACAATAAACACACAAACATTACAGAAAAGACTATAAAATAATGAATTTACGTCAGATTCAAATCAAGTTTTAGACTTAAAGTTTAAACTATGGCGCAGCACTCTTTCTTAGAAGATGGCTATTCGCTTAACTACATTATTCAGTGCGGTTGAATACTTTGTGTCATATATATTACCTACTAATCAGTTCTGTAACATCGGTAGACCTACACTAAAACAACAGTACCCAGAAGATGCCTATTCGTTAACATGTAATAAAACATACGACATTTTAAATCTAAGACTTACAGTTTTGTCTACCTAATTATTATTCCGTAATTATGATAACTATCCTACGTCTATTAACGTCTTGAACGAAAATACACGCTACCCCCAATAAATGCAGACTTTATTACGTTGGCAAATATATATAGTTTTCTATATAGCCTAAATAAAATACTAAGGACAAAAATAGACCTTAAGCTAGTCCTAACTTCCACATCCTGTATGCTAATCTCTCCACGGCAACAAAATGTGTGGTTATAATGAATTACAACCACTTGTTAGACCCAAAACAAAGCGTAACTATTCTAATAAGACATAAATTTTCTAATTGGACTTTATTATAAAGACGATCTACAAAGTTTATACCTACGCTAGAAACAAGATTTATAAAGTGAATAAATGATAAAATATAATAATATACTATAATCCTGGTCACTACGGCTCCAAAATGTACCGAACCGCCTTGCTTAAACTAACCTACCTAACTAAAATAGAAAAATTATCTAATAAAACAACCTAACCTTAACTATACCTAATTTATTTTTAACGGTAATCTAATATATCTTAATGTGATTAATGTCTAAAAACTATTTATCTAACAACAACATTAGACTAACCTAAGTAAACCTAACAAGACCTAAATGAAAACCTAAATACCTAACTATCTTACTTTAAATTGCTTTGTTTGGATCGTTGATTTGGCCAAGTAATCGTCTAGTGATGTCGTAGGAACCTATGTTATGCACGTTAATAACCCGAAGTCCTTTTCACATACATAATAGGAGTGGAGTTATTTGTCGTACCTAATATCCCTAAGTATAAAATGAACCTACTTAACTATCCTATCCTATGCCTATCCTATCCTATTCCTATGAATAGCTGCCTAACTAGCCATAATAGCTATCTATTTAAAACGTATGGATCCTGACTTAGATTTATAATAACATACATTTCTAATTAGAATCTAGTTAAACTCTAATGTTTACAAAATACTAAATTACCTATAAAGAAAGATTTTTTCTTTTGGGGTTAAAACGAGAGCACCTCCCCGCTCAACGCCATATGCCTCGTCTCCTGACTGGTCAGCATTCTGCCCCAAGTTCTTATGGAACTTATTTTTCTTTCTTTTTTTTATAATATATACGAGCAGTGCCTAACCTTTTTTATATAATATTTGTCGTTTCCAACATAGAGTACCAACTTATATAAGCTGAATATAACTTATACATTCTTATATTAAGTGTCAACCCATTCGTTGGAAAACGTCGCATATTAATTTGTTTGTCTGCTGTATATAGAGAGGACTTTATTTTTTAGCAATAAGGCAAGTTTGTCTAATAACTGTATTAAACCCATTCCAGTTCCAAGACTCCTTCAAACAACACAAATAAGACAAAATACTTGTCTTTGTATAGGATTGCAATGAATAATAATATCTCGACTTAGTATGGTACTCCGGATTCGCCTCGCTATACCAGATGTAACCAAGATCTTGCATTCGCCTCGATCAAATCTCGATAAATCATCCACTACAAATATAATCAGATTCACAATAGGATATTTCCTCATAATTGTGATAATTGGTGTCGTTCTTCAGAACCAAGACAACCAGAACAAAATAAAATACAGCTCACAAAAGATGAAGCTAATGCAAATATATTTCATGTAAATTGTGAATAGCCATTTTAGCATATCGCACAATGTCTGACTCTACCAGTGTTTCGGAAGTTTGGACTTTATGATGGAAAGAAACACCAAGTATCCATCAGTCGGGAAAAGTCATAGTAAATAACGTCATGTCAGTATGTAAGTTAAGTCATGTCCTACTTAAAAATAATCCCTATCAACTGTACTAAACTATTTATTATTCGAACAAAACAACTACTATATTAAATCTATGTACCTACACATTACCTAAAAACAAACAATATCAAAATAAATAATTATACCTAAACCTAAATAAATTCTAACTATTCATAATTTAACTACTTTACTATCCCACACCACAATTGAACCCCAAAAATATGAATCCTATTTCTTGCTGCTGATCTACCAGGCTCAGTAGACCAATTAAGGGCTTGAAGATGTCTTCGCCACAACAAGAATCCTAACCTATCCTATTACCCTACTTACTACCTAAGTTCCTATCAGCTAACTAACCAACTACACTAAAACGATCAAGCAAACTAGAGACACTCGCCTCACATTCAAATTACTCGCGTAGTTTTCCGAATGGTGCGATGGAAAACTCTAAGCTAAGCTAATTAAATATCCTACGTCGGCTAGGGACCACCATTAGACTAACTCCTGTTCCCTGGGTTTGTTATTTGTTATTCTCCGCAAAAGGGATTGGGACAACGGAAAAATAACGATAAATATATAAATAAATAAATGGGACAAGGCATTGGTAGATTTAGAAAACTGAAAACAGCTTTCCAAACCGTCCAAAGCCCAGGGAGTATAAAGACTGTCTCGAACGTAAAATCAGTCCCTGTTAGACACTCCAATCCAACAGCCTAACAAAACTCTAAGACGCTTTCTAGAAACAAAAGGCTAATCGTTAACAACCGCAAGGTGACCCGCCTTCAGTTCTAGAAATTCAACCCGACTCTGGCTGAAACTTAGATCAGGAACTCTGCTAAAAACCCCTTTATAGTAATCTAAACTAAACCTCATACTAATATTTTAAATATAGAGCACAAAAATACAACCCATCAAAATTAACAACACTAAACACTTAATCAAACTACATTGCAAGTTTGCACTGAATACCGTAATATATATTTCCCAACAATAAATAAACCAACATTATTTAAAATGTGGAATATTAAAAGCAGGAAAACACATATTCACTTATAAAATTACCCTTCTAATAAACGAATTAAACTGAACTAGAAATTTCACTGACACAAATACAATAATATATTATTCGCCAACAAAGATCATACTAGGATTTAGGTACACTAGCATAACCTAGGTCAGAGATCAACATATTAGCAATACACTATAATACCGAGCAGAGATCCGTCCTCTAAATTCGTATCAAAAGAATGACCCCTATACGTCACGACGAAACTCTTTTATTAAAATTTCTGTGCCAGTCGGTCCACTCGCTACAATCGCTGCCATCGTGCATCTCGATACACTTGTGCCCAACCTATTCAACCCGCAACATGCCAATGCACGTGTGCTTTACTTATGAACTCCCTCATACCTTAAACATAAAGTTCAAATTTGTTTGTTGTTAACTATCCTATTCGCTAAAGATAACATTGGGTTTTGGTTATAATTTATTAGCATTCTTGAAACAATACCGTGTGAACTGTTGTAGAATATAAACAATCATATACTTTTTTTTTTCAATACACGAGTATATATAGAACCATACCAGATATATATATATAGGTATATAGCTGGTTGGTTACAGCACTCTCTGCCAACGTACCAAATTAAATAGAAACTGACTGAATTTGTAGTCAACGCATTTAACGTGTCAATCTCATATTGTTAAATTACTGTAATAAGTTGAAATACTATTGATAAAGACCTACATTACTTGGCAGCGACGGCGATTGGCTAAAATCAGAGAGGTTATTTAATGACATTACGAATCCGGAGTCGCTTCAAAATATTTGTGAAAATTGCTCAAGGAGTTTAAAGTATCATAACGAAATTTGTACGGAGAGAGCACTTAGTTGAATTAAAGTAAAAATCCCTCTAACGTTTGTTTGATATGTGGCGACAATGCATTCAGTCGCAGGGCAGTAAATAAGCCGCAGGTGCCCACCTTAGCCGGTGCAGCTCCTAAATTACATCTGCTATCTACCGGGCAGAGATGTATCCAGAGAGATGGACGAACATTCTGTACCCTTACTATGAGTTTATAGCGACCGTACTTGCAAGCGGCTGGCAGTTGGCTTCACCTGGTCTCGTGAAAGTTTTCCGTTTTTTTCTAGAGAACGTTATTATACCTACACATCAAGAAACGTTGTCTAAAGCCTCTATTAGTCGAAAATTTGTTGATAGAGTCTGGCTAGCCAAATAATGTTGACAGATATTTCCTTGTGGCATCACCAATTGTCTATGACTTTAAAAAAAGTCTAAAAATATGTTGTCAATTTATGTCATTCGTTCAAATTGTTCGCGGTTTATGAGGCAATTATTTTAAATAAATGGCAAAATATTAACAATGACGATATCAAGTGAGGTCCGCAAACTACTATTTAAGCTTTTAAATAATTATGACAATGTGCGAAGCCGAAATGAAGCGTTGTATAACGAAAAAATGCAATGTTTACATGTCGTAAACAATTTTGTAGGTGGGTCTTCTATAAATATTTTGATACTTTATGTACTAGTTCTAACATTTACTTACCTATAACTTTATTAAGTACACGAATTTATTAATAACTACTTGAATTTCATACACAGGACAAAAGTGTAAAGAACCGGATAAATTAAAAATTCTAGAAAATATCAATAAAATCAAATTATTGGAACGTAAACAGTTACTTACTGAAAACCAATATATAGAAGACATTTGTGGAGTGACTGGTCAGTAGTACTCGTAATTTGATATAAACATATAAAATGTATGCAAATAGCTTGCTCGGCCGAAAATGTCTATATATGAGCGACGAGCGTGTCGGTGGAATCTTGCACTTGGTGTTTTTTGGTGTTCGATTAATATTATGGTAATATTATTTTCCCCTTGTATATGGTTAGAATTAGAAAGTGTGAATATGTGTTTGTCGTAGACTGTACCGTACATAGTGATAGAAATTATGTGAGCTGACTATGGCGGTTGTCACACTGCCGCCGCGTCTCGTTGCGAGACGCGGAGCTACGGACTCGCATGCGGAGACAACGCACCAACGTCCGAGTTTTCTCAGCATCTCCGTCCGGAGCTGCGATGCACGACGTCCCGCGTTACTTTCGTCTCGCGTTTATTTCACATTCGAACGTTAAGGTGAAAACAGTTCTATTTGTCGATAAAATGGGAACGGAACTTATTCAGAACGCTGCGGTGATACTTTCAGCTTGGTTTTTGTACAATCGAGTCATAAATTCTGGGTACATTCCTATTTACAAACCAGACCGATAAATGGGTCTTTTGCTAGAGATTACGAAGATTTAAGGCAACGCGAAGAAACATTTTTTAATTGCACCCGCATGTCAACCGCGTCATTTGATTATTTGCTAAGCAAAATTGGAGTGATTATTACTGGCGCGGACGCAAATCGACGTTCTATTACAGCCGAAGAAAAGCTTTAGCTTACACTCAAGGACTTAAGTGATAATCTAATATGTAGGTACTTCAATCTTCAATTATACTTTTATAAGAATTCCCTATATTTTGATTATGATTAAAACCGATACTTACTATAAAACTAAATAAATTTGGAATTTAATAAAAACAATATGTCGAATACTAAGTAACTCAGCTTTTAATGTTTTTGATAACTATTCACTAATTGAGCATAAATCACAGATCATATATTTACTCTAACTACTTAATAAAAATATTTGTTTACAAATTACTATAATCTTGTTTTATACTTTCTTAAATACGTCCTTCTTGAACTAAAAACGGTCCGGCACTGCGGAGCTCAGTGTGACATACCCTGCGGCACGCATCGCATCTCCGTCCCAGCGCGCGAGTCGTCGTGCGTCTCGCTACTCCGCGCGTCGAGGCGGAGCCAGTGTGTCGTACCATGCGATTTTTCTATACAAAATCAAGATTCTACATACAAAGTTAAAAAACGCATCAACGGACGACGCTGCGAGATGCGGAGCAGTGTGACAACCGCCTATGAGTGCACGTCAACATATATTTAACTTATTTCCTTGGGTACCTTACGTGTGCATAGAAAATCGCAAATAATTTCTAGTATCAAAACTATAATTCCTACTACACCAAGTGTGACCAGCCACAGATTTTATTAATTTCCCGCCAAAACTTTAAGTAATATTTCATTAGCCAGACTATAGCAGTGACAGGCAATAAGGCCCTTTAAAAGTGATACGAATATGTTTTGGAAAATATATTAAAAAACAGTTACTCTTTTAAAAATGGTCAGGCACGATTTGACACCTTATAGTTGTAGGACCGTTTGTAGCGCAATACGGCAATACACACAATAGTTTTAAACCATTTTTTAAAGAGTTTAGACCAGTTTTTAATAAGTTTTACAGAACATACGATAGCTTTAATAAAATTCATTTAAAATATGCCTATCACCCTATTATTAATCAAACATAATTAAATGCACACGCGGCCCTGCCTCGTATAGCCGCCGCACGTCGCCACTGCTTGCCGCAGAAGTCGTGGCATGTCCTATCTATCTATCTATCTGCCACAGACGTCCACTTCTGAACATAGGCCTCTCCTATGACTCGCCACAAGGTGCGATCCCAAGCTGACCGCATCCATTGATTCCCCGCTACTCTCAGTCATCCGTCCATCTAGTCGGGAGCCGACCGCACTATAATAACATTGGTTTAAATACCTGTCAGTTTCCTCCAGAACCTCGTAATATAATTTAATGGAATGCACTCTTTTCCACACACTTTATTTATAATATTACGTTCACGACTGTGAATGGTTTTTGGCATTTTCTGTGGTTATTTTTAAATATTTGTCTTTTAAAGAAACCAACCACGAATGACATCGACATTGTCGACAAACCATCATAAAATCATTTCAGTGTAAGAAATTAGTTCCAGTGAAATTCCGCAATATGGCGCATCCGTATAATTATATTTCTGGTCAGGCTTTACCTTGGTTATAATTGAAATGTTTGCGAACTTTAGTGTCGTAGTATAAACATTACGAGCGCGTGTCGTTGGCGTGCAATAGAAAGTTTTGAACTGCAGAACTCGAAACTTCATTATGCATGCTCTACACATTAGGTGAGACACTTGGCGGGAACTTTGCAAAACCTGCGAGACTTATTTTAAACTACTTAGAAGATGGCCACAACCTCGCTCGTGGTTCTTTAATTTCCGTAAGGGTGGAGACAGACGAGCGTATTTTTTTGAGTTCTATGTCGCATGGCATGGCACTATAAGTATGGCGCGACCTTAATTACGCGACTAAAAATGGAAAAATTTACTGCCTTCACCCTAATCGGGTAAAATATATTTTATAACCATCTTTGGATGTCAAACTATGCACCAAAGCGTTGGCACGACTGCTGCCGAAGGCTTTTTCGGAGATTAGTGACAAAGATATAGAGATTGGATTAGATGTTATTTCTAGTTCTACCACTATGCGGCTCGAGCTGTGTTAATAACTGACGCCCCAGTACTATACAATGTTGAAAATACATTCATTGAACCAACACAATATACAGAGAGGTATGGCTAAATTCTATATTATAATATAACTTATCGTAACTTTACTTCTAAAATTTTACTAACGCTAAACTACTGAGAAAATTCAATAACAAACATTTATTAGTTTTTCTAAATTTATTTAGTCAGTAAGTTCTCTGTATCTTTGTACCTCACGTATTGTAGTAAATCACGCAGCGTTTTCTTATATTGAACTTAGCTGAGTAGATATAGGTCCAATTTGGGATTTGATTTATTGTAAAGAAGCGGTCCTAGAAATATGTAAAAACGTAGAGAGAAAGCGTGTTTTGTTTGCATATTATATCAACAAACAATATCTTTACGCCTTTTGTCGGTACTGTAAGGAGTTGTGCACTGTCTTAAAACTGTACCGAAAATAAATAACTGCTGAACACAGTGATGCAATGCTCCGTCTTTCTATTTCCTTAGAACAATTCAGCGCGCGTCGCTTATCAAAGATCACAAGAGAAAACTTGTAGTGTTTTTTCATGTGGTTCTAGGAATGCCTACAAATGAAAAACATTAGGTAAGTAAGAGGAAGCGTCGATTCCTTCTACAATAGAATTATTTACGCTCTTGGGGCCGCTCGCTGGAGCGCACTGCGATATTGTCTTCCACGGTTTTTGCGAGCCATTGGAAGTACATAAATTGCCGCACTTTAAAGAAACTGCACTCGATTTGTTGGGACCGTACCGGAGTAAGAAGCGTTATAAATGGTTGGTTTGAATTTTTATTGAATTCGCTTACTTTAACTCTGTTCGAGGTACGGTAATAGATGAATAATTTATAAAGCTGGTTTGTTTTGGTTTCAAGTTCTAGTAGTTTAAACATATAGGTGCACCTATATTGTTTTAAATAATAGATGAACTTGCTTTGAATTAACCATGGACTATGTTTTCGTTGCGGGTGTGTGTGTGCAAACGTTTTAGATTTTAGAGTAATCCAAAATTGACTGATAGCTGGTACAAATAAGACTTTTATTTACATTTGCATACATTGAAAAATAAACTTATTCATTTAATTTTAGTACCTAAAGATTTTTAATGTTCAACTTTTTTTTCTTACAGTTATAAATTAGTGCCAGATACATACAAATTATTATAGTTCTTACTTGTCTTATTTAGTAAACAATAAGCTACTATTCTACCCTTAAAGTATGAGTTTTATTAAATAAAAAATGTGCCATTTTCTCTTTTTAAGTAAAGAAACCCGAATCATTATTTTGGAAATCACGCTGTCAATTTTATATATTTAATGTATTATTGCTAGAAAACTATTCCATAAAATACAATTCATTATTGATCTATGGGACGGAGCCACCCAGTAAGCATATAATTGCCTGTGTTGTGATGCATTAAATGTCAATTTCGAGGTTAGAATCTTGTTTCCTACAATGAACACGTAAGTAACAGACTGTAATTTGCGAACTCGAGCAAAAATTAATCTCAAAACTGTCACAATCCCCACTGCACCGGCATAGTCCAGCGTCCAGTGTGCCCGAATGCTGTAATTTGGTATTTTCAGCCTGTAATTTGGAGCCGCGGGCGCCGAGCGGTATGCTAATAAGCACGTCCAAGTTTGAAATCCAATGCTCTTCTATTTAGTTCCATCATGCTTGGCGAATGGCCCCTGCATCTGGGTAGCTTCGTGGGGGTAATTTGACGGACATTGGCAGTATTATTGGCATTAGTTGTGATGTAAAATAACGTGACTCATATCTATGTAGAATAAAAAAAAAGTTATGAATATCAGTTTTCTATGGGGTGTAATTATTTTTAGTCAAAATCGTAAGACGCGAGGCAGGGTCTGCATGGTCGCCAGCCAGCCGTACAGTGATATCCATAAAAATTCGACGACGTGGTTGGCTCAGTTTGTATGCACTTGCCTACTGAGCCGGCGGTCCTGGGTTCGAACCCCGGCCAGGGCAAATATTTGTTTGATGAACTCGAATATTTGTGCTTGGGTCATGGATGTTATCTATATAATATATTATTATGTATATCGTCGTCTAGTGCCCATAGAACAAGCTTTGCTTAGTTTGGGACTAGGTCGATTTGTGTAGGATTGTCCCTTAATATATTAAAAAAATTTTTTTGCTTATCACGCATTTACGGCTGGATGGATTTTAACCAATCCCACCTTAATGGTAGGACTTCGACGCACGATGCACTACCGATCTCTGACTTTTAATCCCAAAAAAAATGTGTTCCCGTGAGCGGGTAACACCGCTTGGTGCAGCTGCAGCTAGCTATTTCATAAAGAGTACAAGTAGGTAAGGGTAGCTTAATGATGAACTTACGTTATAGAAATTAGTCCGTCTCCACTACATTTGTACTCAGAGCATCGAAACTTGCTCCGACTTCGGTCGGGCGCGATACGCTGCTATGAGCGCAGTTTAACTTACACAAGAGAACTAAGTTCGGAACGTGAAATTCATATTCCATATTCAAAACACTTAGAATAAATACACCTAGAAACCTAGTTAGCACGTGAAAAGGAAACCAGTTTTGGTAGTCACGGGCTAAGTTTCGTCCGCGTGCGCATCTGTCTCAACGTCAACTTTACCTACTTTGGGTTCCTTAAACTCGTCTTGTGAGTTGGTGATGATTGATGAATGTTCAAATAAACGTTCAGAGAATAATACAAGCTTGTCATGAAAAGATAGATAGATAGATAGATAAAAACTTTATTTCATCACCGACACCAACAGTAACATTAAAAGGAGACCTATAAGCTAAACATTTTTACAATTAGCAAAGAGATAACAAACATTTAAGAAAATAGCACTTAAAACTAAGTACATAGGTACATTTATTTTTGTAACAACTAAAATCGAGAATGTGTGTGGTATGAAATAGGCGCTGACTCAGCATAATACTGCGAAGAACGCAGCGCTGATCTTCCGTCAGTAACCTTTCTTAAAAAAACGAATGCCGGAACCGGACAAACAGTGCAGCACTGTCACAGTCTTAATCTTAATAAATGAAAAAATAAAAAAAATAATTTATATTTATGTTACATCATTCTTGCTGAAGGTTTAAAACGTATACGACGTAAAAAACAATAATTTGTAATAAACTATGTGCTATGTAAGTACAGGTTGTGTGCGTGTTTGGGTGTATGTATATCTGTATATGTATGGTAATGGTTAAACTTGGATTATTTTTTATTATTAGGTAGATAAGTATAAGAATATGAAATTGCATAGAATAAAGAGAAATAGGAGTTTTAGGTATTTTCTAGTTGAATTTTAAGAAGATGTGACCGGAATTTTGATTTAAAACTAGCTTTCGATTTAAGAACCCGAATTGGTGGTGGTATATTATTCCAACACTTAGTAGCACAATACGAGTACCTAAAACTCCCTCTGAAAGCGGCCGTGCGGTGTTTTGGAGCTTGCAGTACCAGAGTACGCGGTACTCTGACCGAATGACAATTTCTGTTACTAGCAAAAACCAGTTTTTTTATATAGGTAGCTAGGAGATTGTGTTTTTATGATGTCAAAAAGAAGGCACGCTAACATGAGTTGTTGGCGATGTAACATTTTAAGACACTTGGCATTATTTAGAAAGGGAGTGATATGAGTACGAGGAGGCATTTTATAACAAAATCTGGCACAAGCGTTCTGAACCCTTTGTATCTGGCGCTGAGATCGAGCCAACAAACAAGGGCCATAAGCAGTAATGCAATAGTTTAACTTTGACAAAATTAGAGCTTCGCAAAGTCTCACCCTGACGTCAACACTTAGAAAATCACGGATATTGTATAAAACTTTGAGACGGTACATACAGCTCCGTACCGTTTCAGCTACGTGGCTCTCAAAACGTAAATTACTGTCCATCAGCAGACTCAGGTTACGTGCCTCGATAACACGATCTATTTTCACGTTATTCATTTCAATAATGGGATTATTGGCTATTATTTTATTTGTCTGGCTCAGAGATCCAAGAATTGATTTTATGGGATTTAGTACCAGACAATTTTCAGAGGCCCAATCCGAAATGCGTTTCAGGTCAGAAGTTATTTTGGAAACTGCAGAGGCTGTCTCGTTGGGGTGAAAAGAGAAGTAAATTTGGAGGTCATCGGCATATAGATGGTATTTACAATGTCTGATACAGGATTTAATAATGTCGGCACTATAAAGAATGAATAACAGAGGACCCAGGATGGAACCTTGCGGTACTCCCCTTGTCACAGTGATTGTATCAGATGACTCAGAACTCCCGTCACTCTGGGTTATTTTGACTAATTGCTGACGATCAGTAAAATAACTCTCGAACCATTTTATTGTGTTTTTCTGAAAACAAAATGATTCACAAAAACTTATTTTATTATTGATGTACAGAGCGCTATTTTACAAGTTTCTATTTAACTTGCAATTTATGTATGTGTGTGTGTAGCTATGTAAGTATGTTTCTTCGGGTGGAATCTTGCAACTGAATTTTGAAGCAGATATCTTTGACCGATGGAACTGAAATTTTGCATACCTACTAACTTAGATGACAATATAATAATATGGTACCATGGAACTGACCGGATGATGGAGCCGGAAGATGGCACTAGAAACTCTATAATAGATAAAACAAACCTACCGAGTTTGGGGTCTTTAGAATCGTCTCAGTGAGCAATTGATGGCTGTTAAAAAGTACAATCTGCTGTAAAAGCTTATCACAAGACTGACATTTTTGACAGAAGCTTATTATCGGTTAGGTATGAATCGTTTACGGATTTAGAATGTTATACAATGACAATAATGATTTGATGACGACTATCACGAGATGACGGCAACTGTTAGGGTAATGAGACTATTTTCATTCAAGCACTAGTGCTTACAAAGCGTTCAAATTTCGAACATTACTGTTCTACCATCGGAACTGGTCTGAATTCAGTTAGACTACATCTCTCCATCCCAATTCAAATTATATACTCAAACTTTATCCAGTTTCCATCTTCGTTTTGCAGTACTACTTTTCAATTTATCGATAGGTATATTGACTTTAGATATCAAATTTGGTTTGGGATGTTCAAATTAGTGTATTGACTGGGAAGAATTTTTAAGATAAACAAATATCATTCAAACGTTAATTCAACTATTTGTAAATGTCAACTCTGTTTTTACCAAACGTAAATATGTTTCTATGGCGGCAGAACGATTGAAAAGCAGAACGCCCCAAATATGTGACCGAATTTCTTTCGTCAAATTCATTCCCCGTGGCCCTCAAACGTATTCAAATAACGAGAAAAACGCTGCAATGTCCACTCAACACGCTTTATATAACACTTCAATCAGGACAAGCAATAAGCATCGGAATAAATCTTAAATGTTCCGAGCGACGAGGAAACTCACAAATTTGAAATGCCTCGGAAAATCCTACGTATTCCACACGGTGTCAACAAACCCGAAACAGCCAAAATCCAACCTTAAACCCAAGACGCACGAGCCGCTGTGTCCGCGGATGTATCTTTGTTACCATCTACCAGAGCCGTTTTACGAAATACAATATCCTCCTGACACCTCGCGTCCTTTACAAAGTGCTAAATAAACTGTACTCTAAAGTCCGAATATTTTTTAACCCCTTATGTCGACAATGGACGACCGACCTACAGGTAGCCTCAATTCCCGAGTGTTTGTTTTCTCCCGCGAAAAAGATATTGGACACGTGATTGCTCACAGCCAATGAAATTTAAGTAATAGCAATAGTTTGTCCTTGAAGTTCGATAGAGATATCCTACCTAGTCGCCGTCATTCTTGCGACGAGTGCTCAGGCAGGAGTCTACAGCTATGGCGGCACGTGGTCGACGCAGTAAGTAAAACTTATATTTTTTTTGTTAAATTTGCTCGTTTTGACGTAGTTTTTTTATAGAATCGCAAATTAGTAAACATTCTTTCAAAATCATACTTTTGTGTAGAAATGAAGTACAGTAAAGTAAATAAACCGTCGTAAAAATATTAAACCTATACAAAGACCTGTCGTTCGTAGTGTATGTTTTAAGTATGTGAAATTGATCTTATGTAAATCACTTTCGGCACTAATACTTAAAGTAGTGCATGTTTTATTTTCAGCGTTACGATACCGTGATATTACAGCATTACTAAATTATTCCGAATTTGAAGACTCCAGTGGCGATGAAGACTTTATTGAGGACACCCACGCTTTCATAAGTGAATCTCGATCTTCCGCTGACGAAGACTCGAGCGAGTCGAGCGATAGCTACGACAGTGATGATAACAATTTACCAAAGGTTGCTTAAGTTTTATTGCATTAAAACCGAGAATTTTCCCAGAATATTGAATCAGACATGATTCAATTTTCATGTGACTTTAATTTTCATATATTAATTAAAGGCAATTTGCCTTAATTTTGTTTTTATTTGAAAAGAATGTTCTCTCAATGTAGAATTAAGTTGTTTTGATGTTAGTTAAAGATATTAAGATTTAATCACAAACATAATTTAAAGCGAAATGCTACTTAGAAATATGTTAAGCACTTGCAATCATATTGATCCTGTTCGCAAATAAAAATCTCAGTTAGATACTTAGAGATATTAAGTTTTTTTGAATTTATCAAAGGTGTTTTTTCATGAAAAACATTATAAAACTAAGTGTTGATTGGGTAAATTTTTTACTTTTTATGATTATATTAAAAAATCAATAAAAATATGATTATGTTTATTACTCAATGTGTAACATTACATTAAATTTCATTAAAATTTTAAATAATTTGTTTAATTTATTCACGTAACCTACATATGCTTGAATGACCTAAAGTCCTTTATAAAAGACAAAAAATACCTAAACAGAAATATGTTCAATGTCTTTATCAAACAATATCAAAAAACATTTGTTTTAGTGAAAACTTGAGAAACAGCTTAGTGTATGTTTTTTTCAACAGCCAAGGTCTCGGACTTTGCAACAGAAACAGTTTAATGCTTTGTAAAGTACATTCGGCTATAGTGGCAAGGAATTTCAGTTAAATGCTCGGTGTCAGGAGGATATTAAGGGAATAATATTTCTTCATAAATCGTCGTAGGTGCACCGCACTCACGCCCGGGTTAGCGGGTATAAAAGTAAAATCTTATACGTTTACGGTCGACGGCTGGCTAGTTGTGGTGCTGTTATGGAGCCAATGAAACTAAAGCAGCATTGTATTAAAAATATGAATCATTTTCGCGCTCAGTTGAATGGGCCGTATAAATAATAGTGTTGCTGCAATGTTGCAGGGTGTTTTCATGTTATGAGGCCAGCAAGATGAGATAAATAGTTGACCTTTATGAAGCCGAGTTGAAAGTTTCTAAGCTTTTGCAAAAAAAATATTGCAATGGCACGGAGCTGAACAAAAAAAAAAGTAGTTGGTTTGAAAATGTACGAGACTTCAAAGTTGCCGGTTTTTTAAATAAAAGCAAATTAAAATTAAAGCAAGTTTCAGAATGCTTATTTCTTCATGCAACAATATTATATTTTTATGACAATCATGTAATTAAGTGTAAATTTCGGGACCAAACTGGAAAATTACTTGTTTTACATATTATATACTACATAATAATATACACCATAAGGATGACGTCACGCTTAATTAGGCTTTAGTATGAAGAATTTTCAGCGCTCCATAGGAATATCGAATTATAATTAGGTGTAATTTCTGACTTTTAGAGTATTTTAAACATTATTTAATATGGGTATTTTATTCCTTAAACAATAGTATTAGTTCTGAGTTTCGAAAAAAGTAATCATCATCTTATTGTCATCCTGCCACAAAAGTTTTGATAATTAGTTACTAGATTCGTTTCGAATCTAGTCTCTAAACAAACCTGAGGCGTCTCGCGTTTATTTCGAACCCGATGTTTATGATCGTGTCGTAGACAGTTCCGCTTTGCTATACAATCTGTAGTAGAATACCTTCCTCAATACAAAACGACCTAGGTTATAAGAGAAGTAATGTCTCTTACGCCGTTTCGCACGTGGATCGATCTTACGTCACATTGATTTTAATAGGCAATTTGGCGGGCATTTTGACGTCAGTGGGATTGGCTGTCGAATACAGCCGCGGTCAAGGGGAAGCTTTAATGAATCGATAATATAGTTGTGCCTATAATTATAATGGAATAGCGGTGTTCGCTGAATTTAGAATGTTTAAGTGAGAAGAATTATTCAAAAATTATCGGGCAAAAATTAAAAAAAAACCTCTCCGGCTCGGTTTGCTCGACAATAATGTTGTATAAAGTTATTTATTAGTCGGGGTACATTTCTTTTTAAAGTTAAAACGGCCGTATAATAAAAGGCATAGGTCCAACGGTAATAGTAATAGGTTCAGGTAAACAGCCGAAACGGAAGAGGTAGCTCCGACTTATCGCTACTTATGAGAAGAGGAGCTGAGAGCCTCGAGAAACTGGTCATGTGTGGTGGAGTGGAAGGCAAGAGAGGCCGCGGCCGCTCGCCAACTAGATGGACTGACCAAGTGAAAGAAGCTACTTCCTCGAAGAAATTCCATCATGCTGTGATAGCAACAATAGATCGAGACCGATGGAGACACCTGGGGGCCTATGATGGTTGCGTTTATCGCGTGATAAATAAGTGACAAAGCATATGTCACTCACACTCGCATTATGTCAAAGCGTGACGGATGCTTTATCACTTATTTATCGCGTGATAAACGCAACCATCATAGGGCCCCTAATCAAGAATACGATACCTTGTGAACACGATCCTCAGGAATGAGGGACCGAGAAAAGAAGAAGAAGTATATATTCTTGCGCCATTTTTGAGAAAAGCACTATATTTGTCTCAGCCGAAAGGGCAATTGCTGGCTTCGTATTATTAACAATTCCCTACTTCCCATACTTCGACAATAATGTACTACTGTATACGCATTCATAAATTACAAGAGTATGCAGAAAATCTTGATTCCTATTTCAAAACACTTGCGTAAAAATTGGAGCAGTCCGACACGCAGCATTTTCTTCACAATCAGTTTCAAAAATTTCGTTATGGTTGATTTAGTTTTGGTGGAGAAACAATCGAGAACGAACCTCGATTTGCATGGAATAATTAGCAGTGACATTTCCTTTTAACTACACTGCTTAATAGTCCATAGTGTAAAACTGCTTTATACCCTCACACCATATAAACGCACTCAACTCTTGTTGAATCCAACTCACTACGGTGACCACTTTTCCCACACATGTCCGCCCAAGCTGCTAAAAGCACTAAACTTCTTCAAGTTAAATCTATACAACTAAAACTTCGAGTTGACTCGTTTCATTGTACTGTGACCATCGATCGCGGTGGGACTGTCCCGTTTCACGCGACACGGCCGGGATATTAATGAGACGTGGTTTTGTTACGATTTTTACGGAGCGGAAATTTTAATGGCGTTTTTCAATTGTTATTTCGAGTTATAGGGGCTTTCTATATTACGACTTGCATGTAATTGAATTACATTAGGGTTCAATCTGATACCTTATTTTAGAATAGGAGCATTAAATTAGGATTCTCAAGAGAGCCTGTGAGTCGGAATTAATGTTTAGACACTACGATTTAGTAACGTTATACTAAAACGAACGTCAAACTAAAACTAACTAAAGTTAAAATCATACTTTTATGCATTTTTTTTCCACCGGTTGGTAATTTGAACTATGGAAACTTGAAATAAATCTTGTAGAATACTATTCAAACTATTGAGACTGTCCCTTCCAACCCAACTGACTGACTAAGTTTAAAATGAGCATTAAAAATATGTAAGATAATTTGCAATAAAGTTAAAAAATTAATACAGACAGGCAGGTTGCCATTGAATATAACTATATTCATTATCTTTTATAATTAGCTACAGTGTGGCTTGGCATTACACATACATTCGGGTCATTATTCGAGCGTTTCAACTGCCTCACTTTCGTGGACATATTTTGGAAGAATTGGGCATAGATTTTGCTGCCATTTTCGGATATTTGATAGATGTCCGGCAAACTTTGATACCTGACCAGAAACGAAATTGAAATCTGCAGCCACTTCTACAAAAATGTGACCACGAAAGTAATTCGGAACAAACGCTCAAATAATGACCCATTCGTATCATAAAGGATGATAGAGGAGCGTTTACCTAATTACCTTAAACTGTATTTAAATAAATCATTCAAATCATTTCATTTCATTTCAAACATATAAATACACTAAGAAACACTATAAAATCTAACCAGTAGACGTCTTACCTGTACTATTCAAGGCTTTGCAACTGTCAAATTGCCTCCATCTCATTGCCTATTAAATAAATAAAAATCACTGAATTCAGATACGAAATTGATTTCGTGTTACTAACTTTAGGACTCACTTACTTTACTTATTAACAGATTTTTCCCAGTGTACAATTTTCTTAAAATCTTGACTCGGAATAGCTATTATGTGAATAAAACTCCAATGAGTACTAAAGCAAATTATGACTTGTAATTTTCAACCAAAAATACGGCCTTCACAATTACGAAGGTACCAAATCATGACCCACGACAACAAAGCGAATATTTTCTCATAATCGCCTGTTTTCGGAACATTCAAACAAAAAATACCGAGCCAGTACGATGCAGCGGTGAGAAATATCCAATTTGCCGCGTTTGCCCTCTAAATTGACGCCATTTTTTATTACGACCCGCCATGTTGCGCAGTGCTGCCACCGCAGCGGTTTTTTCAGAAAAAAACCGTCCGGACCGACGAGAATGAGATCCGAACGCCTGGTCAGAAAAAGGTTAAAAAGTGTCCTCAATTATTTTCGAAAACATGTGCACATTACAATGTAAGATTCTACGGAAATTCTGTAGCTTGATGCATATGAGTTGGTTAAGAAAGAATGAGGTAAGATTGATTTCAGGTGATCTTGTATTTGTGGGAGGATGTTTATCTTTATTATATCTATACAAGACATAAATATGCCATCTGATGATCGAGAGTATCTTTTATCTTAACGCTAAAAACATTTTAATGAGGAGAGTAATTTTAATTTTTAGTGCATGAGGGGATAATGACAAAATATCTTTTTATTGAGGATTTAAAAAAAACGCCGTATGATGAAAGCAAAACTACAAATCTTGATCACGAAACTTCGTTTATTTAAGCGGTTAATATTTTACCTTTATCTTGAGAACAAAATGGATCATAGATAGATGTCCCTTTCTGTCGAAACAAAATCAATTACTTACATCCAAAACAATTGCAAATTGTGGCAATTTGCATAGTCAGTTCAAAAAGACAAAAGTCGTCCCTCCGATGGTCAAAAGTTAAGAGATTGTATGAAACCAGGTTATATTGCTATTATTACATTCGATTATAGAAGAGGGAATCGTCAGTCTCGAACCTAAGTCAATGACCCTGGTAGCGCAGTGCGAATTTCTAGATGACCGAAAAAATAGGTTTATTTCAAAAGTTATTTCATTGAGAGTGTTTCCATGGTTTCGGTGAATAATTCTATCCCAATTTCATACACAAAAAAAAAAAGATTTGTTAACAGTAGCCTAAATCTCAGCTGCTAGTTACATAAATCGGAGGACTGACCAACTGAGTGCTACTGGTAACATTGGCAATTTGCATAGTCAGTTCAAAAAACAAAAGTCGTCCCTCCGGTGGTCAAAAGTTAAGAGCTTGTATGAATCCAGGTTATATTGCTATTACATTGGATTATAGAAGAGGGACTCGTCAATTTCGCCTATGTCCACAGAAAAGTGTCGAACCTAAGTCTATGACCCTGGTAGCGCAGCGCTTTCACTCTACTCCCAATATACTACCCAAGTTCAAATCGGATGTGCACACCCGCCAACACCTCCAGAACATGAATAGACCCCATTTTCTCTCAACTCACGTACATGTCGTATTTTATTGGATCATTAAACCCGAGCATGTCCCGCCCGGTCCATCAATGTATCCAATCCAACATATTGGCTGTTTGTTTAGATCCTTTTAACTTTAAACGAATAATAAAAGGAGACTTTTTAGGCACGAGTGCGAAGGCACTCTGGAGTCTATAAGCGAGGAGATTGGATGATTTTTTAAAGAAACCTGAGTTCAGTAAAGGCAGAAAATAAAAGAAACTTTAACTATAATTACCGTCGTGTCCTGTAACTGCGCCTTATTTGACATAAGTGAGATTTACTTAATATCTATAAGGCAGGCGTTACCTCAAAACTACTAAATACCAATATTTTTTATGGCTGTCAACCTTTAGCGGACAGATTTCGCGACACCAACGTGTTTTAAACTAGTCTTTTTTCCTAAACTTCGCCTATTATCTACACGTCCTTTTCAATATGCCTACTTCGACCTAGTTCAAGCTCATATTGTATTGTCACATTTCCATTAGACCTAACGTAAGTAAGTCACAGAACATACACTTGGCTTTGGGGCCATATATTAACCATATTAACCAATGCAATTCAAAGCTAAAATAGATGGACTGACGAAGTTATAGGCATATTTTAGTGGGAGTAGTAGTCGCAGTCCATCTAGTCGGGGGCCACGCTTTCCTATACCTGGTCGCCACTCTAGGACTTTGCTGCTCCAACGGCCATCCATTCTCCGGGCTACATGGCCTGCCCATTGCCACTTCAGCGTCTGTGGCTGATAGAATTATATAGAATAATATATAGTAGTGGCAGTAGCAGTAGCAATATATATTTTGGGATTACCAACATAAAATCACTACACAGTATGAAACAAAGTCGCGTCCTGCTGTCTGTCCCTGTATGCTTAGATATTTAAAACTAAGCAACGCAAAGTGATTCAAGGGAAGGTTTATATGTATATATAATACATGCATAATTTATCAGCATTGCACCCGTAGGGGTAGGTCGCTAGTATAGTATAAAACAAACTCGCTGCCTGCTGTCTGTCCCTATGTACCTTATATGTATGCTGAGATATTTAAAACTACGCAACGGATTTTGACGCATTTTTTAATAGATAAAGTGATTCAAGAGGAAGGTTTATATGTATAATAATACGTGCGTAATTTATCAGCATTGCACCCGTGCGAAGTCGCGTGGGTCGCTAATAGTTATATAAAACAACTTTTGATTAAATACCAGTGTACCGACCTGGCAAATTCGCGGTTTGTTTCATACGACAGCAAATAACGAGTGCGTCAATTTGTACGTCCTTCAGACTGGAAGTAATGCGCAGATTAACTGTAGTCGTGTGGCTTTTGTACTCATTAATATAGCTGTTTAGTATTAATTGCTCATTTCGCTTTAATGTATGGGCTATCGGACGGTTGGGGAACATTTATACTGTGTATGACTTAGTACACTTACTAAATATCCTAACCCTTCTGCCGTGCTAAGTTTAAAGGCGACATTTTCGTATGGAGCTCCATAGAAAAAGGTCGCCTCTTACCTTAGTACGGCAGCTTTAATGGTCCTCAAACCCGTGGCAGATAAAAAAAGCGATGACTGGACGTCGTGGAGGCCGATATGCGTGAAATCAGGCTCACAAAAGAGGATGCCCAGGATCGTGCACATTGGAGGAAAGCCAGTAACAAAGAGGACCCTTGCAACAGCCTGCATAGCGCTAGGTATTAAATAAATGAATATTAAGGGACAATCTTTCAAATCAACCTAGTTCCAAACTAAGCAAAGTTTGTACTATGGGTAGTAGATGACGATACATTATAATATATAGATAACACAAATTACCCAGGAACAAAATACTCGAGTTATTCGATACTTGCCCAGCCCGGGATTCGAACAAGGCTCATTAGGTAGGACACTACAAACTGCGCCAACCGCGACGTCTAAAAAGAAAAAGATACTTATAAATCTACGATATAGTAGAGTTGCTAAGCCGCGAAATTGTGCGCATCGGGTTACAAGCATGAAATTTTTACCACACATAGAGCGTTCCACATTGATTATTTTCAGATGTGGAGGGAAGTCAGATTCGTCCCCTGTGTGATGGGAGAGCGGGGTGAAGAGGACCAAGTACTGCTCTTTTTCTTTTTTTTATTACTGATCATTAAAGGCTATTAGGGCTTGTGGGACATCGTTTTCGTGTAAAATAGATATCAGCTATTAATTTTTTATGTTATTTAAGAATAGTTTCTTGTTAAAATTTGGGTTTTTTGCCGAAAAGGTAAAAATCAAAACAAGTTTTTTTTATTCAGAACGATAAATTAGTTATTTATCTTGAATATTTACAATTTAAAAAAATATTACAAAACAGCAAATTTAATCCTGTTTTTAAAAATATATACATATTGGGCACATCTAATATAAAAAATACCTTGAAAAAAATGTTGATGTGAAGCTTAGCCTGCGTGTTCTAGTACATTTAGCTAAGTCGCGAAATTGTGTACATCGGGATACAACCACGAAATTTCTACCACAGATAGAGTATTTTGCGGTAATTATTTTCAGATGTGGAGGGAAGTCAGATTCGTCCCCTGTGCGGCGGGAGAGTGGGGTGAATAGGACAAAGGAGTCCTCTTTTTCTTTTTATATTACTGATCAGGCAACGCTAGTAGGACTTGCGTCGTGTCGTTTTCGTGTAAAACAGATATCAGAAATTCATTTTTTATGTTATTTATTCATAGTACCATATAAAAATATGGTTGTATTTCCGAAATTGTAAAAATCATAACAAGTTTTTTTTATTCAGGGAGATTAATTACTTATATTTCCTGAATATTTACAACAAACTAAAATATTACAAAATAGCAAATTTAATCTAGTTTCTAAAAACATATACATATTGGGCACTTTTCACACAAATAGTAACTTAAATAAATTGTTGATGTTGAGAGTAGCCCGCGTGCTCGTGATACATTTGCAAAAAAAAACCATTTTTTTATTGCATTAATTTGTTTTTCTAGGACGTATATGGTAAATATTATATGTAAAAGCATGTTAATAATCATTATTTAATGTATTTAATGAAGCGAAATAGGATGCGTTCGGAGATTTACGTTGGTTACGCCGACGTAAAGATATATTTTAAGCTACTGTTTGTATGAAAAGTGCCCAACATGCATATATTTTTAGAAACTAGATTAAATGAGCTTTTTAAAATAATAATAATAATTTTAAAATGTTCACGAAATTGAACTAATTTACCTCACTGAATAAAAAAACTTGTTGTGATTTTTACCTTTTCGGCCATACACCCATATTTTTATATAGAACTATACAAAAATAACATAAAAAATTAATTTCTGATATTTGTTTTACACGGAAACGATACCAAACACGTCCTGGTAGACTTAACTGACCAGCAATAAAGAAAGAAAAGAGGGATACTTGGCCCTATTCACTCCACTCTCCCGCCTCACAGGGGACGAATCTGACTTCCCTCCACATCTGAAAATAATCACCATGGAACACTCTATCTATGGTAGAAATTTCATGCTTGTAACCCGATGCGCACAATTATGTTAGAAAACAGCGGACTAACAACTCTACTAATATGATTTCTAATTCTTATCCCGCCTTGTCTAGTCTCCCCCCAGCAATGGAAAATTCTTCGACTGCTCGTTTTCAGTCATTTCGCATTTGTATATTTCAGTCTTTTAAATAAAACAACGCGTATATTAATTATTTGAAGACGTCCCTGACGTTTTGGTAGCTTTACAGATACCGTTTTCAAAGGTTGACTGAGAAAAAAAAAATTTTCCTCTGTCAATGTTACATTTGTACATACTACCCATTTTATAAATATATTATGAATTTAAAATAGAGGTGTATCATACATGCCAGATGGGCCTAATGTGTACACGAATAATCCGTTTAAATTGTTATCTTTACAGTCGCGGAAACCGAAGAAAATATAATTTCAGTCTTTGTTAAAAAAATTGGTACACTTTTCCAGGGATCTATTATATCCACATCTTAATTAATTTACAATTTGGTCTTACGCTATCTGATTAATGTTTATTTCTCAAACTTGCAGAAACTTAGACCCTTGTAGAATATGAAAACGAATAACAAAATCAGCTTTTCAGCGTACCAACGCGTAATGATTTAATTAAAACAGCCATTAGCGCAACGCCAAAACTGCAAAACTTTGCGCTCATTAATTTTAAAATCTCCCAAAACTAAACGGTTCAAGTGGGGTGAATAAATCGTAATTGGGTTTCTAAACTATTAAGCACCGTTTCGATAATGGTCCTCTTTAGTTAAAAAGAATGTTCAAAGTTGATTGCTAATTTGTGCTCAGACGTTGATAAGCCTTCTAACTTAGTGCATAACCACTCAATTGCTTCGAATTTTGAGTTGAACTCTATTTATATAATAAAATAAGAGCGGTGACAGGTAGCCGTAGTTACCAAAAGCAATCTAGTGGATAATACTGTCACAGAGTATAGAGGAACAGAGTCATCAGTCATCAACTTCATAAAAAAGAAGTCATTGTGTTGAGTAAGCTATATACTTACCTATATCCATTAAGCAGAACCATTGTCAGGAACGACCCGACATGTTTCGAACTCATATGGAGCTCTTCATCAGGGACAGCTATCCGTGCTGCTACGCGATTCATGGCCCACATATGAGTTCGAAACATGTCGGGTTTTTATAATTATTGAAGATGTCTAACTATTAAATACAAACAACTAATAATACTCTTTGGAACTGTTCACGAGTAAGCGAGCGTGACGCCGCGGGATAATATCGCTCAATATGAGGTCTGGGATAATGAAATGGTGAGTGGAGACTCGCAAATTCTCTCCATTAACTCGCTTTAATCAACTGTCTCTGTCGGAGTTTAAATAATCCGAGGTAATAAGCCTGACTTTGTGTGATTATGATTAGGTTAGCGGGTGTTTCAAGAGTCTGTTAATGATATTGGAAAAGGGTTTTCGCTAGTTGCAATTAGGTCAATTTGTTTTGGATACATTGACTTTAGAATGTGTGATGGAGTATTATTTTTTAAAGCTATAAAGTGTTGGTTTTATTAATTTAATAGTAGATTTTTCCAGGGGCTCAATTAGACCAATTTTGGAGATATCTCCATTATCTCGCCATCTGTCACTTTTGACGTGTCCCTACTTGGCAAGTGGCGATAAAGATCGCAACTTCGCCAACCCGGTTGCATTAAGTTTGCGTCTCCTTTGTATGTGACGGCATAGATATCAGTTGCATACTTAACTTGACCAGCTGTACGTGAAATTAGACAGCTGAGCTCATGATCGGCGCTTTTAATATGCCAAATGTCGTCAGCTTGTTCAGTCGCCGAGGCCAAAATCGGTCAGGATACGATGATGTTTTAATACATACATACATTTAAACAACGGTGCCAATAAACCTGTTTAAATCAATTGTTTTATAGAAGAAAAAATCGTGGCACTAACATATTTACTATGTCCTCGTAGATATTCTACGTAGCAAATTTTTAGCTGTACGTGAAATTAGACAGCTGAGCTCATGATCGGCGCTTTTAATATGCCAAATGTCGTCAGCTTGTTCAGTCGCCGAGGCCAAAATCGGTCAGGATACGATGATGTTTTAATACATACATACATTTAAACAACGGTGCCAATAAACCTGTTTAAATCAATTATTTTATAGAAGAAAAAATCGTGGCACTAAGATATTTACTATGTCCTCGTAGATATTCTACGTAGCAAATTTTTGTACTACTTCCTCTACTTGGACTATGTTCCACATTTCTAATATATTTCCTTAATTCGTAATAAGAGTTTCGCTCTGGAGTAATCCCTACTCCCTATTCCTTGTTAGTTTGTTGATCTCATGATACGTCAGACGGCGCCAAATCGCCAATGCTTATTTTCTCTTAAACTTGATGAAAATAATCTTCCACTGCCTCTTCTTCAGTCAACTTACCTTCTATTTTAAGTATAATATCAGTGTTTAACATTATGTTTCACTTTGTTCCAGCAGAAACACCCTCATGTCATCTTTGAAGCGCGAACCAAGGCCAACAAGGGCTGTGCCAACAAGCTGGAGTACCGTCCCAAGAGCCGCCGCACCAAGCACGTGTCGTTCGTCGAGACGCCCATGGCTGATGACCCTATAGCTGTCGTGTAAGTACCCTTATTAAAGCTTAAACACCATTCGACGTCACACACGACGACGTCACTCACGACGACGACACACCTCCCAGTGCACTGTAAGGCCCTTATCACACTTGCGAGTTGCGAGCGTGTTTTCTATATAAATGTCTGTCGCGGCGAACTCGCTACGTGATCACCTTCATAATAGTTCCCTATCGAATCGCAAGTGTGATAGCCCCTTAGAGTACCTACGTTTCCATTAATGAGAAGCTTGTCTGAGTACCTATAGAGTATTCACTCCGCGTCAATGGCAACACCTGTCTTATCATTGCTCTTTTCAAATCACATTTTAACTGTAGACAGTATCACCTTGTATCGAGACCAAATCACACCGTACGATTAAAAAACATAAAAGATTTATTTTTATTCAACCAACGAGAATGTTGTGTATATAGGGCTTGCAATTTCGGAATGGTTAGTATAGACAGTATCGGAAATTCCGGAATTTTCGATACTGGTCATACAAGCCAATTCCGGAATTACAAAATGCTAAACATGCTTAAAACAAGATTACAAACAACACGATGAGAGGACATCGAAAGACAAACTAGCATCTTAAAAGCTAAACGAAACTTTCTAAAACACAAACATGCATTTAACTCCGCACAGGTCATTTTAAATCCCATTAAAAAATCATGCATGAGCGCACAGACTTTCCAGTTTAAACTTTTAATACAATTTAACAATTCCGAACTTGTATCCGAAGAGCTTCCACTCCAGCAAACAAACACTATATCAGAATAGTTTGAGAAAAAACGCAAAAATAACTCTTGGGAGCTCGTCTAGTTACGATATTAAATCACAGAGTTGTCCTGGCAACTTTTGAATAATGCAGTGTACCAACTTTGAAGCAAAAAGTCTCGATCTTATTCTGGAATCTCGTGAACGTTGTAAGTTTACGGCGAGAGCTAGGTTGTACAGGATTGACGATTCTGAACGTACATACGAGAAATAAAATGAAGTCTCTTAACTATATCGTTGTCGAGCTTGCTCTTGTTGGAGTTTCGTTTTAGTTAAATAGAAGTCTTGATTCACGCGACAAGTTCTATCTAATTAAATTGTCGATGGCAGAATATGTGAACATACGAATATTTAGCTCGATACTCGTATTCAAGATGTTATGATATGTGACATTGATTCCTATGGACTTTTGTTTGAAGAAAGGACGAGACATTGTAATGTGGGAGGTGTAACTCTGGTAGAAGGTGCAAAATACAAGATAGAACTTGGATTATAATTTATTTAGCGTTCAGCCACGATACAGAGCTTAAGCATGAATGCCCGGCTCTCTTGGTGAATGACAGAGACGGCCATAATTCTAAATATTTAAATATATTTTTAATACAAAATCTAGTTGCCAGCTCTACTCTCTACTGACCAAAGAGATCCTTACAATCCAAGTTCTATCTTGTGTTTTGCACCTTCTACCAGACTTACACCTCCCACAGTAAACCGTGTTATAGGAAGAGAGAAAAGAGTCGATTTGGCAGTCTGCGGACATAACATGATTGATAAGTAGTAACATAGAAAAAAATGTGCTAAAAAGGTTGCCACTCAGCTAAGTTAGTTAATAGACTTTGAACAAAATGAAATGGAATACTAACTTCATAGGACGCATTACAACGCACCCTCAGATGCAAATAAGCATTATCAAGGTGTCACTTATCTCAAACCATTTCTCTCGGCGCCAATTATCACAATGCACAGCACACAAATCATTACGCCAAATCATATCACCAATCAAACACACAGCCGTCAAGGAAAAGAAATTCGCATTTACGATACAACCAGAGGGTCATTACTGCGCACCGTTCGGCCCGATCCGACACTTACTACAACACTTAAGCAACCTCCCATCTCGACAGATCACAAACCCCTAGCAGCTTTACTGGCTACATCATAGAGCCCGCTTTCAATAATAAGGGAATTCAGATCGGAGCTCCTGGTAGGAACCAGTCCTTATTTGCCATAAATCACTCGGTCGCACCCAATTTGTCGGCGGGAACTGATGAAAAGGCCTTAGGGGCTAGGCCCTCAATATAGCGAATTCGTTTTATTCCATCGACAGCTTTGCGGTATTTAAAGCGGCTTGGGGTATTTGTGGAGTTTTAGTAGCTTGAGCGGATTGAGCACGGGAAAAGGTATAACTTGAAGAAAATTAGCGAAAAGCAAATAGATGCATATTCTCTTTGGTTTGTGTGAATTGTTTAAGCAAATACTTAGTTTGAATTCCCTGCTAGCTTGTGAAATTCGACTACACTCAAACTAAATATTTGCAAGACTATGAATTCTGGAAGCGCCTGGTTAACCTTGAAAACTCCGAGACCAATGTCTCATTAAATATCAATCATGAACAAAAATCTTGCACAAGTTAATAAATCCTGACCTGTGCAGAGACTGGCGTACCTTATAATAGTCAAGAATTTGAACTCATGAAAACTACGCATTATCTTGAATGGAGCGTCTCGAGAAAAAAAAACTTATTTAATTTTTGATTCAAGATCCAGCCCTCATCGCAATCCGTAACCTGCACCGCTCGAAAGTTCAACAGCATTACGTTAAATTCCTCCTTTTTAACCAATCCACGAACCGATCGCGCTGGCAGATCGACCCTCCATTCAGTAGCCTCGTATCTCATGATTGCATAACTCTAAGACCAACTTCATGAGCACAAGATAGGGTTCAAACTTGAAATGTGAAAATCAAGATACGATGATATGGAAATAAACAGAGAAGATAAGAAGGAAGCTTTATCCTTCCCATTTCACTTTGATGCCCCCTTGGGACATTACAATGACTGCTTTGACGTTACAAACTGTCGTCCTAAGCTAATGATTTGATTTCGGAACGTTAATGAGAACCCGTCTTTTAGTGGGGTTCATTAAAAAGATAATGGTCATGAGGTGAAGGTCGGGAGGGATGTTACTAGGACAAGAGAAAACAATTTGACAATATAGTTAGTCTGACCATGCGAAGTATGAAGTTAATGACAGTAACAACTGATATCTGGCTGTCAGATTACAATCTACCTTGTGATCAATCAATCTAGTTTGTGAGTGTGTTTGAATGTTTATTACTTCTTCACGCTCAAACGGCTGGACTATCCCGAAAAAATGTAGAGTTCCCGTGGAATGAGGGCATTATTTTGCAATAGCGATTCAAATTTAATGCTCACCTCTAGGTGGAAGAAAATAACTTGCAATTTAGCATTTGACTGAAGGACAAGTCACTATTCCGGATGGAAAACACGAAATACTGCGTCCGCCAATGACTGATAACCAAGTGACAGTGACGATAAGCTAAAAATTCAAATCTTCCGAGTGATTACTATTGCTATTTCATCATCAATAAAACAAGAACAGAATTGGTTTAAGAATTTAGAAATATCTTTCCGTCCTCAAAAATAGAGAATGCTGAAAGCTGATTCGATGTAGTTGGGCCATTATTTTATTGGTCGTACAGTCCACTTTTTTAGATTTTGGATATTTTCTATTTCGTGACCCCTATATAGGTCGTATGAAAATATAACGGAATGGAACACAAAAATATTGGGACACTTTTTTCTCTTAATTAGATCGAAAGAGCTCGTGATTCTGAGTAGAAAATACCTAAAATATCCAAAATCTGAAAAAAGTCGGGTGTACAACAAAAAAAGGTCCAGTTTTACCCGACTTAAAATCATTATTATAAATAATGATTTGATTACCAAGTCAGTAAAAAGAGGGACCTTTAAATTCGAACTCGCTCTTTTATTAAATACGTTAAACTACAACCCCCATTAACCATGTATATAAGGAGTAAATAACCGTTATTGTATTGATCATCAGTACTTAGATATTCCCTTTTAATATTCATAAACTTAATAAATATTAACGATTATAAAACATTCATTGTAATTAATAACAGAGCTCTATTTTAATCACTCTAGAAACTCCCAAAGAAAACCCGAGTGACTTTCCTTGAGAGCCAGGCCAGTAATTACTACCTAAACAACGTTAGAGGCGTATCTGCCGTGTTTCAACTCGCTACCACTCCTGACAAATTTGCCCGAATCACGCGAGCTCGACGTAGCTCGGGATCTCTCGGGCAAAAATAGTCCCAAAAGGGATTAAATTTGCCGAATAAATTATCCGAGGGTTTGCTTTTTCCGAACAAGATTGTCTAAACAAATGTAGCGTGGCATCGAGGTAGGAGTGAGCAAATACGGCGAGGATTCGTGGTTTTTGCCGTCGCGAACCGGTCGGGCACTTATGGAAGAGACAATTGAATCAAAATATGTATTTGGTATGCTCGAGTGCTGTAATGTCTATAGTCAGATGGAAGTAAGTGTGTTACTCTGTGCATACATACGATCGACTCAAATTAGTACCTCTAAAGTGTTTTTAGTGGCGCAGTCGGTAGGATACTAAAAATCTTTGATATGAAGATTATGACCTGTTGTCTACCGTTTTTAATTTGTTTATAGGTGATTTCTTGTGTAAATGTTTTTCTGCGTGCAATAAAGCGTACTTGTATTGTATTGTATTATGACTTTCATATTTCGTTCTACAGAATGTTTTTATCTAAATCTAAATCTAATACTACTTCGTAAATTACTTCATATAAAAAAAAATATCACTTTATTTTTGCTTTCATACATTCGTACATTTACAGATGGTGCATTATACATTGTTTCCGTTATGAAACGTTGTACGGCACTCCAATATTTGTCAGAATGTCAGTTTAACTACTAATGCTGCACCTACTTAGACCGACATTCTACTTCGTACTTTATTGCAAAACACTATCCAAAAATGACATCAAAGCGAGCGCTGGTTGCAAAAAGCGAATAAAACCGATTAAGTCAGCAGCTTTATCAGGGCTCCGTTGGCAACTCGGTCCTAATCAACTTTATCTGTCCGTCCGTCAGGACCGTTATTATCAGAGGGATTGCGAACGCTGCTTACTACGAATATTGGATTGGAAACGGAGAATCTTTGAGTCAGAGCGGTTTGAGAGGTCAGGGGTACTTGGGTCGAAAATCGGAGTTTGTATGCTGTCCCTGTCGCTCTTATATTGTACAATATTTGAGTAAGTGAAAGTGAAAATTTTGGGAGGGTTTCTAAATATAAGCTGAAATTTGGAACTAAAGGACGTACTTATCGCAAGAAATGCATCTCTAATTCGATCTGAATACTTCCTTATTGCCTTTCTAATTTGTTTAAACTTCTATCGTCCCTTGCTTTTTTTCGTAAACGTGTTGAAAGTCGTATTTCTAACCCTGACATAAAAGAGAAGTGTTTTACATGTGTGTCTAGCAGTGGCATCGTACCTTCCAAAAGGATGGTCCGATTTGAATGCGGTTTTTTAAATCGAAAACCTTGTTTTTCGAGTTAGTTCTTAGCTATGCTTGCTTTTTCTAATTAGGTTATTCTTAAATGTGTTAAAAAGTGTATTTTAAATATTCATTAAATAATACATCCCTATAGGTTTTTTTTTTCAACATACTCTACCAGGCAAACATAGGGCCAAACCAGAAACTCAAGTGCGGAATTGTACCTGGATTTCGAGTACCCTCTGATATTAGAGCTTGTAATGCACATAGCCGCTCGGTTTCTCGTGACATAATATCTTATAAAATGGATCGCTTGGTAGAACTTTCATTTCAAGAGAAGCTCTTTCCCGTAATTGTTTATATGATGGATACTCAAAAGACAGGAGCTGTAACTTAAATTTCATTGGTAAGGTCATTGATGGGTGTCCCTTGTTTTGTCGACAAATTTTTCATCGAATTTCATTTCATCGAAAACGTTTCAAGTAACATTTAGTTCACGAATTATTGTTTGGTGGAATTTTATTTCATGACCAGATCATTCCAATTTTTATTATTTTATAGAAAAACTGTTCAGGGAATATTATTTGGTTAATGGTGATTCATTTTGTATGAATTTTAAATGACAGAATAACAAAACAACGAATTTCATTGGTTCGAAATTTTATTACAACATTACAAAATATTTCTATATCGAGTGGTCGAGAAATCCTAACATTTCCTATTTCGAAATAAAATTCGGCGAAGTGAGTGTCGACAATTTGATGATAAACCGTCATTGATAGGTATAAAGAAAACTTGCAAAAACACACAAATATGTTTTCGTGGTGGTGTCTGAACCGGTTTATAATCAAATTGTCGACACTCACTTCGCCGAATTTTATTTCAAAGTCAACGTTTCATGTATTTTCATTTCGTCGACAATTCAGTTCGTGGAATGTGCATTACAAGTAATTTTAAATCGTGTATTTTTACTTGTCGCATGATTCATTACATAGTTGTATTATGTCATGGAAAACGTTTTGTGGTTCATTGTTTCAAGTATTTTTAATTAACATACAAATTATCGGACCAAGTCGGACCGGCCTGAAGGCGAAATAGGAAATGTTAGGATTTCTCAACCAACTTTTTCGTGTCTTCACTTCGTGTTTAAGTAGATTTTGAACAAAATTGTACGCGATTACCAGACTAAGTTTATGAATTTTGAGTTCAGAGCTTAATCCACGTAGAGATCCAGTAAAATAGTAGTGGTGAGATCTCTGATGTCTTTGGTATTTATATTTTCTTAATATACCAGCACCATCTCTCGGACAAGTCGCGCACAAACGGGCAAATTCTAGTATATTCACAAGATAAGCTTACTGCTGATATTATTTGGTTTATAAACACGTTAGCTAGCGACACGTACTCGTAGCACACGAAACACGGCGCACGAAACTTTTTTAATAACTCACCAATGTTTCGTCGGTAAATAGTTCTCGGCAATTCCAACTTGTGTGCACTCATTCAATGGAAAAACGTACTAACAATCTATGAAAATACTGTGTGTTTATAGCCTTTTTCCATCAAACGACACTGCAGTCTCACTTTAGACTAGCCCTGTTCTGAAAAAATACTTAATATGTGCATGGTACTTTCGGGAATTCAAATAGGTAAAACTGGCGTATATAAAAGCCAACTGTTAAGCGATATCTGACCTGACTAGAAATTAGAACAGTGGGCTAGATTTAAAATAAAAAAATTGACACTTGATGAAAGACACGTTGATATCCGTCAGTCTGTAGATGACATTTTGGGATCATCATCATCATCATCTCAGCCATAGGACGTCCACTGCTGAACATAGGCCTCCCCTTTGGACTTCCATATATACCGGTTGGAAGCGACCTGCATCCAGCGCTTTCCGGCGACCTTTATAAGGTCATCTGTCCATCGTGTAGGTGGACGTCCTACGCTGCGCTTGCTTGTCCGAGGTCTCCACTCGAGCACTTTTCGGCCCCATCGGTCATCTGCTCTGCGTGCTATGTGGCCTGCCCATTGCCACTTCAACTTGCTAATCCGGTGAGCTATATCGGTCACTTTAGTTCGTCTACGGATTTCCTCATTTCTGATTCGATCACGTAGAGACACCCCGAGCATAGCCCTCTCCATTGCTCGTTGAGCTACTTTGAGCTTTGAGATGAGGCCGATAGTGAAAGACCACGTTTCGGTGCCGTAAGTCATCACTGGTAACACACATTGGTTGAAGACTTTCGTCTTGAGGCACTGAGGTATGTCGGACGAAAAGACATTGCGTAGTTTCCCGAACGCTGCCCAGCCGAGTTGGATTCGGCGGTTGACCTCTTTCTCGAAGTTGGACCTACCTAATTGGTACATTTTGGGATACATCTGTTGAATAAACCACTTCTAAAGACATTAATTTAATACATTTCTAATCAACCCAAAACTACGTCATAGGCAGAATTATAAAAGAACTGATGCGTATCAGTTCTTAGATAGCACGCTATCCAGCTCTGCTACTTTTGTAGGCACCGATAAAACTAAAACTAAACTAATAATTTTGGCACAGTGACCCAAACAGGATATTAGCCTCCGAAACGAAACCACGGCACTTGCTCTTGCTTAAAGCTTACGCAGATCTATCTCCCAAAAAATAAATACAGATACAATTTGATTCCCTTCTCTTCATTATCTCTTCCCTTCTTCCAAAGTCATCAGTACCTAGTCTACACAAGTTAAACCAAGAAATGTCATCACTAACCAAAACTTTTTTGCAGAGAAAGAACACCGCGGTCCAAGGAAGGCGACTGGCGATGGTGGAAGGACGCCGGCCTCCGAGAACTGAAGCGACGCCGACGAGACGTGCGCGAGACGACGAAGTACATAGAGACAGCGCTCGTCATCGACCGGGCCATGTTCGAGAGACGCAACGGAAGCACAAGATCCGAGGTCGTCCATGATGCTATACAAGTTGCCAACATCGCTGACCTGGTGAGTTTACCTGCTTCCATCATTACCGAGATCAGCCACATATAGTTTGTTTCCAGTGTGCATTTGCCACTAACCGTCTTCATCCTTAAATCAGCGTAGGTGTTCTACATTTCAATAAAACAATTTAAACGGATTACGTCGCGTATATTCATTATTTGAACTTTCCTGACGTTTCGGCAACTAAACAATACATGAACAACATAAGCGATGACATAACGTTAACATGACATTCATTTATTAGTACAAAATAAAGTCCAAGGAATACAACAAGGAATAACACTTACAATAAAACTATACCTAAAAATTAAACTAAACTCGAACATAATAAACTTCTTTAAATCTAAAAATGGCCCCTGCGGCATAGTGCCAAAGATGCTGGCGGCATTTCCTCGCTGAAGAGACATACAACATAGGAGAACATAAGAGATTTAGAAAAAGGAACTACTATATAAACGGGTGAAACGCAAAATCCAACGGAACGATATCGAAGATCAGACCGACTCACCACCACTAAGGGCTTAATAATAAAGCCAATCATCTGGATACATGCTGTTCCTATGTATAATATCACGAGATAAATGTATCCACTGAAGCAACGTAGACGGGACACGAGATGTATGTACATGGCGAGCGCATCGCTCATATAAATAGACTAATCTCACAAAACCTCATTATCCATCGGCCTGTACTTTAACGTAAATTTACCTAAACAATCCATCATGTTCTATTGTTTTAGGTTAACGCAAACATCATCCTTACACGTCAAAATAAATGTAATGCTTGCCGGATTAGACTATGTCCTCACATTTGTTTATCCCTATGTCTACCCTGACGGGAATGTTCTGGGGGACTTGGATACGCCCTGTTTTCTTTAGACAGCCAGTGGATAGGAGACTAATTAACAACACTGAGTAAAAACACTGTTGGTAGTTATTTAATCCAAAAGGAATATAGAGGAATTCAAAGTGACCGTAGTATGTAGTGACACTACATTCTAAGTTTAAATCCATCACCTTCTAAAAATACAACTTATATAAAGGAAAACCGCCCCTTAACCTTTTCCATTGGCATCGGCCACTAAACTTTTTCCATCGTACGCAGAGGCAATTGTGACCCCAGCCTTAACGTTACCCCCAACGGTTATGTGTTCAGTGCAAATCGACTGCTTACACCCTCGACATTATATCTCCCATTTAGAGTATTTCAAAATATAAACCTTGTTTTCTAACGCGGTAGACTACCTTTGCAATAATACTGCTGACCGAGATATGACTTTGTGATTGTGAGCGGCGCAAATAGAGCTCTGAACATAGAATCCTACACGTTATGCTACGGATGACAGTTTGAGGTTGTAAAAAGTCATCTTTATAGTTTAGGTTACGTCTTAGCTGTGGAATGGTATAACTTAATCGAATTCCTGAACAACATTCTAAATGCGATGTTGATAAAAACTGAGTAATGTATTCAGACCTGGCTTGGTAATGTTCTTAGTGGTCTGAGAACTTAATGATCAATGATTAATATATCTGCCATCTGTTTAATAAACTCCAATTTCACTGCTTAGATTATATTCGGTTTACGGCACGCACTTGAACAAAAATCAGATAGCATCTTTTTCGACATAACTATAAATAGTTTTCGAATCCAGGTCATTACAACCTGGCAATTTTTGAAACAAATTTCGCGTCCCAAATCTACCGGCAAAAGAGCACTAGAAAACCTACTGTCACGGCACTCAAGTGCGCCAATAACAACTCAATTGTTCGAGAACAAAGTCCACTTCAACTCGCAAGGTCGTGGCGGCGTGCCAGCTGCAATCGATCAAGTCAATAACAGCTATAAAACTGCGGAACAGTGACGGTGTAGTTTTTTGGTGTAATGGAGACATCGAAAACTTGGTTTGAGGCTGGATGCTGGCCCTAGCCCTTAAACTGACAGCAAAAATGAAAGGTCAATGGTTCAAACCTAAGGGTGAATAAAGCAAACTATTCTGGTTTGAGAAAAAGTATGTGCAAAGAGTCAAAGAGTGCCTCGAACCACGCTTATAGCCAACGCACACCTGGATGGTTTGTTCGATCAAAGTCAGCGTTAAACCATGTCACAATTAAATGAGTCACATTATTTTACCTAAACAACAGGTCCACACAACACAGTTCCTAGGCGGCGCTTGCAAAGATCAAACGAGATAGTTTTCTACATTTTTAGCTGAACAGAAATGGAACGCGTAGCACCTTAATGCGCGCCAGCGTGTTGTGATCCCGTTTTGATATAGATAGAAGACAGTGTAGCAGCTTCTATGGCATATTAAAATTAATAATGCTCCTTTCAGTCCACATCAAGCTGCAAATCCTTATCGCAGCGTGTTATTACAGGCACAGCCCCTAATAATGTGCGACTGCAAACCGCATGTTTAATCAGGCTCGAAGCTCCAGTGCAGAAGCTAATTGCCTGCTGGATCATACGTGGTCCATAGTCCATACACATATACACACATACGTACGCAAATATAGTCAGGAAATGGACTAGGTATGACCTTAAAGGTGATTTTTATACATACGCTCTCGACTACTTCTCTCTGGTTTTTAACCCCAACGAAAAATACTGCGGTTACAAGTTTAAAAAATAAGAGCGATATTATACCTATACTTGTGTCGAGATAGTTAAAATTTAGTTTATCAACATTATATTTTCTTCGGTTTCCGCGACTGTCACACATTTAATATGACACATATTCATTATTTTAGCTTTCCTTGCGTATAAGGAATATAGGCGACATAATCCGTTTAAATGATTTATTTCAGTTATCAACACTAGTTAAATATTCTTTTGACTACACTTCTCCAATGAACAATAAGTCAATAACAAACATAAATATGTACCTTAGCACATTTCCACGTGACGCCGTTCTGACTTGGAACATTGGAACAACATAACTTTACGTCGTCTTGGCATTAATCTGCTTGAACATTGACGCTAGCACCACCGAGTGAAAATATAATTTCCTAAGAGCACGTACGGGTGCTACACGTACAATCCTGCATTCGGAGTCCACGTTAACATACGTCTGTACAGATGCTTCTACAATCACAATAAAGACGGTATTACATTGCAACTTCGACGCAAAGTGTCCCGAACACATGCTAAACTTTGTACATTATCTCCGCGTGATTATGGGTTGCCTGTCAGAATTCGCCGTTATCTCGGAAAGTTTTGTGCCGATGCCCTTAAAATGTGAAGGTAATTGAGGTGTACATTATTCTCAACATCAAAGGCTGATTGTTATAAGGGTATAATGAATGATTAAAGGTACCGGGATCAAAGAAAATGCGAACAAACGAAAGTGGGCTTCTTGAAGAAATTGTATTAGTGACTACGAGTAGGGGGAACATGTCAAGTATGTTCGCGCGTTGTCCCTTGTTCATAAAAAGTTACGAGAGCAACAGCAAAGTGTATTAATTTAGTGTAGCTTAATTCTACATTAAAATTACCGGAAAATATTATTAATAGAACACTTTGAAGTTGAGCTCCTTTCATGAATACTTTTGTCAGCTACCCATATTCGCCTTAAGCAGTTTTGTTTTAAAATTCAACGATCTAAATAGGACTTCTATAAATCGGGGCATAATCTTTATTTTCCATCATTATTAACTGCGTATCGTTACATCGGTGTACGTTGTTACTTAAGTGTATTTTTCGATTGTTATAATTATTTGTGAGTTCCTGTAATTGGCTTTATACTTCTATTTAAGTTTCTATATGCAGTACATTAACTATTCTCTTAAACAAAAATTAGAATCTAGTGAGGAGTTAATGATTTATCTAAATGCACTTTTGTTATTTGACAATTACCCATTTCTTTTTCGTCTCGATGAAGTACCTACTCTAGGGATAATCTATCCCGTCGTTCTGGATGCATTTGGTAGTAGACAGTCCATACCCTCTTAAGTTTGGCGGAATTGACACCGAGAAACTTTACCGATATTAATAATGTTCGGTTCTGTCGGATGATCTGGTTGTATGTGAAATACTCTGTTTCTCTTGCAGTACTTCCGAACGCTGAACACGCGGGTGTCGCTCGTCTACATCGAGTCCTGGCAGGGAGGAGACCAGGCTGATATCGATCGGAAACAAGACATCACTCGCGCCATCCTCAAATTTAATGACTACACTTCGAGGAAGCTATTCAAGATCGAGAAGGACACCACCCAGTTACTCACGTAAGTGGCACTCTTTATTAGCTTCTTTTTTTAGGACTTTTGACTCCTCGAGAAGATTCAACTAAAGCTTATAGCTGCCTCTAATTCGCGGTGACTGTGCCAATCTCTGGCCAGCTCTTTCCGAGAGAAGCGGCTTCTTATGTCACTACTTATTAACTAATACACAATAGACCGCTATTCCTATGCGATAAGTGAGGAAAAAGAAGTCTTGTGCTGGTGCCTTTACTCCACATCACATCAGAGCTACCTTATACGTAAGCGAACACAATACATCCGATAAACGGTTTCATTGTGAGAATTCCGAGAAAAGGTATGATGTTACAATCCGTGAGAGCGGTGCACGAGACCAGTTTCCAGCTCGGAACAAACAATACAATAATCCGTCCTTTGACAAGCAGTGTACCTACTCCTAGACCGCCCCACTAGACCGTTTATTAGTTCTCCATATCCTTTTGAACTGATACATCTCGTGATATCTCATGTAGGTTCGTTTAAATTATATTCATACCTACGAAATACATACTTTTAAAACCAGAGAACCACAAGGTTAATTGAGACATTATTTATTAGACGGTACCGTCAGTATATTAAAAAAACAGGATATTGACAACACTTACCCAAATAAGAAGATAATAAGATGTCCTGACCCTAGACACCATCGTGACTTAAAGTTCTATGTCCCCAGGATGGGGCAGAGGACGTCCACAGTATGTCGCCATCCCGAAGGGTCCAAGACACCATAATAAAGAAGTTTTTAATGAAAGAGATTTGGTTCTCTTTATAACTCATATAACCATCAAGCGTTCGCTAAGATTCGCGTCAATTTGCAAATCCCATCATAATTAGGTTTCAAAAGGAATATAATGATTTCCATATCATGTACATACATGTATTTAAATTAACATGGAAAACAATCCCGAAGAGTCATGGGCATGGGCGTTCTTAATTAATTTAACCCCTAAACAGCAGACGTACCTCAATTGCTTCGAACTCAAATTAATTACGTTTGATTCGTCTTCCAAGTTTCAGAACAAACAATTTCATTGCTATTGGAAATTATTCAAACTCCCCCGTCAACGCAGAGTTACTACTTGTTTGCATGTCGAACGTTATTGAAGAAAACTTCACGAAGCGAACTTAGGTGGAAATATTCTTATCGAGTTTCCTTAGATCCCCTGCGATTATGACGTCGTACTGATAGAGTTATTCGAAAACTTTCCCAACTCGTGGCGAATCTTTCAAATATAAGTGTCATCTGCTCTGAACAAACACTAGTCGAGCGAACTCAGTACCTAACCTACTTTATTATTTTGAAGAGAATCGTCACTTTATATACCTTATGATTCACAACAGATATAAAGTGTCTCTCTCTGCACCACCAAACAAGTTTTGACGGCTGTCACAATTTATCTCCACGAAGGACAAGAAAAAAGTAGGCGGTAATCGACTTTGACGTCTCATCGCCCACTTTATTTAATTTGTCCTCTGATCCGAGTCTTAAACGCGTCGATTTAGCCACTATTCATTTGGGCGGAAAAAATCTTTTGAACAAATCGCATTACAGCCGTAAAATTATTTAACACCGAACACCTTATTCCGCAAATCTGCTTACAAACCCTTTTCGCTTTGAGGCAGGGAAATTGCAAGATAGACAGAAGCAAGTTCGCGCTAAACAGCTCGAAATTAATCTCGAAAACGAAACGAGTAGACTTTAATTCGGGCGATAAACGAATCTGCTTGCCAGATGAAAGGAGCTTTGCCAGTTCCACAAATTATGAGGCGATGCAGATGCGATCTCGGCTGTGGGCCTCGTAAAGTAAGGTCTAGTTTGGAGCGTTGGTCGATTTGAAACTTTAGGCAGGGAATTGGAGAAAATTTATCGTGTATCTGCGCTGTCAGAACGCTTATCGCACTAATTTTAACAAATTTGGAGTTAGATATGTGATGTCGATAAAAGCTTCCGGCGGCAGGGGAGGCGGTGTCATAATTTAGCGCGATCGAGTCGATATCGAGTTGGGGCAACACCTGACCCGGCTGATAGATGCGCTGTCGGGGTGTTGTGAGGGTCCGAGTGGCCGCGTTCGGGGGCATTTATCTTGCGTGCCTGGGACGAGTCGATACCAAAACTTTGTTAGGATAAATCGGAGACGTTTCTGTATCACAAACTTGACTCGTGTTATTGTAAATATGATAGGAAAATTGTAACTTTGACTTTTTCAAATCTCTCACTCTATCTCGTCCTAACTTTAATTGCACTTATGGTAAATTGAGACTTAAGTTCTTATCAAAATCATGTCCTAGTTCAGTCACAGTCATTATATATAGTAGGACTTAAAACTACCGTCCTATTTATTAAATACCATCAAAATTAAAGACCACACTGTCCTTAAAGCCAACATTATCAAGCATGCAGAGTTAGACTCCTAGTTTCAAGTATTCTGTGATAAGACTTCAAGTATACCAGTTCGAATTATAAACTTGGCTACCGTTGAAAACGGTTGGTCACTACTTCTTATTTTTCCTGTTTATTGCAGCTTTTATTATGTCTTCAAGGAGTCCTGACTTCAGTGTTTCATACAAGACTTCAATAGGCGATTTCAACAGATTCTCCACTATTGCTCTCTCTATTCAAACGTGATACCAGTACCGCCCGTATGCTATCTGAATTCGAAGTGTTGTTTTCGACTTCGGATGCAAAAACATTAGTCTTCGATCCTCAAGTTTGAAGCGACCCCGAAGCTATCTCACTCGTTAGCTGCTTAATTAATCTTGCACACATAACCCGTGCAGCTGCAATATTGAGAGACTCAAACACGTGTAACTCTAAATACAAACATCGGCTTGAGCGATCCGGTGTAGTCAACAAATAAACGGCGCAATCTGATTAACCCCCGTCTGAACTCCACGTTTACGATTCAAAGCCTGTGGAAGAACAACGACGAACGTAACCAGTAAATTTGCACACACATACACCTTTATTCTTCTGAGAATTTATGTTCCATCAGGCGTAACGTTGAAATCTGAATCTTAAGAGAATTCTTTTAAGTTTTTCTTCTTTGTTACTGTTTTGGAAGATACGATCTGAACAAATCTGGAGAATGATAGTCCGTATGATATACCTACTAGATTTAAACTGGGGTATTTCTCTTTTAGAGCTATGCTCTTTAGCACTTTCAAAAACTTATATTTCTTAATACATACGGCGCGTGAGCAATGTAAAATGACAGCAATTTGGTGCCGTAAAGGCTTTAAAGATCTGGTTTATGACTGTGTTACAAAGTGTCGTATCGTTATTCTTCTCTGTTATAAATGTTTATTAGAAAAGTTTTTTGATGGCTTTAGAACCCGTTATGCTGCGAAGGCTGTTTTGCTGAATATTTTGAACATGTGGCTAAGGGGTAGAAATTGGGAAAGTGTTATCATGACATGAAGACAAACGAATTTGTGACGATGTAAAAACAGAAAGAACAAGACCAAAACGACGCATTGCATAATAAACGTTCATTCAATTTTTCGAACTTACATTGACATACGACGGGGTAACACCTACCATAAAACGTTCATGTTATACTAACGCCACCATTAACCACGCAAATAATAAAGAATGGGACTAAAATGTACAATTTTCTTGTGGCTAAAACGCGAATACGGGAGGTCCTACTATGATGGACATATGATCAAGCTGAACAAGCTTTGAGTTAAAGCGCTATTCAAGTCCTTCGCGCTCCTTGCTCACATTACACTTCACTCACTGACACACACACTCAAACACAATCAAACACATTTTAATGAACTTTTTCTATTATATCACGCCCTAAATGTATTTATTATGGTATTGTTCATCTGTTACATTTAATTTATTCTTTAAGGCATGTTAATAGTCGCCTAGTTTTCGAACATGACGTGTATGATCCGACTTCCACGATACAGCTAGGCTATGCCTCGTGTGGAAGTCACGGTTAAATTATGTTAAATGTGGAAACGTTTCTTTTGGTGAATACAAATATACGAGTATATATATATATATATATATATATATATATATATATACATATATTCTACTCAAACTAAGTTAGTTGTTTAACGTAGTAGTAGTATAAAATCTGTACTTTTCGATATTTTTATAATAGTTGAGCTTACCCTATGTGGCGCTCTTGCCCCGATGGACCTTTTTGTATTTTATATTGACTCCCGTTATCCAACAACGCTCAACTTTCCGAACCCCAAACACAGTACTCCCTCAACTACCTGATACTTCTCAACTAAATTCGCAGTAGCTACATTAACAAACTTCGCAGAACTAAATCACAACAGGACTCTATTTAAAAGTCGCCGAAGTTGCTAACAAGTAGCGACAAACGTTCGCAAATTATAACAAAGATATCGAGTTGGCAACTCTGATACGGACACCGGGAGCTACATCAGAACGGGGAAGTTGGCAGCGTTGTGATCCCTATTGTGGAGAGATACTCACTTCAAAAGGATGTCTCCAATTATAGTTCAGTTTTTGGTTTGTAAACCGATTTGAATGAGTTTTATTATTTAGGGAGGGCGGATATAATTGTCACTATTTGGATTATCATCGTATCAGCCGAAAGACGTCCACTGCTGGACAAAGGCCTCCTCCAAGCACATTGACTTGCCGTGATTCAATATTCAAATCAAGTCCAGATCATCACTCCACTTTGTTGGAGTGGTCGCCACTCAGTACCCATAACACAAGCTTACTATGGGATTAGATCGATTTGTGTGAGGTTGTCCGATATTTATTTATTTAACAGCCAGTGACCACAACCAGTGTAGAGATCACGGAAGTCCTCCACATTCGGCGAACGCCATCTGCGACCGCCAAATTAGACAGTTTCAGTAGGCGGGCAGGCTTAGGGCTGCCACAGACTGACTGCGTGTCAGGTACATTCCATCCATTCCATTTGCACAGGAACTGCACAGTGACTGCACACCGAATGCACGTCGACTACACAGTTTCTATAAAAAATGCAGTTGAGTTGCAATCCGTCCAGACGCGGACCCCTTGCCCACAACGGTGGATCCGTGCCTAATGGGCTACTCTGAAGATCGAAATTCAAAATGTATACTGTGCTATCTATCTCAATCTCGTGTCAATAAATATTCGAATAAGCGGGACGACATAATTACGAATTTTGAACATCAGAGTAATACAACAATACAACACAACAATACTTTATTGCACACCAATAAAAAAAATACAAAAGGAAACAAGACAAATACAATTTATAAATAACGGTAGGCAACAGGCGGTCTTGCCGCTAAAAAGCGATCTCTTCCAGACAACCTTGGGTTAGTGATATTGATGAAAAATAGATTGAGTAACCTTCCTGAGTCCGCATGTATTGGCCCTGACGTATGTGAAGGCGACATTCGTTGGCCGAAACAAGAAACTGCGGCCACATTAAGAGAAGGAACTAGTGTAATTGCCTCTAGCGCGTAGCTACCTAGCCAGTGTGTAAACCGCCTAAGCAATTCCGGGGCCAGTACAAGACAATTTAGTGACGACAGTGACGTCAAAACAATGACGTGTCGCGAACTTTGCCCATTCTTCATGAGCTCACATGTCAGCCATTGTTGCTTTCGCTCTCCTTTGTCTTATGACGTTGTTATATTATGGTATTCTGCCGTGAACGAGTAAGCGACTTTGTTGATAATGTAAAGAGCGATCTCGAATATGAAGATGAATTATGTTCGGAGCCAAATTTTGGATTTAAATTACCAAGCCAGGCGTGAGAATATATTTATTTATTAATTATTCTATTAAGCGGTTTACACTCACGTGAAATTGTCACGAGCGGCCCGACATGTTTCGAACTCGTACGGAGCTCTTCACAAGGGAGCTTAATATAATTGTTAAATATGAATTTTATTAACATTATATTTATTTATTTAAATTGTATTGCCCAAAAAAGTATAAAATGGCGGAGTTAATGCCATAAGCCATTCTCTACCGGCCAACTATTGGGCTAAACAGAAACACATCTTCTATAATTATGTAAGGGTGAAGTCCTCTTGAATTCTCGGGGCTCGGACTCGTCGTTAAATTGGAGTCTCGCCACGACGTGAGTTTTAATTCCTTCGTGCTGAGAGTTCCGATGGACCAACTAGCAACCTTCAAGGGAAGAGTATTGGCCGAAGGGTGTCATGTTCCGGCGTTTCCGTGGACGGCTACCTGACATCTCGAGGACGCGTAACACGTCGCTGTTGAAAAATGTGACCTAGTTTAGTTATGTTTTTATTATTTTATATTTGATATGTATGTTACTTTTAAGGTATGCATCTATGGGCCACAGTTGCCTGAAATAAATGTTTTTATTCATTAATTCATTAACAAAATCGGAACTTTATTACAAGCACTATTCTCCCAGTCTCAAGTCTCCTAGATCTCAAACAAATAACAGTGTCAAACTTGAGACTGGAAGTTTGACACTGAGATTTGTTTGAAATCTCGCAACTATATTTTTACTTAATCGATATGTGCTCTTCGACTGTTACCATAATGTTACTTTCATGTCACAAAACAAAAGTTAGTACAAATGGCGAACTTAATTCTATAGTATAAATAAATAAATAAATATTAAGGGACAATCATACACAAATCGTCCTAGTCCCAAACTAAGCAAAGCTTGTACTATGGGTACTAGACGACGATATACATAATATATAAATACATATATAGATAACATCCATGACCCAAGAACAAATATTTGCACAAATATTTGCCCCGGCCGGGATTCGAACCCGGGACCGCCGACTCAGTAGGCAGGTGTCTACAAACCGAGCCAAACGCGTCGTCAGTATAGAATCTATACTCTAATATACTCTATGACTTCTAATATACTCTATTTTGGAAGACGTAAAAGTCAACATGGTAAAACATATTGCTAAAACGTCAAAATATTAGTGTTACAACCTTTGAGTATTTATATTTAGACAGGAGATGCCATGCATGGGCGACCCCCTCCGGCAAAATAATTGGTCAAATGGTCAAGCACGTTATATAAAACTACTTAAAGTCACTTCACTGTCATTTTGCATCATTCCGTGTCGCGTGACATTTCTCTTCAAAAATGGTGAATTGTGCAGTATTTTCGTGTAAAAGACGATCCGACACCTCAAATTCGCCACAAGATCGCGTTTCCTATCACAGGTAACTGTTTTTATTAACTATTAAATGTGTATTGAAGTACAATCTCCATTGAAAGAAAAAACCGTTACGATACGTAAACGACAGAAAAATGTAAACATAAAACGGTGGTACAGGGGCGAGGGATGTGACAAAGTCAAAACCACGACTCAACATTTGAATGAATCATTCATTCATTCGATCACTGCAGTTCGTTTAATAGTTAGTGTATTATTAGATACTTGCGACCCACCCGGCTTCGCACGGGTGCAAAACTGATAAATTATGCATGTATTATACATATTATAAACCTTCCACTTGAATCACTCTATCTATTAAGAAAAACTGCGTCATAATCCGTTGCGTAGTTCTAAAGATCTAAGCATACATAGGGACAGACAGACAAACAGGCAGACAGCAAGAAGCGACTTTGTTCTATACGATGTAGTGATTGAATTTAATAATAGGTATAGATGTATGTTATTTTTAAATCTTGCAAGGTGAATTAGAAATATTACCTTTCTCTAGACATACGATGTTGAAATTTAATATGAAAATGAAAATAATTCTTTGCTAAAAGTATATCTAGATAAAAGGAACATTTAATGCTGGGCTATGAGTATATGCGTTATTCATATACTATTATTTATAGACTTTATTTCATATTCTTTCCATCTTCACTGCTGCCTCCTTATTTCCTTATTCTTCTTTTCTTTTATAGAATGAGAAATGAGGATATGCCGTAGAAGAACCAAGGTAACCGGCATAGCTCACAGGACTGCACGATTGAAGTGGCAATGAGCAAGCCATGTAGCCCGGAGAATCGGTGGCCGTTAGGTCAGCAAAGTGCTAGAGTGGCGACCACGTATAGGAAAGCGCAGCGTAGCAAGGGTTGTGACGATTCTTGGGGAGGCCTATGTTCAGCAGTGGACGTCTGTGGCTGATAGATAGATGAATATATTTACTTAATTATAACTTTTTTTATTTTATTTTATATGTGGTAATTCTAATTAAATTAATAACAATTTGTTTTACTGTTTTCTCTTTACTCATTATTTACTCATATCTTTAAATCACTTTATATGTTGTTTCATATTAATCACCTTTATTTTTAGATGGGCGTATGTTCTTTTCCTGAAGGTTATATTCACTGACCTCTAAACTACAAGCACGTTGGACTAAATATTCCATAGGGAATGACAGTTGTTTTCAGTGCCCATTCAAAGCATCCTGCGTGAACGTCTACTAAAATTGTCATTTCAGGCAAACCGTTCTTTGATCTGTGACGATCTGTGAATCTCTAATATTAGACCCATGGACGCTCACACAACTTGCACATAGCTACCAGCTCCAAAATGGCGAAAATGAAATGGTTTCATTTTAGCAACGACAATATGAAGTCGAGTGTACTTGTTTTAGAAGTCCGTGATTGTTTAAGCCCGAAACAACCGCGGGCGACAGTTTTATTTTACAGTTTAGTTATGCGAGAGTGATAAGGACACAATAAATATAGACAGATATACATAGAAACAAATATATTTATTGGATAACATCTTCAATATACAGAATTTACAATTTTCAAATTTCACAATAGATAGTACCTATAAGACAATTCAGTTCATTCATTAAAATGATTTGACTCATTCTTCATATGTGTCCCATCACTATGTTTTTCTTATGTATGCTGCACAGTTACGTGAAAACAGTATCTGTGTGCATGTCATTTTTGATGTGTTGAATTTTGCTGTAGTGTGCGTTTATCGCAACAGCAAAATTTGTGTCTGTTGAGTTATTCGTCTTTTGGTGGTGTGCTGTACGTGTTTACCTCACCCCCCGCTAAAATTGGCGAAAAAATTTATTCGAAGAGTTTACGTTATGACACCTCCATTGTCTATAAATACTCAAAGGTTACAACTCGATTTTATGCCGCCATTATAAAGCACATACATTGCTAACATGAAGATACTGCAAGAAATTTGGGACTAGGAAGGGTTTTTACTATAAATCTGAAATCCAACGGATATTTAATAGTAGTTTATGTGACTGTACATAATGAAGGGTATTAAACACGAGTGTGGGTTTATGAAACGAGCCGAAGGCAAGTTTCATAATAACATCACACGAGTGTTTTAATACCTAATTATGTACAGTTACATACACTACTTTATCTAGCCACATATCATAAGCCTCCATGATGCATTCAGGAGTCGCACATTATAACAAATATTACCCGGTAATGGCAGTAATGAAGTTTTCTGGCAGCTGTCATAGTTTTTCAGAGACAAACTAGAGTCGGCCCCAACTATCATATCGTTCGATATCTTACTTACGTGCGACATTTTGTAAAATTTTATTGCAAATTGACAATTCATTTCGAACTAAACGTCATCTCGACTGATATTAGAATAGAGGTCAAATCAAATTTCTTTGTTTTTCAGAGATTTTCGAAATTTGAATAAATAATATTATCGAAATGGATGTTATTATTTGGCAATAATAACATTTTTACAGATAAGAAATTGGTGCTAACAAAACAGTCTATTTTTATGGTGGTCATAATGTGCGGTTCTTGAACGCATCATGGAGGGTTTATGATATTTGGATAGATAAAAGTCATTATTATAACAAAACGGTACTCAAATGCATTTAAAAAGTGTTTATTTTATTACCTCAACGTTTCGAACGTGATGTTACGTTCATGGCCTCGAAGGGACTCCACGAATGATTTAGTCCCGTTTTGTAATAATATTGTGTGAAAATCGTATACGTCTCATTATATGTAAAAGTTGTTTGAAAAACTCAAATTAAATCCACGTTTATTTATTCATTAAGTTTGTGTCGTGGACTCGTGGTTCCTGGCTATGATTATTGAGATTTAGCTAATCCAAAGATGTCAAGACTTTTACAAATTCATAAGTATCGTTATCGCTAAAGATTTGAGCTGGTCAACCTTAATTTTAATGAAACAATCACATCGTAGATAAGGCGTTTATTTGTGTGTATTTGCTATTAATTGTTAGGAATAACGTCTGTTGGCGGAGGGATATTGTGTTACAGACACTCGAGCGCACACCGTAAACAAAGTAATAGTTTGAAACAGTAAGCAATATCAACACGTCTTTACCTGACATTCCACCCAAGCCATAACCTTAATTCGACAAGGCATTGCAAAATCCTCAATCAGGCAATATAATATCCTGGTTTGTCCCGGACATCATTTAACTGTATTTTGATCTACATGGACAAGTTTATATTTTACTAGCTGTGCCCCGCGGTGTAACCCGCTCATCCCACGGGAACACTAAATTTATTCGGGACGAAAAGTATCCTATGTCCTTCCCCGGGACTGACACTATCTATATACCAAATTTCATCTAAATTGGTTCAGCGATTTAAGCGTGAAGAGGTAACAGACAGACAGACTCACTTTCGCATTTATAATATTAGTAGGCAATGCAATCGGTTATTTTTAGTATGAAAATAACCGGTTATTAACCGTAACCGCGGTTATTTTCATACATTTTCGGTTAACCGTTGCATTCCCTAAATATTAGTATGGAAGTATGGATGGATAGATGACTAGAAGGTATCCGATTTTAATTCCGCGTAAAACTTTGTCTTTATCGTAGTTGGGTAAAAAATGGCCAATAACAGTCTACGGATATCCAACTATCCCTATACCAATATTGGGCAACACCCGTGCAGCCATTTCGGCGTGATGAGAGGAGTACCGGCCTCTATCGTCAGAGGGCTAACGCCACGCGCCCATACAAACTGCCTTTTTCTAATAATATTTTTCTTGAAATAATGACGCCTCTCCATAGAGTTTATATAATACAATTTTAGAATTTGTGGTTATCAGTCTTTGAAGCATTGAAACCGAAAAATAATTATTGATGCAGTAGCTTGAATGTCGTTTCTGGTCGTTGCCAGGTAAATTTAATCACTCACCCCTGTGACGGGGAGACATTTCCGATAGCGGGTTTGTACTCTCATTGATACTAAGAAATAACTAGGGCTGACTATATTGGAGTCGTGTCTAAAAAATACCTAAACCAAGCATCGCTACAGGGTCAATCAACTTTTCTCCGTTGCTCGGTGCCATGGTGATGTCCCCAAGGTTGCTCTTTAAAACTATGATTTTGCAGTAACATTTACCGATAACTTTGTAAATGCAACAGTTATAAGTCCATTCTTATGTAGTCTATCTCCCGACAATTACCAGTAATATAAATTATAGACACTTTTCTAAGAAGTTTAATCACTATTGTCCACTGGGTTACGGGACAGAAGAACAACAAGAAAAGTTGAGTTGAGCCACTCTACAACACTAGCTATCGCCTAATACACACATTCGCAAATTTTTGAATTTTATTTATGAGTTTATTCCATTCGACCTGTTTTATTTACTGTATATAAATTTATTTACTGTATTGTATTTCACGATACACGTCATAATATAGATCGCTCTAAGGCCTCTGTCTATCAACTGTGTACTGTGGGAGTTCAAAATTGTTTGCTTCGTTACCGTATTGTGCGCAGTTAGTTCATTATTTGTCGGTAATTCTGCGTTCCGCTGTCTGAAGTTATCTCGTTATTTACATGTGTGCGTGTGTGACTGTGCATACACTCGTAATACAGATACATCATTTATCCAATTACATGTAGTCACGTCTATAATATCATAAATCATAAAGTTTTATTTAAAACCGTGCTTTTTGAGACAGGTCAAGGTTATGTTTTTTTTAACAGTGTGATTAGATAGATTATTTTTGTTTCTCTTGACATCGATTAAAAAAAAGTAGCTGGAACGATTTTTACCAATTTAGACATTCAAAGATATATAGGGGTTATATATTACCCAAATACGGTAGTAAAAAAGTAATATTACGCAGTTGCATTGCGGGCACATTGTAGTATTGCTATAAACAATTACAAGGGAAAATTATATAATGTTACACATAATGCTGGCATTTATTGAGTGCCTTTGCCAGAAGTTGGTTTGAGATAGGTACAGCGTTTCCCAAAGTAACGCCGATTTGCTTCGAATCTGCGTAGACCTAACCAAATCTCTAGGCTAATAAATACCTCTTACATTCTTTCACGGAATCTTTTATACGCTCCAAACTCATATCAGTTCTAACTTATTTTTCGCACGTTCCCAGCTAACTGACTTACAGAACTTTCTCGAATGATATTTACTCACAAAGACTAGCGTATGTGCCGTACAATTTCTTATATACTTACTACCTTTTTTACTTCAACGCAGCATACAGAAAGTTGGTGTATGTGTTGCGAAGGTGCTAATGATATGCCTAGATCTCAGTTATAAGAGTTCGTTGCATTTTGTTAGTTTTAACTCTAATTGTATGCTAGTCAGATGCCAGACTGTTGACTTAGATTTTGAGAACTGTATTATTTGGTAAAAGGGTTAATTGCAACCGCTCTCAGTTTCCTGTTGCATATTTTGGACGATTTATCAGTCCTGTGGCGCGGAGACATTTCCGTTAGTGGGTTCGTACTCCCACACAAAGTCCGATTAAATAAGGGTGAGGGTTAAACAGTCCTAATAAAATAAAATAAAAACAATAAATATCAGACAAACTCACACAAATCGATCTAGTCCCAAATTAAGGTCAAAAGGCTTCTTGCATACTTGTATATAAATATATAATTAAAGGCATAGAATAACCATGACCCAAGCACAAATATTCGAGATCACATTTCACACATTTCACATTTGTTAATTTTGGTCAATGTAGATAACAAGCATTTTTCGAAACTTGACAATGCATCTGATAAAAAAATACAACCATTATTTTTTATTGCTTGAAGGATATTTTATTAAGTGAAGTATCTGTTAAATTCTGAAACATGACACTGACTGATATACATATTTAATTTAACATGGGCCTGCCGTCGTTGCTCCTCACAAAATAAGTAAATTTTCTGTTTACCTTGTTATCCTAAAGCCATTTTAAAGAACTGGAAAACACTCGAGCTAAAAACAACAAATCTTTTCCTTGACTTCAAAAATTACGGACAACAAACAACGCAAATACGGCTGTAAAACATCCATTGAATCTTCTAAACGTCCTTAATGACACCCCTGGGCCCAGGGCTGCCAAACAGAACACTTTCGAGCCAGGGTTGCCAGTTCCATCAAAAATTAAAACGCCATATTTAATTTTCCGAACCATGTTAAAAAGGATACGGGTAAACCGTTTAACTATGTGGGGTAATGGGGCCACGGGGCTGATAATTTTGCCGGATTTTGCTTAAATAGAGGGTTGCCTCCTTTCTGAGTGTCCACTTTTGTATTTTATTGAAATGGACTTGTATAGGTATGCCTTAACCCCTCGTATGCGACGTCAAAAATGTAACTGATATTTTAATGTAATGTTCAAATGTCCCGCACGGAACTGCCTATACAAGGGGTTAATTTATTGAAGGAATTAAGAGGTTTTATTCCTCTTATTTTAAAATTTATTATTTTCATATTATGACAAGTATATTAGTAATTTTTTTGTGTGAATAATACTTTTCCCTGAGTTCTAGATAGTAACATAGTTATTTCATGCTCACATTGCGTGTAGTCGAAAATAATAAAAAAAAAAACAACAGTTTTCTGCGTGAATTTTTTTAATTTCGGGTAGGTTTTGAAACAAAAATTATCAATGAAATTTTCAGTGTAGTTTTCAAATATATACCAATAAATAGTAACATTTTTGATCATAGAGAGAAATTTCTAAAACAATCGGCGTTTTTGAACGGATAATGATCCTTAATACATAATATATATATGAATGTGAAGTTTTACAGCTTTATTTCATGAAATATTAAAAATCTATCGACTTGTTAATTTTAAACCTTCTGAATTTGTACTATTATCTAATCTGTGTCATTAGATTATTACTCTATAGCGCACCTAGTGGTCGTAACTTCGATTGCATCTTATATTTCTCTTGGGGCTTGCTCTCTGACATAAATGGAAATCCGAGTGCATGTATGTTGGACAGTCTTATAGGTATTAGGTATTAAATTTCTGTTTCTGGACGGCGTCTTGGACTCTACATATTTAAAATTGGTTCTAATAGGTTCTACTAAAATGAGGTTTACATAACACATGCCATCATCAGAATTCAGAGTTATTGGTTTCAAAATATAGAGAAACGATTGGGAACCAACATTATTATAACTCATTATTTATGGCTACCAAGGAGGAATCCTATCCGGAATACGCAGCATGGGTAGGCGCCTACCATTGATACAGAAGTTAACATTACAGTACAAATACAACATTTTACAACATTCCAGGTGGGGATGGAGCCCACTAGTGCTCTGAGCTACCACGTCGTTACTCACATAGCGTGAAATTAAGTATTATATTCCGCAGAAGCGAACTCTGTAAGGCAATGTGGGGAAAGACTATCACCGGGGGAAGTCTGCCACAGTCCGATAACTAACTACCTGTTAATTTTACCCTATTAGACAATAAACTATGTTAGTCGTACACCACACGTACGTACACTAAGCGCATTCACCATAAGTCAAAAACGTGTTTTTACACAACATTATTGCTGTTCGCCCTATTGCCAGCTAGTGCTAAGAACGGCGAGAGAGTTCCAACTGTTTGTTCTTATATTTCTTCTCGTTTATTTCCAGTGGCCTGTCGTTCCCCGGTGGCGAGTCCGGCATCTCCGTCCCTGACACGGTGTGCACACCCAAATCGGTGGGCATATCTGTAGACACCAACACGTACGAGCCACATCTCCTCGCGGGGACCATGGCGCATATGATTGGACATAACATCGGTAAGTGAAACATAAATCTTCGTATTCTTCAAAGGACAACATAAGATATTCTTTATCTAAACTCAGAACTGTGGTATTCTGGAAATGGCAGTCGTGTGGATTTTTGACAGCTGGTTAGCAATATTTAATTAGCTAAAATCTTGCGCTTTAATCCAATTGTCCAATCAAATTCTTGATCGGATGTCTATTTGATCAAAGGTTTTTCGTTTAGATCCTTTGACTGACGCGCCTCCCTTTGAAGTTACCAAAACTATATAATCTTGATTCGTTTGTTGGAAAGGTCAAGTATCTTTAACTAACTATATCTTTCCCAACCTTTCTCAATCTATTCTTCCTCCAGGTATGGGTCACGATGACGGGCGCGAGCAGTGCTTCTGCCGCGACTGGCACGGCTGCATCATGGCGCAGACCATCGTAGGGCTAGACCACGTGCAGCCATACAAGTTCTCCGACTGCTCCAAGAACGACTACATCAACGAGCTACGGATAGGCCAGGGGCTGTGCCTACTGAACAAACCTAATGAGGTGAGTGTAATCTGGTATCCAAATTTATACAGAATAATAAGACTTTGGAATTCTACAGAACACTTTGGGACTCTATGTATCGTCCTTGGGTTTATACTTGACCCACACGCTTTTATGCGATTGAGATGTGAACCTTTCTGATCGCCCTGACCCAAAGACGAACTCTAAGTAAAAGCTTACGGATTGTAATCGTGGTATGTTAAATATTACCATTACTAGAGTTTAAATTGCATTACTTTTGAACAAATCTCAAATCAAATCAAGACTCATGAGTTTATAAAATACAACCGTATCGAATATCATACTTTGCGCAACCAAAACACGTCCGAACAAAATATCAGTGTTCAAATTTATCAACGATCATCAAAAGAAACTCGGCTCCCGTAATCGAACACTTCGCGACACGAATTCTTTCTATTTACACGTAATCAAAGGACTTGAATTACTTTCCGAATTGACTTCGTCGTCGGGAATAAAATCGAGTCTGTTTTATTTATTCCATTCAGGCGCTAAGTTAAACGCATTGAGAATCAGCTTGTCACTTGCAAGCTGTCGAGCGGCCCGTAAAGTTCGATGTTCTTCGAACATTAGCACGGCATAGTTCAAATGCAAAGCAGATTTCCACGTCGAAAATTAATCAGAACTGCCGCATTGTTTGTCGCCGAGCGCTCCTTACGGCCCACTCCTTTAATAAAAGTTATGGTAATACGGGCTGGGCGCTCAGAATTATCTCTTCGTTTGCGAATATATAATAACAGGAGCGCACGAGCGTCCGGGAGGTTTATTGGAATAAATTTACATATCGCCCGATGATAATGCAGCGCCCCCACTCAGGCTTCGATTTGGCAGGTTTACATATTTATCGAGAGATGATTGTGTCGGTTGGTTCGGGTGCTTTATTTTTCTCCGTTTCAATTGGACCCTTTCGGGTCAAGGTCGACTTCGATTGGAGCGTTATCTCAGAGGAAATTCTGAAGATAGCGTCGATTCTATTGACGCAACATCACTTTCGTACAAGCCAAATGAAATCTAGAATTTGTAAAGGCCTAAGGACTGAATTAATAAGGGATTGTGCACAAATCACGTGAGGTTCAATAGGAATCATAGAATCATAGAATCATTTATTTATTGCATATCACATTATAACATATAGATGGAATTGTAAAAAATAGTGAGACATGTGACACCCTGCAAGGGCACAGCAATATCAGTGTCAGAGGGCACTTAATTATTTTACATGCTACGGATCAAATACACATGCATATTTACACAAAATAAAACATTACGGTTACATTATTCACTTAATTATCATTATTAAAATATTCAAACTATCGTGACATCTTTACTAATTATAAAAACGGTATAAACTCACGTAAAAATTGTCGGGCCGTTCCTGACAATTTTTACGTGAGTTTATACCGTTTTTATAATTATTAAAATATTCATTTAAATTATAAAAACATTTATTAATTAGGAATAATTTCAATTGCTTTTGAAACAAACCTGGGTTATCAATATTTCTAATGGAATTTGGCAAGTGATTGTAGATTTTGATTGTCATATAATAGGGGGAGGGTGTCATGAAAAAATCACCATTTATCACGTTGGGGGAGGGAGGGATATTAGGAGACCTCACGTGTATTTTTCTACAGTGAACGAACTAAGAAAAAAACTATATTTTTTCTCGGTTACGTTAAAAATAAATCTTCACTTGTTAAATACTTCATAGCGAGTCAATTTTACGAAAATTTGGTGGAAAAAAAATACACGTGAGGTAGTGAGGGGGGGGTTAGCAAAAAATCTCACCGAATATCACCAGGGGGGAGGGGGGGTCAAAAAGTCGCCGAAAGAACCTCACGTGATTTGCGCACAAGCCCTAATGAGTTGACAAGCAATTCAAATGTGCTGATTCAATTCCAAAGATTTCTGTACAAACATTTACATTAAATTATTACGTTGTCCTTCGTTTTCCGTGGCGACATCGTGACATAAAGACGATTTAATATAATAGTCTTCATGTTCGGTCTGAATAGTCATTGGTGATCAAAAATAACAATATTTTAATACGTAGGTATGTGTCTGCTTGTTACCTAAACGGAATAAAACCCATCTTTTGTTTATTTCCTCAAACTTCAAATCGATTTTTCCTCACTTCTGATGGTCGATTTGGCGTTAGATTTGATGTAAAAAGAGAAAAAAAGTAACACTCTCATCACAAATAACTGATTAACGCTTCAAAACAATTAACTGAAAATTATCCTGATTCCTCTTGTCACCAGTTGATTGTCCACCGACAATGCGGCAACGGGCGGCTGGACGAAGGCGAAGAGTGTGACTGCGGGGCAATAGATGAGTGCCAAAAGACCAATCCTTGCTGCGACCCCATCACCTGCAGGCTGACCAAGGAGGCGCAGTGTGCGATTGGCGAGTGCTGTGAATCCTGCCAGGTGAGCTCTTGCTTCCATTTCTTCCATCAAAGACCGCTAGGCCATAGACGAGTGTCAGAACACCAATGCCTGCTGCGACCCCATCACCTGCAGGCTGACCAAGGAGGCGCAGTGTGCGATTGGCGAGTGCTGTGAATCCTGCCAGGTGAGCTCTTGCTTCCATTTCTTCCATCAAAGACCGCTAGGCCATAGACGAGTGTCAGAACACCAATGCCTGCTGCGACCCCATTACCTGCAGGCTGACCAAGGAGGCGCAGTGTGCGGTTGGCGAGTGCTGTGAATCCTGCCAGGTGAGCTCTTGCTTCTATTTCTTCCATCAAAGACTGCTAGGCTATAGACGAGTGTCAGAACACCAATGCCTGCTGCGACCCCATCACCTGCAGGCTGACCAAGGAGGCGCAGTGTGCGGCTGGCGAGTGCTGTGAATCCTGCTAGGTGAGCTCTTGCTTCTATTTCTTCCATCAAAGACCGCTAGGCCATAGACGAGTTTCAGAACACCAATACCTGCTGCAACACCATCACCTGCAGGCTGACCAAGGAGGCACAGTGTGCGGTTGGCGAGTGCTGAGAATCCTGCCAGGTGAGCTCTTGCTTCTATTTCTCTTCCATCAAAAACCGCTGTGCCATAGACGATCAGAACAATGCCTGCTGCGACCCGATCACCTGCTGACTAACCAAGGGGGCGCACGGGGGGGTTGGCGAGTGCTGTGAATGCCAGCTGATCCTTTGATCTGCTGCCTCTCTTCGATCACTCTCATCAGCCCGGGCATCCAAAACTACGGGAACAAAAACTTTATGTAGTGTCTTTTCTGTTTGCCTTGTGTTATTTATATGTACCTATGAAAGATATTCTTCTACTTCTTCTTCACCGTATCCTCATAACTAAAGGACGTGATGAATGTGGGCACTTTTTACTGACGCTCTTCAAGCTGTATGATCTTGGGCTCCATGTTTCTAGCCTGTAATGACGCAATGGTTGCCTGCAAACTAACCATCGCATTGACATGCGTCCTGTACCAATCACGCTATGCGGTCATTAATTCAAATCTTGAGTAAGTATGAAAGAGATTATTATTACCAATATTTGGTCAGATAATGCCACTGTTTGTCAAATGAAATATAAGTTTTAGATGTGATAAGTACACAACGACAATTCCAAAGATTCAAACCAAGGACGTTCACAAACCAGCAGAAACTTAGTACTTACAGTTACAAAACAAGGCTCACGTCCCCCGGACACTTTCGATGTTTACGGCAGCGGCACGACGTGACATTAAATTACGTAAGCTATCAGGCGACGGCACGGAGTTGGGGTCTTACGTCGAGTCACGTTTGGACGTGACGTCTGACTCTGTAGGCTAAAATTGCAACGTGAACATTACTAGAATACCTAGATTTGATTCCTGACTTCACCCGTGTTTTGCTTCAGCCTCGAAACGGTGAATTATTCAGGAATTAAATTTGCCTACGTCACTGCTTGACCGCGAAAGCTTTTTTATCCTAATTGTTTTTACGATCTGTACTTAGTTTAGGTATTTTTTAGATACTTGTATATATTAAAGTAAAATTACGTGGAAAATTGAGTATTTATCACCTGATAAACGCGATTTCTGATATTTTATTATTTATACGATTTTTTTTACTAATAGAGTCTATGCTATGTTTTCTCCTCTCCTCTCTCTCTCAGTCTCTGCTCTATTTTATCCTTTAACCATATTCACATCTTTCCATAATTTCCTAGGTGTCAGAAACTACAAACGAGACTGGAAAGTCTCAATGCGATGCATTAATTAATGTAATATTTTTCTTCTTAGCTGAAACCCCGTGGTGTGACCTGCCGCGACGCAGCCAACGAATGTGATCTGGAAGAAACCTGCACGGGCCTGACTGGCGTGTGTCCTCCCGACGCGTACAGAAAGAACGGAGAGCTTTGTGAAGATGGTACGTAAACCGTAATGGCCGCACGTAAATCGTTACATATCTTTTAAAATAGATTAACTTATTATTCTTATTAACTTGGTTTTCTTTACTTATAGGTTATTTGGAAAATAATAACTGTTTTCACTCACGATTATATCTTAAAAGAGGCGCGACATGTTTTGAACTCAGGTACAGCTATTTGTATAGCTTCGCTGTAGACAGTCTGACCTCGTAGAGTGTCATACTGCCTATGCCTAACATTGTCTGAACCCGTGATTTTCTTTATTGCTGTATCACGTAAACTTTTGTGTCTAGGTAGGTCTTACACCCATCCAAAGTTTTATACCTGTTAAACCCTCCAGGCAAGGGCTACTGCTTCGCCGGTACCTGCCCCACGCTGTCGACACAATGCGCCAACATCTGGGGCCCCGGCACACAAGGAGCTGATAAAGAATGCTTCGAACAGTTCAACTCCAAGGGCGCCGTGACAGGACACTGCGGGAAGGACAGCAACGGCTACATCAAGTGTGAGATGGAGTGAGTATCCTGATGCCTCCTTGTCTACTCCGCAAGAAGTGCTTCGAGGAGTTTAACTCCAAAGGCGATGTGACGGCTAATGCGTGAAGAACAGCAATGGCTACATCAAGTGCGAGATGGAGTGAGTATTCTGATGCTTCCTTCTCTACTCCGCAAGAAGTACTTCGAGCAGTTCAACTCTAAAAGCGCTGTGACAGGACACCGCGGGACAGCAATGGCTACATCAAGTGTGAGATTGAGTGAGTATCCTGATGCCTCCTTCTCTACTCCACAAGGAGTGCTTCGCGCAGTTCCACTCCAAAGGCGATGTGACGGCACGCTGCGGGAAAGACAGCAATGTCTAGGTCAAGTGCGAGATGGAGTGAGTAGAGTAACTTACTTATTTACTGTTGGGGCGCAACAACCCGAAGTGTATCTGAACCTCCACTACAGACCATCATTCTACTATGTCCAATTCAGTTTTAGTCGACAGCACGCAGAGCGTTCGTATTAAGCTTCATTGTCGTCATCATCAGGGGTGCCTAGGATAAACTGTAGCGCCCAACATATATATGCAATTAACATATTGAAAATTTTATGTTTCTGGCGCAAAAGTAATTCAATGTTTTGGTCCTTACTCTAAGTTCAGTCAAGGAAATTGAAACACGTAACTTTTCGATTTTGTCAAAATGTTTGACAAAACATTTCGGTATGTATGTACAACCGAAATATTTCGTCAAAAATTCTCATTCTAAAACTTTAAAACAGTCTTTGCTAGTTTGTTATATCTCTTCTATCAAGCATCAGGTAATCATTTTTCTACCGAACTTTCTTTTGTTTTTTTATTTGCACTTGTAAATCAATGACCCAATTGTAATTATCATGTCCTTCCTACAGAAACGTGAAATGTGGCTCTCTGCAATGCCAGCTTGGAAATCGGTACCCCGTGGTAGTGGGCATGGATGAATACTACACCAGGACGGTCATCACCATCAAAGGAACTGAGTTCGAGTGCAAGTAAGTGGCGTTATCCAGACAGCTTTACCTTTTAAATTTAAGATTCCTTTTTAACAAAAAGTACTTAGACTTTAGTAGTGACTGCATAATTCATATGTAATATGGTAAGTTGGTAACTACAACCGAATTAACTCCAGAAACAGTCACCATATATTATAGGGCAACCCTTGTTATGTCGACAGATGTTTCAAAGAACGTCTCCGTAATTCAACATACTCGTATTATACTTTAATTGAAAGCACCTCTGAAACCGTTACCTTTGACCTTTTCGAAAACCAGGAATAATTTGTGACTTAAGGAAAACATTTTTCAAGTAAACATTTCCACGAAATGAACATTCCACTAAATGAAGCCTTCTACGAAAAGTCTTACAGCAGAACAAAAGTACCTTTCCAGTGAGTTCTTTCAAATAAAATTCGTTGTCAATTTCACAACCTGATTCCCTCAATCTTCAGAGCAACCACCGGCCTCCCGGACCACCCGGAGATCAGCCCGCTGGGGCTGGTGAGCGACGGCACCCCGTGCGGAGACAACCTGGTCTGCGTCAACCAGACCTGTACCTCCATCTTCCCGTACATCGACCACACCAAGTGTCCCAGCGGCCACAACAACAACGAGTGTTCTGGCAAGGGGGTAAGTTAAATGTTCCTTTTCAAGAATTATTTCAATTGAGAGGTTGAAAAAAATATGACATGTATTGAACACATGAAAATTTCAATGACAATCTTGCGGAAGACGCTGTCGCTCCCGCATCGGGCTAAAGCCTTTTCAAACACTGCCACAAAAACGCTGTATAGAAATCATCAGATAAAGACGTAAATGATGATGATGATGATGAAACATGAAAATTATATTTTTAGCAGAAAGACCAACAGATAGCGCTGAAACCAGTCACCACTAGAGATGTGCCGTTTCTGCAAATTTCCGGAAACTTTACTCATTTTGTATAGGAAATAAGGAAAATTTCCGAAAATTTTGCGGTATCTGTAGTCACCATTCAGCAATAAAGCGTGACGCTGAGTTTTACTGAGTCCCCTTCTATTTGTAGAGCCGTTGGCGACATTTAAAAACCTAGAAATTCACTAAATTAACGACGGAACTTTTATACTACGAATTACTTTTAAACTAAAGAATTTCATATCTCCCTAAAATAGTTTCATAAAAATAAAATAATAAAAAAGGTATGTATAAAATCTTACTCTAAATAACCTACAATGCAATAAAAAAGGGTCATACAAAGAATACCCCCATCTAAAAGGTCCGCCTGCGGCACACAGTATACTGGCGGCGTTACCTCTAAAGTAAGTAATTCAATTTTAAAAATAAATTATTAAACAAAACTATAAACAATACTACAACCACTGCTACTTACTTTATGCTTTGTGATGACTTAGTAATGCATTAGGTGAGTGTAAATTAAATATATAACGTATATGATATTGACGATCATGTACATTTTTACTTTAGTTATTGTTCTCATGTAAGTGACCTGTGTCTTTTTTGAGAATAAATATCTTTAAACCTTAAACCTTATAAGCTCCCCAATCAGACGTCACATTCCACTTAAAGCGTATTATTTAATTATTACCGCTATTCGCCATTTTACCCGACGGAACACTTCACTGTTTACGGATTGTTCCTCGGATACCAGGTGCCAGTAATGGAATATTTAATTGTGAAATTTTGATTGTTTACAATTCGTAATATTTTTTTAATTAAAGTCTTCTTCGGAGCGGGGTGGCTGCGCGATCGGGTGTGAAAGGATGTTCTAATGAAACTTTTTGAATAATACATTAAAACCGTAATGTATTTTGAGTTTTGGATTCACTCGAATTGAATTGTGCAGCGAGTAGGAACAATGGAATTAAAGGTTGATTTCATTCAAACGAAATTATCAATATAAGTCTCTTAAATAATAATTGTTTCGGAAACAATCGAAAGGATATTACAAATTCTGTACTTTAGCAAGGATAAGTCAGAAAGTAGGTACAGTCGAGTTCTTGAATTTATGAGCAAGAGAGCAAGTTTTTAGTTTTAGTAAGAAGCGGTTTCTCCGTTACCCTATTTAAAATCTCAAAACGGTCAAATGAAAAAACGCCCACCCCTATAATATCCAACCCGCGACAACCTACGTATAACTTATCCGAGATATGGCTGGAACATCTCTCAAATGGCTATATCAATCGAATTATGCCTCTGATAGGTCCATAGACCTGTGATACGTCGCAAAACAATGCGCGCATCAATCGCGACCAACCTCGTTACGGAGACGGCTGACGGCAAAAATTGAATAACCGACCGAGCACTCAAACTATTAAAAACTCGCTTTTTGCGACTAAACGCAGGCGATTTGAAGACCCCGGCTAAAATGTACCTTGAAACTGATAGAGTTGAATCATGCACTACTTATTACCCAACAGGGTGTTTTTAAGGTGGTTATGTTACTTTAGTTTGAAGTAAAATTTGTATAGTGGCGAGTCCGCGTATTAGTCTTTTATTCATGTAGTATTAGTAGCACGTCATAAATTGTTTTATTCTCCCAGGTGTTGGCAATTTCTGAAAAATCAGCAAGTACTCACACTAATAGACACTAATTGTGAGTGTGTGCGGGTGATTCATTCATTAAAGGGTCGCGTATCATCTGTCAGTTTGATAGTAAGCGCTGAATAAATAAGCAGGCATGATATTTGATTTTGATGATGAAGTAAAGATGCACCTCTAGCACAACTGTGACACGCAACTCTTTCTCGCGCGAAAAATATTTCCTATCTCTTTCTTTGCGGTACTGTAGGAGACTGACGGGCGATGCTATGTCGCGTGACAAGAATCGTGAAGCCTAGTTGTATTAGACGGGCTGGACTGTCAAAATAAATAATACGAAGAAATTACAAATCTTTGGCAGTTCTACATTTTTTAAGTATGTGGTGAAATTAAATGAGTATTTTTGTTGGGTTTCTGTTCTGATATATTGTGATTCTGATTTGTGATGTTATTGAGTTTGTCCTAAGTTTTTCTGAATGATAGATTGGGTTACAGCAAAAAGGGCCCAATTTTAAGACACATATTTTCTTGAAAAATATTTTTCTCATTTTTGTTACTTTTTGATTAGAACTAAAGAATACATTAAAATAAGTATCTTTTATAAATTACAATTGTTTGATTAACTTGCCCGTTTAAGAACTAGAGTGGTCCTAAGTTGCCATAGAATTACTACGTAGCCTGGGACTACTTGTACTATCATCCATTCTGTGCTGGGACTTAGAAATTTACGATGAAAAAAAAACACAAGTATACCTCTGTTTTTTATTACTTAATGACAAGATCGGGCCCTTTTTCTATACTCTGACCTGATATACAAAAACCCGACATCAAGTATAGTAGGTACTGATTAGGGTTAGGATTTTCGTGATTCTAAATCGTGGTTCCACGGAGTCTCTAATTGGGGTATCCCAAAAAAAATTACCCCCCCTTTTTATATTTTTATTCGATGAAATAGGCCATTTTATTATAGCGATTTCACGAATTCTTCATTAGAATAAGTAGTTATTTTTTTATTAATTATTTTAAGAAGCTCATTAGATGACGTCATGCATTTCCGCGTGTGTTTGAGGCACAGACAACCCGTTTGAGGATAGTAAAAAAAACGCTATTTAGCGCATTCACCATCGTCTCAAATTATGCTGAGAATCGATGGTAACGATGTGCTACACACAAATTAATTATTTTTTGAAAGCAGTAACGTAGTCTGCTAACGTAAACCCAATGTTTATAATGAAGCGATTACAATTAAAATATTCAGCCTTGATTGTGACAAATGACAGGATCTCAGTCAATATTGAAGCTAAGAATTCCAAATGTTGTTGTTATGTTCATCAGGTTTACTAGCATTTTATCCCTCATTATTCATTAAATGAGGGCCTCATGATAACCAGCTTGTATCGGGTTTTTTTAAATTTTGAATACAAGTTATTTTTGGAAGATTTTTCTACCCCGTACAGTTCTTAACAGCAGTTTCTAGTGGTTTTCGAATATCGGAGTTGTAGCTTGCTGATTTACCTACTTCAATCATATGATGATAGTTGAATATAAATTAATCGACTTTAAGATAGCCTATAGTTTCGAAAATTGCAGGTTAACCTGCAAATCGTTCCTAGACCCGCCATTTCAGACGCCTTCTTCCTAACAAAACACTATTTAGATTGCGTAATAAAAATCAGAGTTGTGGTGACAACGCGACTCCGAAAACTACCAACATAATTATTGTTCATTTCAACACCCGCACGGAACATATTATATTCAGCTAATTATACTTTCCGTGACGAATTTATGTCCATTTACAAACAAAGTCCAGTTCGTTACGATTCGTTTTCCTGTACGTAATGAGGGAATAATCCCGTCCTCCGGGACAATCCCCTAATTCTGCGCGCTGTATAATTGGGCCGTGTCTGTCCGTACGTCACTAATTATAAGTTCGGAAGCTTCCTTTTTCCTGGTGTGCTGTTTTTGATAAGCGATGTGCGAACGACGTGTGATTACATGAAATATATGATAGGTACTAGCTGTGCCTCGCGGTATTACCCACTCATCCCACGGGAACACTGTTTTTTTTCGGGATAAATAGTAGCTTATGTATTAATACAGTCTCAGCTACCTCTATTACAAATTTTATCAAAATTGGTCCAACAGTACGAGTGTGAAGAGCTAACAATCATACAAATACGGTCACAAACTTTCGCCTTTATAATATTAGTGTACCTTAATTAAAATTGAAAAAAACCCCGACACATGAGTAGCTGCTCACCATGAAACCTTAATTTAATGAGTGGTATAAAAATGCTACCGAACCTGAACTTACCCATAAAATTTTGAATTCATAGCTTCAATAATTGGCTGTCATCCTCTCACATGTTCCAATCCAAGCTGACTTTTTGGAAATGGCTGCGGTTATTTTCAATGAACAAAGCTAAGAACCATTTCTATAGACAAGGCTTTCGATTTGGAAAACCGCACGGTCCCTGCGTTTGGGAGCTACGGCGCCAGAGACAGGCATACACATGTTAAACTTAACACTACTCTTTTTTCGTCGGGTTTTAAAATAAAATATGATAATAGTTAGCTCACACCAGCACGCACCTGTGTCATTTCGGTGGACGTTTGCGAAATTAAGGATTCCAGGGCCTAATTTTCTAATTACATGCCTGTGAGAATAAATAACGTTCCCTCTTCTATAATCCGATGTAATTCCAACATAACCTAGATTCATACAAGCTCTTAACTTTTGACCACCATAGGAACAAATTTTGTTTTTTGAACTGACAATGACCCACCTGATATCTACACGACGTCCAATAGGATCACCCAGGTGATTGAATTGGCCGAATATGTCCAATGAGATCACCCAGGTAATCCTATTCGATGCCATGTCCAACACGATCATCTGGGTGATTTTAGTGGACATATGTATGCCCAGTAGGTTCCCCCAAAGATTGAAGATTTTTCTTTGGGTGATTCTAGTGTACTATCATGTCCAGTGAGATCACCCAGGTGATCCTTTTGGACGCCATGTTCAGCAAGATCCCCTGGGTGATTTTAACAAGTGGCGACAGGACAGGGTCAAAAGTGACAAATCGCGTTATCATGAAGAGATCCACAATGCGGCAGTTTCTTCCGCTTTAGTTTGGCGCGCGTTCATGGACAGTGGCACACTTTGGTCGGATCTATTGCGCCGCAATTAGCATTCATTCATTCACAATTTAAGAGCTTCGCTCTTGTCGGTGGAGTAATCGCCAGTCTTCCCTATTTCTTGATAGTGTTTTGGTCTCCTGATACGACATAGTGCCCACTTTCTCTTTCACTTGACTAAAAAACGTAATCCTTGGTCTTCCTCTGCCTCTTTTCCCGTCCACTTTGCCTTCCAGGATGTTCACAAAGAAAGCATAAACAAGCAATAAAATAAAGATCACTAATATTATTAAAATTATCGTGAGTTATTATAAAAACGGTTTAAACTCACGTAATAATTGTCAGGAACTATGTAGCTATCTACAGGGGCAGCTACCCGTGCTATAGGCGACTCGCGTAGCAGCACGGATAGCTGCCCTTGGTGAAGAGCTAAATAAAATAAAATAAATAAATATTAAGGGACAATCATACACAAATCGACCTAGTCCCAAACTAAGCAAAGCTTGTACTATGGGTACTAGACGACGATATACATAATATATAAATACATATATAGATAACATCCATGACCCAAGAACAAATATTTTGCACAAATATTTGCCCCGGCCGGGATTCGAACCCGGGACCGCCGACTCAGTAGGCAGGTGTCTACAAACCGAGCCAAACGCGTCGTCAAAAGCTCCATATGAGTTCGAAACATGTCGGGCCGTTCCTGAAAATTTTTACGTGAGTTTAAATCTCAGCTTCTATTACGAGAATCAAAATACTAAACCTTTCCTTCGTCTTTTATGCAGTAACATCACGCATTTACCAAGCGACAGTTGTTTCAGGTCCGTTCCGTACCCCTAAGCAATGCATTATAAATCCGCCATTATCTCGTCGTTCACGCCCCGCTACTCCGTCACTTTCATAATTAGCATCGCGCATTGAATTCCTAATAAATGTCTTTCAACTATCCTGTGCCCTGGTCATTACTTAATCAACGTGCAGCGTAGCTAGTTGTAGTTTTTACCCGACTACGGCGAAGCAAAAAGGAGGGTTATGGTTTGGACCGGTATTTATGTATGTATGTTCACCTCCCTCATAACTTCTAAACTATTTACTTATCACATTTAACTTTACTAGTTTTATTCTGATAGGTACGCTATCGATTTTTACCGGCAATGGTAGGGAGGGTGTAAGGTGTAAATAAATAAATTTTATGTGACCAACCTCGTGAAAAAAGTAGTAAGTCCATAATAATATAAACTTACCTATTAAATATTTCGTTGGAGCAAAACAAGATGCAAGTTTTTTTTAAGTATTCGTAACGATATGCGTTTTAGTTTAAAGGTTTTCGTATACAAGTTGTTTGTATTACAAAAAAATCCTTAATTTATCGACTAAAACGAAAACGTTTTATGTTTGTCGATTTTCATTGAAAATGTCGTCCAAAATTAAATAGATCTCTAACTCCCGAGGCTGACCGTTACCCAAACGCCAATTTGCGAAAAAAATCCGAATCATAATTCTATATAAAATGTCTACTAAACCCCCCCAGCCCATATCGTCAACCTTTTTGTAACAACGTGAAATCGACTTGCCGAACCATATCGCCCGTAGCTGCAGGGGTGGCCAACTCTCGGTCGCAAACTCGATTGCGAGCGAGCTCCAAAGGTTACGGAATGCTGATGGAATCATAGACGGCACGGCTTAGCATTGCAGTGACCCTGTTTGCATATGGATAAGGTTGGATAAGAATGGATATAAACGGATAAGGTTTGGATAAGCACGAAGGAAGTGTTCGAGATGTGGCTTGCAGCGGGCTTACAGTTTACACTGATCTTATTTGCATATTATTTGGATAAGTAAGGTTGAACACATGTGGCAGAGTTTCCGTTGAAGTTGAACCATTCTCAGTACCTATTGCCAAATTTGTGGGACTCAAATGTTCGCGATGCCTCGCCGTAGTAATACTTTTTTAAATTTACCATGAAATTTATACGAGTTTTTATTTACACAAACAGAATACTATATACTATACTTAAATAGTTATCATAACTAAAACTAGATAATTATTTTAATTGACTATATTTATTTTTTTATTTTTTAAAGCCCCCATTTATTTATTTATTTAGTTATATCCGCTATATTGAAAAAATTTGAAGAACTGAATCGACAAATAATTAACACATAATAATCGAACCTGGTCACAAAATTTCACGAGAATCGGTTGAGAAATGCGACCTGTCGGCGAGTACAACCGGATATCGAATTCGGACATTCGAAAGAATTTTTGGCCGAGCTTAAACAGAGTAATTCAAGTAAAATACCAAATTGGCACTCAGTAGTATGAATGATTGACAATCATTTTTTCACCTCACCAGCTCAAACATGGCGATTTTGCTGTCAGATAACAGTGAACAAAATGCGATTTTGTTTCGAGCGTGAGTAGAAAGTAGCTTTTTAATTTTTTCAATATCTGACCACGAATTGTCATTATTCAGCCAAAGGTTAATTATAAAATTCTAATCATTTGAATCTCGATGCACTCTGTTTCTTTCATATGTATATAAAAGAGAGGGCTATCCCTCTCCTCTCCTAAGTTTCTATAAACTTATCAATTTGAAATTTAATTTTCGAATCCGACCTCGATTGAGAACAGTTCGGATACGCGTTATACCAAAAAAATCATTAAAAACACCCGAAAAAGTTTTAATTGCAACGTATTTTTTTTCTTTATTATATTTTAATTTAACGACCGAATATTAAAATTATTGTGCCTTTTATATAAAATAATAGATCATTGCTCAAATAAAATAAGATTTTTCAACTTATTGTATATATAATATTTATAATTTTACCATTTATCATAGATGCATATTCGAAACGTACCTACCTTAAAAAATATCGGGTTCATATTGTAATTTGTTATTTTCTTTTGCATTTACTTTGTTTGGTGTTTTAGGAGTAAAAATATTAATCAATTTATAAACAAAATCTCGTAATATAATATGTATTTATAAATAAACACGTCATGTATCTGCTAAATCTTCCAATTTGATAAAATAATGACAATAACCGTGTTGGTTGGTTGATTATAATTTCAATTAAATTATTTCAATTAAACATTGTTCGGTTCATGACGCATTGGTGTAAACTGTAATGTCATGTAACCTGTTTTTCAATAAATAAATAAATAAATAAATAAATATCGTTATTCCTTTTTAAGCAGCACTTATCTATTTTCTGATTAATAATATTATTGAAATCAGCAACAAAGACTATAAACATCCGTTGAAAGAAAAAGCTCAAAATGTCGAATATGTTCTCGCTGATGAGGTGAAAAGTTGTGTGTGCTACACGAGAGCAAAGTTTTTTGCATCTCGTGCTGTTGAGTCCCTCGCTACACTCAGGATTCTAACATAGAATCACTCGCTACGCTCGTGATTCAAACGTAGAATCCTTCGCTTGCTCGGGGCTCAATTAATCAGCACTCGTAACAAAAAACAACTTTGCTCTCTTGTTGCACAAATAACTATTGTAGGATTATCCAAAGCAGTGGTGACAATCCTACAAAAATGATTGTCAATCATTCATATCCATATTCAAATAGGGTTGAAAATGCCACTCTTTGGGGGTGTACCGACAGTAGGTTATAGTTTACCTTATGACCTTAATTTTAATAATTATATTTTGGCAATAATTAAGAGGCCTTATTCCTTTTAAAAATTATTTTTTTCATATTATGACAAATATATTGATAATTTCCACCAACTTTTTGAAGTAAGTACTACTTTTCCCCGAGTTCTAGGTAGTAACATAGCTATTTCATGCTTACATTGCGTGTAGTCGAAAATAAGTTGAAAAAAATAATTTTCCGCGTGAATTTTGTCAATTTCGAGTAGTTTTTGAGACAAAAGTTATCAATGAAAAATTCAAATTGTAGGTTTGAAATATATACCAATAAATCCCAATAGCCCTGTTCTAGGTAGTAACATCAATAATATGTTAAGAAACATGTTTGATCATAGAGAAAAATGTCTAAAACAATCAGCATTTTAAAAGGAATAAGGCCTCTTAAGGCAATATGTCGGTGAAATGGCTAATGGCTTTCATGATAGTACAATATGGCCAGATATCGACAGGATGTCACTTAAGACTGCGCCGAGCGTTAGCGACTGAACCATAGAGCACGGGAAATGCTTATTTAGATCGGCGCGCGGCCGCAATTGTAAAAATGTATGGATAATGAAAAGCACTTTTTGATAAATCTGGACCTGTAATAGCAAACAATAATTGAAATATTTGATGCGGACAAATTGTAATGTAAACATTCGTCTTTTTTTTTAAACTGAAAATCAGAATAGATTTCAATTGTTAAAGTATAAAAAACACTTAACGCCTGCTTAACTTAACTTTACTTAGTTCTCTAGGGTAAAATATTAATAATCTTATAATTTTTCCACGGTGAAGATGTTAACACATTCTTTGAAGTGCTAAATATATAGTTTAGAAATGGATTAAACAACTAAACAACTGCAACTGCCTATTTTTCACATTTCGCTCGGCGCAGTCTTAAAACTAAACAATGAATATCGTTGATGTCCAATGCATCATTGATCCCAAAATATGTTATTTGAATTGAATTGATGTAGACATATTGTGTTTATATTTCTGGCAGCTGCCATTTAGGGAAGCGTCTGCTGAAGCCCCAGTTCATACATAATCCGAACTCTATCAAAATCCATCGATTAACAATATGATGTTCAACGTATTTGGCACTTCATTCGCATCAGGAGCATTATACTGCTCAGCTCAGACAATAGGGCCTATGTCCATAGGGGGTTGTGGGTGGTTACGACCCTTTCAACGGGGAGATATAGTTTGACGAGCTAGCTAAACTTGCGCGCCATCAATTGCTCAACTCTCTCCGGTATAATCCCGCCACAGTGGGGAGTGTTATAACAGTAATCATATCTCTCTCTTAAAAAAACCTTGCTCCTCGGCTATTTATGCACTCTAAACACCTCAAGTAGAATTGTGACAAATGACTAGTTTCTGTCTCTCTTTCTTTTCAGTACCGTGCAATTAAGACAAGCTAAGTCGTGTCTCGTGTCAAGCTATGCTAGCCTAGCTGAACCAAATCCTGTATCCGAGAACAGTCTCGGATAGTCTCGGTAGATAGGAACATAACAGTATAATTACTGTCCCAAAGTAGTCCTTTTCGTCTTTCCCTTCTTCAATTCACATTGCCTAAACAATATTAGGAATTGATTGCGTAAAATAAAATTTTGCGCTTATCATAATCAATCTCAGTGAGATGGAAAATGGCATAGCGGTTACTTCGAATGGAACATTGCTGAAGTATACACACAATAACGATATTTCGGACACTTGTCATTAAAAACGCTGTATTCATCCCCAGGTTTCCGTGACGTTTCATGAATATTACGATACAATATTCGCGGCATAACTAATTTAATTTGGACGACGCGGGTGGCGCTATTGTAGTGCATCTGCTTACTGAGCCGGTGGTCCTGGGTTCGAATCCCGGCTAGGGAAAATATTTGGGTGATGAACTCGAATATTTGCTCCTGGGTCATGGATGTTATCTTTATATGTATCTATTTATGTATGTCGTCGTCTAGTACCCATTGTTTTTCGTACTGTCCATCAACTATCCACTGCCATCCCTAGTTCAATTTGTAATAGTTTAATCTGATGCGATCCGATTCAGTCAGCGAATTAGTTCCTATGTCGTGGAGTTAGATTTAGATTCAATGCTCGATATTAAAAGCTAAGTTAGGCGACTAGCAACAAACTTAGATCTTTGAGTAGGTATCCAGTTGAAAGGTGAATCACAGCTTCAGGTAATATGATTTATATTCAGGCAATTAATACGGTACTTAACTATAGTGAAAATTAATTATGTCATTGATATCACTAAACATACATAAAAAAATACACGAAACCAAATAAACTACCACTAACTTTTAGACATTTTAATATTTTTGATTGGACAAAAACTAAAACGAAGACGTGTTTTGACTACTGATTTTTATGACGTCACAAGCCAGTATCTATATATAGGAACTTCATACTAACAAATCTTGAGCTGTCATCAAATACCGTATTGTGCAAAATTTACCCCACCTAGTGTCACGCCCCAGTCGTTATCCCAGCGGCGCGCACCCAGGCGCTTACCCATACACCTCTACCTCTACAGAGAGCACTAACACTTCTCAACAAGATATTGAAAGATATTGGATAGTGACAGTGAACTTGATATTTTCTACAGTTCGGAACCTAGATTTCTTTCAGTTGCCAGTCGGTACCTCGAGTCTATTTCCACACCAAGCTCCATCATGTAACATAGGCCTGTTGTACCTACCAGTCCATTGTTTTTAATTCTAACGATTTTAATGTTTTTTTTTTAATGTTACAAATTAATCGCTATCATGTATACTTACTCTCCAGTTAACACGTGTAGCTTGACTGTAATGTATTAATGTATAGAACAAATAAATAAATAAAAACTTCATTTTGCCAACTCACCTGCGGATCCCCATGGTATAAGAAAATAAGGTATCACACTCCAGCTAGTGAGACTTTGTACGTCACTGATTAGTTGCCACATTATGGTAATATAATAATTACAAGGATTTTTTTGCCGCCAGTCGTACAAAAAATTATAAGTAATTATGCATTACGATTGTCATGTTCTTTGACTTAGTTTCATTTTGTCGAAGTAATTGATTTAAAATACTCACGATTATATGAGATTCATACAGGTAACAGGGAAATCGGGGAGTATTATGATACACCACTGGCAACACAGAAACGGATTGACAGAACCAACGAACTATTCATAGCATGATGACATCAAAAGTGTCGCCTGTCATTTCGGAGTGCCGTACCTTATTTTCTAATACCATGCGGATCTCCTCATTCGATCGGGCAAGGTTTATTCCAGTGATTTCGACTTAAGGCTATTTCTTGCCAATGGTTCAAGAAGACATCAAAGTCGTCCCGCCACCACCGCCGGCGAGGTCTGCCACGTTTCCGATTCGAGTTTTTGGGCTTCCACTCTGTAGTGGTCTTAGCCCACAACTCATCCCGCATACGGCAAACGTGGCCAGCCCATTTCCACTTTAACTTGGCCGCTTTCCGAGCTACGTCAACAATTTGGGTCTTGGAGCGTAGAGTGGTGTTCTGGATTCGATCCATTAAATTAAGACATGTATTTAAATCGATATCTGTATATTCCCTTTTTTCGATTAAAATATTTGAAAGTTTCACCAAAATTACTGACTTGCACACTAAATAATGCGAATTAAATATACTACTTAAAGGTATTTGCAAAACTGTTTTACTGGATATTAAAAAAAAACTAACCTAACCTAACCCGGCCGAGTCGGATCTTAGTGTGCAAGTGCGAGGATAATTAGTGTGCAAGTCAGTATTTTTGGTGAAACTTTCAAATATATCCGATGTACGAACCATATTTTTGGTGCGAATTCGGTTAAAAAGGTCATCTCGTTTTGTGTGATGTTTAAGTTTTTTTGTAGGACATGTTCAGTTAAACAATTGTTTTTTTTGCACAGCATTAGTTTTTCTGGTATGCATTCAGTTAATTAGTGGAGTTACCTAGTGTGCTGAAAAATTATACAGATGTGCATTTAATAATATCCCTTAAATTAACACCTAATAGGGTACGCTCCATATCCAAAAAAAGTACAGGAGTAGAAAAACACCTTTTTGATCGCGATTGAGTCCCGCTGTGTTATAATAACGACTTTGATCTGTTTTGATGATGACGATATTGATATCACACCATAATGAGGCGTTCAACCATAAAATCTTTCTTGTAGTTGTCGTATTAGGGGTAATGATGTTTTTTGATATTTTTATTTTATATAGCTATTCATAAAACATATTTATTTTCAATGCTTTAAGGCCTTATCCGTTCAAAAGTGCTGGTTATTTTAGACATTTTTCTCTATGATCAAACATGTTTCTTAATATTATCAATGGTACTAGCTAGAACAAGGCTATTGCGATTTATTGGCAAAAAGTGTCCGGGAAACTCACACGGGACACTTTTATGAGAATGAAAAATAAAGCGATTGTTCTTTTAATACTTCTCGTACTCACTCAATTGCTCAAAGGTTAACTGGAAGAGATTCCGTATAGGGATAAGTTCGCCTTTGTTCCTATATGTTATTTGTAATAGATGTATTTTTTTAACTGTTTTTGTGTACAATAAAGTGTTTACTTACTTACTTAATAATATTATTTCCGGACACGTCCGGGGGAAAAATACAATTTACGCCGAATGTCCGGGTTTCTTTAAGTCTTCATCCGGGTTTGGCGAATTTGGAGATGGCAGCCCTAGCTACATGGATCGCGAAGGTCAGGCGCGTAGCATGCACCTCTAGCACAACTGTGACACGCGAGTGTTTCTCGCGCGTCAAATATTACCTATCTCTTTCTTCGCTGTACAGTGAGAGAGTGACGGGCGATCCTATGTCGCGCGACAAGAGTCGCGAAGCGTAGTTGTGCTAGACGGGATGATCTTTTTGTGTCCACAAATCTCACGCGACAGAAATATGATACGGCGAAATGATACAAGTATGGACGAAGCTTTAGGTTGTAACTTCATTTGTAATGAATGGCATGGTTCACTAATGTTTGACCAAAAAACGTTTGACAAATGATCATTTGACCAAACAACGTTTCAACAAATATTCATTAGGCAAACGAGACATTTGGCAAAAGTATCATATTACAAAAAGTCACTTAGCAAATGATTATTTTACAAACACTACACTTGACAAATGTGTTAAATAACAAAATATCATTTAACAAAATGTTATTTCATAAAAAGTACTTCTTTTTCAAACATTATGATTTAGTCTGTAATCTGTAGTTGGGTAATTTATTCCGCTACTATCTTAGAATCTATCCACTATGCTCTACAATCTGTATCTACTAATAGAGCAAATTGTAAATTTTTCTCAAGTTTGCTCTACGAGTTTTACGGATAGAGCAATTTTTTTTTTATTCTGGCGCTTCGCCGACCGCTACCGCGGTACGCTCGCTTCGCTCGCTCGGCTCGCGCGCTTTTGTGGTCGCAGTTCTAACATAACCTAACCCATTAATGAATCTATCCACTATGCTCTACGATCTAAAATTGTAGAGCAAATTGGAGAAAAAAAAGTTAGATTTGCTCTAAAAAAATACAAAAAAAAAAACAAACGAAACACTTGTCAAATAATACATTGTACCAGACGTTTTTAGACCAAGAGTAGTTTTGTCTAATAACTCAGTTGCTAAATGATTATTTTGTCAAATGATTATTTGTAAAATGTAAATTTAACATCTGATCATTCGGTGAAGTGAGTCATTTGTAAAATGACTTGTTGTAAAATGATCAATTGGCGAAACGTTTTTTTGTAAAACGTTGTTTGTAAAGTGTAATTTTGTAAAATGACTTTTGGTCAAACGATAGGACACCGAATGGCATTCCTATCGGTGCGTATAATCTGTGGATGAATCGCTACAGGCATACTTTACGTGACCCTAACGACTGTCTAGGGCGCTCTGGAATCTATCGATTATTTGTTTTGCGTCAACTTTAAAGAATGATTGGCTTGTAACCTTCAGTGGAGTTCTGAATTGATCTGCTTCGTCATTTCGTGGTGTATATAGCTTAACAGGGTGTTTTTCAACTCACGCCATTTGCGGATTTTTAGTGTGTACTAATTTATTTTACTGGCAATGACAAATTTTTGATAACTGAAATTGAAAGTCGGTGAATATCACTGATGTAAACAAAGAGGAAACAGGACTGAATATTCCGCAAATTTCAAGTTATTTTTGCATTATGAAGCCAAAACTATCCACAGTGATGAAAGTCAAGTTTTTTTCAATAGGATTCATTTCACAAGAAAAACTTAGGATTGAGCAACATTCCGGTACACAATGTTTTGAATTTAGTTAATGACAAACCCTTGAAAAATCCTTATTGACGTTTAATAATGCAAATATATGACGTATGCACATGATTGCCATGTGAAAGCTGTCTGTAGCGCCAATATCCTTGGGCCAGACCGACACTTCGCTAGCTCAATATTACAGGGTTCTATGTTTGACTTTTGACGAGTTCTAATTTGAACATTGTCATATTGACATTAAGTCAAATTTTGACTACCCTGAAAATGTAACATAGAACTCTGTAATATTGGGCCAGCGACTTGTTAGGCTATACATTGTTTAGAACTCTTTCATGTGTCGATAATCTTTACAAGAAGATATGTATTTCAGACCAATTGCAATATAAAATGCAATCAATACAACAATACTTTATAGCACACCTATAAGAAGAATATTACATGCGAAATCTCGATATAGTGTGTATAATGTTTTATTCATATTTATAGCAGTATAGATATTTAAATTTATTTTTTATATTTGTAGTACATTACACCACACTTGCAACTCTACAAATGATACACATTTATCTTGCGTAGCTATAACTACTGATTTGACTGACTTTCGGAGTCATATAATGAAATAATGAACTTTAGTCTGAATGTAGGCCACAAGGGCACCTTTACATGTCTGAGTCTACCGGCATTTCACAAGAGGAGACCACTGTTGAAAAGAAACGCCGAAAGCAAGTCGAAAGTAACCATTTGGAAAACGGAGAATCCAACAACCTACAGAAAGAGATATGTTGACCGGTATAGACGGGACGATTCGTAGTAGGTACCTACAACAATATTAATAGATTTTAATTCAAAAGTTGTTTTAAACAACAATCCGGGCTTCCTCGCCTCCAGCCATACGTAATATGGCGAAACTGACCCGGGCAACCTACAGACATAGGCCCTTTTGTCAATGTTCTCTGATTGGCTTGTTTGTCGTGAAATAACAAACTCATATGAACCAGACAGCCGGAAATTGGAATCCATCCTATGTGAAAACTTTCCATGTATTAAAACATTGATTATCTCTCCCATTTCGTATCTACAGTCGCAAAGATGCCTATTGATTATACATTTACATACAAGCCGACTAGGATGAATTATCACTTGCTTCTGGCCGCGACTTCGTCTGTGTAGAATTAGTTGACCGTCATAAGGGATTAAAACTCCCTGTCCTGTCCTGTCATGTAGCTTATCTTATCTTATCGAGATTAGCCCAGAGATTATCGCACTTCTATAGTAAATTTCAACCCGTTTACCCCTTTAAGGGATGATTTCCGTAATAAAAGCTATTCTGTGTTATACCCTGGCACTCAAGCTATCTTCCTATCAAAATTTGCCTAAGTTAGTTCAGCAGAGATTGATCCCCTATACTAATTTTCACCCCCCTTTTCCATTCCCTCAAGGGATGATTTTTCCGGTATAAAAATGCCTTATGTCCTTCCACAGGGCTCAAACCATCATTATCCTCCTAGCCTTTGTCCCATATCTTTGTAGATAATGAATTCTTAATCGGGGTCGGCTACCTAAGTCCCAAGATGTGGCGTAGGGACTAGTTTTTACGCAAGCGACTGCCATCTCCATATTAAAATTCATCTATATCCGTTCAGTTGTTTAAGCTCAAACAGGTAACAAACAAGACAGACAGACTGACAGACACAATTTCGCATTTATAATATTAGGGTATGGATTGAAGCGTCGCTATAATCTAAGTTTGCTTCTCTAACATGTTTGTGATATTGACAATGTTATTTACGGGAAACTTAAACGCGAGCGAGTTTTTGTTGCGTTGGAAACTTACACTTTGGGCACTACATATTGTGTCTGGATAAACGTGAATACCGGCGATTCCGCGCTTGATTTATGTCCCGGTACCCTTTAATTTGATTGAGCGAGGTTATTATGAGGCATGCCCGTTTCAAACCCTTTAGAAAACAAACCTTTAGGTACATACTGGATTCTCCAAATAATTAAAAAATAAATAGTAAATATAAATAATATCCAGAAAAGTATTGGGTTTCGGAGAAAAACTTTCGATGGGAAATTGAACAGTATTAAAATTGTATTTCCTAGAATTCGCCAAAAAAGTTCATAGGTATTAAATTCAAGCATTTATTTCGTTAAATTGAACAGTACTCCAACGAAAAGAATCATGCCGCGATGTGGGATACAAAACTCGGTAATTAAGCGAAAGCTTTCGCTTTGAATTGGGAAGGGAATCGAAGCAAATGATTGGCTGTAATTGGCTGTCAAAGAAGGAAGAACGTATACAGATGTTGTGAATACAACGGGGTAGCTCGGAAGCTGCGATTTTCACATGAATATTGTAAAATTTAAATTTTGAGCCGACACGTTTGTTTGGCAATGGTGTCCAAAGCTGCGGTCCCGTGTTCGAATACCGACAAGGATTTTTTCGCCATTTTATGACACTTCTACAGTGTTCAGAGATCTTGCCTATCGCATTTAAACCAGCTGACGATTCATGCAATTCCGACTGTCCTAGTTTCATTTTGTGCTAACGGTGACAATGCAATATCCTACGTAGTTGAACATATATTAATTAAGCAATATCAAATAAAATAAATAATGCAGTTCTATAGTATTATTATGTTATGAATTCAATAAGTATTATTGTATTAATTTTAAATGAATATTTTTGTAGGTACTAGAGTATAATTTGAACTTTCAAAGCCTGAGATACAGGATTCTCCTAGTTCAGGCACCAGTATTATTAATTATTATGATTACCTCCACAACAATAACATTTAACTATGTATTTTTAAACACATAAGTTCTTATTAAAAGCCCACCAGCAAATTAAGTAATGATGCTTAGTCAAAAATATCAAAATCCTCGTCGCCAATTTCCAGATCTGCTCGAACGCGAACAAATGCGTGTGCAACCGCGGCTGGACGGGACCGGACTGCTCCCAACCCGACGCGCTACCCCCCACCCCGACGGCCTGGGTCCCCGACAACGCCACCAAGGCCGCCTACAACATGACCAAGAAAGAAACACCGTATGGTGAGTCGATACCGGTTACGGATAAGTTAAGTTTTTAGGCCTATTTAGACGGACGAGTTGTATGCGAGTTTCAACACATTGTCAGTCCATCAGCACAACTATGCTACCCGTCACTCTCTTACATTACTGCACAGAATGAGACGAGTAATTGTCTCGTGCGAAAAATAGTCTCGCTATGCCACAATGTATTAAACCTCGAATACGATACGACCCGTCCAAATGGGCCATAAGGATTAGATTTTGCTAAAATGCAATGTGAAATTATGAAGTACCTACCATCAGATTTATTGATTTAGATCTTGAGCCTTTAACCTGGGGATAGTTATCCTTATCTGCTATTACTCGTATGCTAACGAAAGCACAGTTGTTTTCATGCTGTGCGAGCCATTGAAGATCAAATGGCATAAGAAATTCGACCGATGACAAGGTGTTTGGAAATTTTGAAAATTTGAGTGTAGAAAGGAGTAGAAGTCGTGTTCTTATTAATCAAACTTTATACTGCATTATCTATTTTTTTTCTCCTTGCATATACTAATTCAATGAATGCCTGCTACTTACATTTGATAAGTATTTATTTTCAATTGGTAGCTATCAATCGATCGTAAATCTGACGGAATATGTAAATATGGGTGCCGAAATTTACAAGCACAAAGTATAATTTCACGTTTGCATTTCAGTATAGATCAAAATATTTTGTAAGTTCTGAACAAGCTCTAAAGTTATTACTGATGAAAGTTTCTAAATAATCGAAATATTCAGAAATACAGTTTAACTTTTCAGTATTTCCAAGAGTAATGCCCTAATTTGTGTCACTAATTTTTATGATTTCAGGTGTCTTGTTGTTCTATTTATATTCCCCCTACTAATTTCTAAATTTGACTAAATTGGCCACATGAATCCGAGCACTGCTCTCAAAATCCAAAATCACGTTAAAAGTAATCGTAATCATCAAGGAATTAAAAATAGCCGGGAGTCGGTGCTATAATTTTATGAAAGGGAATGTATAACCAGATTTTTATAATGCGAAACCGGTAAGAAACCGGATAACTGTTAACAAACCGGAGATACAAAAAAACTCACACTATGACTGAAATACAAATGTTATAAGTCATAACACAGTAATCGGTTATTATCGGTTCTGACATGACGAAATCCTGTTTGGAAAGCCCTGGCTTGGATAACGTGGTGGTGATGAGAGCACTGCTCGGGGGGCTGCGGGCGGCGCCGGCGCTCTAACGCGCGGGACCCTTTTGCAGGTGAGCACGCTGCGAATAAGATGAGCACCATGAACATGGTGATCTTGTTGCTCGCGGTAGTGCTCTCAGTGTTCGTGGGGTTTGCGTGGATGGCGTACTGCTTCAGGTAACGGCCGGTAACTCGGTGTTGTCGCACTGTCTGTCGCTCGTGCCTGTCCTGTCGTGTCGTATATAATGATCGTGTGTTGTGCCCGACGCGCGCCGCCGGCGCCGCCCCCCGGCGCCGCGTTAGCGACGCCACCCTGGCCCCTCTGGCCCTCACTCACTCCCTTCTCCTTCTCTTTGGGCGCAGAGAACTACCACGGCTCGAACACGGTGTTCCTCGTGGCGGTGCTAATGTCTGTGGTAGGGGGGGTATTCATAGTATTTGCCCTGAGCGCTCTCTGCTACAGGTCAGTCGTAGTACACAAAAACTTCTCCCTGTGTCTAAGGTTAGTGAGCAGAAAACAGACCAAAGGTAGTCTTTAAGAAGAAATTTAAATCGTCACCTTCGTATACTTGTATGTTTATTTTAGAAGTTAGCGTTGGTGTTTCTGTTTTATACATCGGCCGATTGGTTTTATTTATTTATTTGGACAGTTTTTATGTCATTTACGTTGTGGTCGTAGAGCTAGATGGCGGGTGGCGCGTCGAGGCGGCGCGGCCGCTGTCGGCGCGCCACAACTGCATTTGATCTGTGGTTCTGTGTCCGCGCCGGCGGCCGGACCGCGTCCGACCCTGCCCGCCGCACGCGCACACACACGAGCGCGCACACACACCTGTGACACACACACACACGCGCAGCGCCACTCGCCGCCGAGTGCGAGGGCTCGCCGTCCGGCCGCCTCGCTGCATGCCGTCAAGGCTTTCCTCGTTGTACTCGAGCGACACCTTCTCGACTCAAACCCTTAAGATTCTGGGCTCTTGGATGTATGCATTGGCTTATGTGAACTGTGACTCGTTTTCGTTTCCTTTCTTGGTCGCGATCGCGTCTATATCTTCCAATATCAACGCCGTCATGCCACGCCACATTAACCGGTACCGCACTCGTGTGTTGTAACACTAACTTGACCGCAGTTACAGAGACTGGTCACAAGCGTGACGTCCCTGCGAAGGATGGTACGTGGCAGGTAACGAACGTACCGCCACTCGAGGTATGTACCATTCGGTAACTACAAACGGACTGTGAACTATTGGCGAAGATATAGAACGCTCGACTCTAATGTCACCAATCACTACCACTACCACTAAAATCTAACTGTTTGCACGAGAAGCGAATGTGCGATGCACGGATTCTTCCTTCAAGCAGCTGTCTATCTAGTTAGAAACGCCTAATGTTACTATAAGGAATCAATAGGATGTTTCCGGTAAAAAGCTTCTGACATCTTTGAACTCATAAATTGAAGACAATCAAGAACTTTGCATGCATGAGGCATAATCATCCATTCATTCAGTTTTAATTTTACTGGAAGGAACCTATCTATACATCTAAGCTAAGATCGATCTCTTAATATCTGTTTCCATGTAACATCAATTCCCATGAGGAATGAAACGAAAAACTTAATCGAAATCAAAAATCTCAATTACTTATAATTTGTTGAAATATCCAAAAGCACCAGTTTTGCTCTCAAATCAGAAATTAAAGACACAAGGCGAGGAACTGGACATGATTCACTACACACAACAACTTCTTACAAAAACTACAACAAATAATATAAACCATAACCTTCGTCCTAGCGAGCTGATCAATTCCTGTTCCTCCCTGGATTCAATTCGATTCAAAATTTTAAATCCCGTCTGAGACTCTCAAATTCGCTTTTGGTTCGTTTCGATCTTGTAAACGTAATCGATTGATCTGAGTGTGCGTTCCACGCCACGTCCGCATCAGGAAAAAGAGCACGCTGCCGAAGTACGACCCTCCCTACGTGAAGAAGCCGATCGCGAAGAGCTTCGGCGCTGGCTCCACCACCAGCAACAACTCGCAGGAAGACATCTCCCTCGAAGGCGGCAAGATGCACTCCTTCAACAATACCTTCAGGTAATTCTTCCTCTCTTATATAAATCCGTACTTCAGTTGGTGTCAGTTTCTTCCTCTTATGTTCATAATTGTCTTTCACTCATATTCTGTATCCCATTTTATCTACCCGAGTTTTCACTTGAAAAGCTTTGGTAGATCATCATAAGTGTTACTTTATATCCATTTTAAAATCTCGTTTCCTCTTTTTATCGGGTCTGGCCTCGACTATACAGAAATCTCCTAAGGTACGTCGTAAGCTTGGCGCGAGGTAGTCTTGGAAGCGTCGCACCGCCCCGCAAAGTTTTTCTTGCGCACCCGATTTCCGCTTTTAATACAAACGCTTTAATTTTGAAAGTGCCGAAAAGCTTTGATTCTGGAGAAATCTGCGGAGCTGCGATTGATTTCGGTGTGTTCCTAGTGTGACCGAGCACATTCACACAGTTAAATAGGCGACCAAACACGCTTTGTTTTCCAATCCTTATTTAGATCAATTTGTTTTACAATCTCTAGATTTTGGAACCTTTTTTGATTTTAGACCACCTAAGGTTTGATAATTTTGCACATTATAAATAGAACATCACTTTGTCATGTAGCGCTTGGCCTGCTTTTCGTCAAGTGCGAGTGTATGAAATAGACTAGAGTGACCCACTCTTCAAGCTTAATTTAGTCCTCAAGTATGGAGCAAATTTACAACGGTTTTGGGGTATTTGGGTGACATCGGAAGTCCGATAATTTGGAACAAAATTTTGAAGCAATTTCACAAGTTCTTTAATTTTTGCTCTCTTTAGCCGAGGGGACTCTCAGCGGGTAATCTTCAGACACGGAAATCACATGTCGGGACCTGGCAATACTAGTAGATATCCGTAAGTATCTACAACTCAAAATCTAGGGGACAGTTTGACAAATCGATTTAATTGGATAGGCACACAATCGTTCGGTAACATCAATGCTATTTTCAGTTAGCGTAAAATTAATTGGAGAAATTCAAAATCATTATGGTAGAAACCAGTGCAACCTGAAATTCCGTACTGAAAGAAACATGTTGACTTGACATCAGGCCCATATTGGGAAAACCATTTAACATTAAGATATTTTTCATCGTTATATCCACAAAACCCATATTTCAGTTATTTAATCACTTAATCAGACAGATATTTTGTTATGAATATCTATATCTCTAGTTATGAAATTATTCCTAATGAGTATATGTAGCAATTATGGGTCTTAGTCTGCGTGAGCATTCATAATCCCTGCTTGTATTTGCGTAGTCATCAATCATAATCATCATACATGCCCATACCATCGGGGCATGCTTTTCATTCTGTTGATGATGGTTCATTTGATAGCTATAGTCATAGATTCAGCGAAGTGAACCATGTTTTAAGTTTACCCTAGACCCTCATGCAACTAGCTACGCTGAAATATAGTTTTATTTTATATAGATTATCATCAATAAATTGCAATATTTAATCTGTTACAGAGACCACAAGCCAATGAAACGAGTACATTCGGGCAGCGAAGATGAACCGACACATTCAGGTAAATCAAAATAATATTCCAGTTTAGTAAAATACAATTTTTTACACCAACAATTTGTAAACATTAGAAATTAGTCAAACAACAATAATTTTCATATCTCTGCTAATATTTCTTCATTTTAGTCACATCTTACAGTCGGACCATAAAGAGTAGAAATTAAAAAGTGGCAATACTGTAGTGTCTTCCCCTTTTCTTTGATTGATTAGAAAGGGACGGCACTACAGTATTTACTGTATCACTGTATGTATCGTAGCCCAACAAGTGTCAGTCCGGCCCAGGGATAGTGGCGCTAAAAACAGTTTTCATTATGTCAACAATGTACATACAGTAAACGGCGATAAAGAATGCACATCGGCAATCATCGCATTTCCGAATACAAACGAATGCTAATTTCCATGTACATCAATTATTAGATTAATCGTTCATCAGAATTTGAATTTAGAACTAAGTACTTTATTGTTGTTTTGTTTTGATTTCACGTGGAATATATAGAGCTGTAAAACTCGATGTAATAATATATAGTTATTGCTATAATGTTCTTGTTGGGGAAAAATAATATACATATATATATATTCAGGCCCACATTCCTAAAAGGGCTTGACTGAGCATTAGCAACTGATGTTATACTACTAGGATACTTAAATGTGGGTTTAAAGATCGACAAAAAGTGTAATTACTTACATTAACATTCTCATGTTTTTTAAATTGGTCGGCTTCAGTTACAAAATATTTATAAACATTGTAGATAATTTCGCGTGACTGGCAAAGTAACGGCTTACCTTTTTTCCCTATAGATGCCATAGTACAAATTTAATTTTGTGTAGGTTTTAGCAACTCTATATATATATTGACTTGGATATGCGACTGCACTCTCTCGCATTTGAACCACGACTGACAAAACAAACGTCATGGTGTGTGCGACACAGATATCGCTATACGAAGTCGAAATTAGCCGATTGCCTCTTTCCAAAGATCGATGTGCAAACTTTATCGCCGTTTACTGTACGGTCATATATTTGCATTATTAAACGTCATTCGCGATTAGTCAAGGATTTGTCATTTACCAAATGGACGTAGTTATGCAATAACGTTCCAACCCACAACTCGCCCAAAATTGAGATAACACAACCAGTGAACCTTTTTCCACATATTAAAATCATCTAGGTAAAAGGTTCCAGTCCTTATAGCTTATTTTTTTAGATAAAATTTGGCCCAAATGTTCCACCCCACACTTTTACCAAACAAGGATATTCATAAAGAAAACAAAACATCACATGTAAATTGAAACAAATTTAGTAACCAATATTCATGAATATTATTACCTTAAAATGTTTCAATGCTCTTGGAACATTTCTATAAAACGCATACTATAATTTTGGTTATGCAAAAAATGTTTCATGGACTTTGGAACATTATTGCAAAACACATATGATACTTATTGTTCTCTTTTTGTTTGCAAAAATGATCCACATCTATTTGTAACATTTTTGCTATTAGGTTAGAACGTTTTCAAAAAATCCATATTTGTACATTTTCTTGCAATAAATGATCCACGTCTGTTTGTAACACTATTGGTCTTTAAAACCGTAAGGCATTAGCGATCCAAAATATGTGGAACGTTTAATTTTCTTACTACGTTTAATTATATCGATGTATTCTTCAGCTGTATACACGCGTTGGTGGTGTTTGAGAGCTGTTTCTATTTTAGAAAAATCCGTGTCATTCGGTAAAAATGTATGGCCGGACTCAAGAAATCGAAATGAGACGGTTTTCAAAGTTGGATGGGAGCTCAAAATTGCTTTCATCATGAGAACGATTTTGATATTTCGGTTCTGACCACCGCAACAATCGCTCCATAAAATTAAGTGTGTGACAGTAAAACTTACTACTACTTTGGCATTACGAATTTCCACCTCTAACTTATCACACGTGTTACAAGAAATCGAAATGAGACGGTTTTCAAAGTTGGATGGGAGCTCAAAATTACTTTCATCATGAGAACGATTTTGATATTTCGGTTCTGACCACCGCAACAATCGCTCCATGAAATTAAGTGTGTGACAGTAAAACTTACTACTACTTTGGCATTTCGAATTTCCACCTCTAACTTATCACTATATACACTTCACTCATATATCGACAGGCGTTTATCCAAAAGTATGGCAATGACCGCAAGTACACTTCTTCGAACTATGTGAAAAAGATTTTTTATTCCAAATTTAACCTGACGTGCAAAACATTAAAGAAAGATACTTGTAACACGTGTGATAAGTTAGAGGTGGAAATTCGTAATGCCAAAAATACCGAAGAAAAAGAAAAAGCTACAGAAAAAAAGACACAACATTTAGAAAGGGCTACTAATCTAAGAAACCAAATGAAGCTGGATTTTGAGCAAGCAAAAAATTCACCGTTAGTCGAATGCTTAACATTTGATTTAGAGAAGACATTACCTTTGCCCTGCATACCAACGGATGTAGCATTTCATAAAAGGCAATTGTGGTTCTACAATAGTGGTATTCATAATGCATCTGATGACATTGGGCACTGTTATGTATGGGTAGAAGGAGAAGCAGGAAGGGGAGCCCAGGAAGTTGGATCATACCTTAAGAAATATATAAACCAGAAGCTAAGTTTTACTGTCACACACTTAATTTTATGGAGCGATTGTTGCGGTGGTCAGAACCGAAATATCAAAATCGTTCTCATGATGAAAGCAATTTTGAGCTCCCATCCAACTTTGAAAACCGTCTCATTTCGATTTCTTGAGTCCGGCTATACATTTTTACCGAAAGACACGGATTTTTCTAAAATAGAAACAGCTCTCAAACACCACCAACGCGTGTATACAGCTGAAGAATACATCGATATAATTAAACGTAGTAAGGAAGTGAAACCACTTCAAGTATATAAAATGGAGAAGACTGATTTTTATAGTTCAAGCAAAATAGAAAAAATATAACCAATCGAAAGAAATTTACTGACAAAAGCAAAGTTAGTTGGTTACATGCAAAAGAGATTCAAATAAAAAATTATAAAGTGCATTCTATCTTAATGAGATCATCACTGGAAGAAGATTATAAAGAGTCGACAATTGAAAAAAAAAGGGGAAACCAGGCACATAAGCGATTCTGATTTCTGTTTGCTGTGGCCTAATGGCAAACCAATCGCTCCTGCAAAATTAGCTGACTTGCAATCAATGTACCAATACAAATACCTGAAGATTGTCTTTAATTTTATAAAGCTCTAGTGTTCTGAGGATATTCTCGATGATGTTGATGGATTCGGTGCGGTGCCAGATTTTGATATAGAAGGTTATGAAGATGGATAAAGGTTATGACTTACTTATTGCTATTTTTGTTGTTTTTATTTATATTCCTAGCAAACATTCACCTATTTATTGACTTTATTTTTGTTAAGATTATATTTAAGTAATTCGTGGAACGTTTTAGCAAAATCATTCCGGATTAGAGTCCATACAAACAACCATTTTGTAAAAACGTTCCAATTCCTATTTCTCTAAATACGTACCTTTATACTATATAATTTTAAAAAAATATGTCATCATCAAGTAACGAACATATATTTCTACAAAAAAACTCATACTACACGTATGTACTGGTTACAGCAAAAAAGTGTACCACTGAAACCTAAAGTTGCATTTATCTCAAAATGAGATCGCTGTGGTTTGGAACATTATTGCATAACTACGTCCAAATTCAAACATTATTTACCGGAATGCTGCTCAATCTTTCTTCTTGCAAAATAAATACTGAATCCTATTGAAAAAACTCAGTTTCATCACTGGATAGTTTTGGCCTTATTATGCAAAAATTACTTGAAATTTGCGGAATATTTAGTCCCGTTTCCTCTTTGTTTGTGTCATCTCATCAGTGACACCCACCGACTTTCAACGTCAGTTACCAAAAATTTGTCGTTGCCAGTAAAATAAATTAGTACCACTAAAAATCCGCAATATGGCGTGGGTTGAAAAACACGAGTGGGTTGGGCTATACCAATTTGTATGCAAAGTCAAAGTCAAAATATTATTTATTCAAGTAGGCCTAGCTACAAATACTTTCGAATCGTCAGTTACAGAGAGCAGAGCAATTTATTGATAGACTTTTACCTAACTGAAAATAAAATAAAAAACATAAAAAACAACATCATAGAAATAAAAAAAAATCTAAAAAGGATCGTCAGCACATAAAAAAAATATACAAATAGAAAACTAGAGGCTAGAATGTTTCTAGAATAAAATTCTAAATGTCAAAAATTATAATAAAAATAAGTAATTAAAATTAAAATATACCTTGATAGGTACTCGTTAGAATAATTACACACAAGAATGCTTTGATTTTGACTAATCCCACGACACGTTATCAATCATGTAGATTTGTGTGCTATATAATAATAAGCTTTAAAATTAAGTTTACGTTTTACATAGTTCTTGAATTTACCAACAGACTAGTCAGTGACGCTTCTAGGAAGTTTATTATAAAATCTTACACAGTTACCCATGAATGATTTTCTTATTTTATGGAGCCTAGTGGCAGGCACTGCGATGAGGATCCATCTTGGTTCCATCTCATCTTTTACCTCCATAATTTCAGGAGAGGAAGACATAGCCTTTATCGACGTGCAGACTAACTCGATGGCCAAAGTTCCCGAGAAGGGGATCCTGAAGAAGCACGCGTACGGTGCCGTGGATGGCAAGGATAAGTGGGGGGATGACAGCCAGAGCGAGCACCTGGAGGCAGGGTCGCAGTCGGATGGCCAGGAGCCCACTGGGGCCGTCGCCGATATGGAGTATAAGTTTAAGGTAAATTTGAGTTGTTGTACTAAGACAAATGGACTATGGGAGCCGTACTATGGTTTAGTAGTCTATCGAAAGATGACAGCGATGCGTGGAAGAAACGCGGTATGCCACGTTGGCCCTCAGTAACGGTAACGCTATAGCGCCTATAGTCGAAAAGTTGTTTAGAATTTTGATTTAGATTCTGTCTTTTAAATAAACAATGCAAAGATCGACACACACAAAGCATAAGGTAAAATTCGATAGGTTGCTTGGGAGTTAGGGTAGTAGAAAGGTTAACGCACTGGACTGGCAATCCAGAGGTACCGGGTTCGATTCCCGGTCTCTTCCACCAGGTAACTCATTTCAATTTTTCTGTAAGCTTTGATCTTAGTATCAGTGGTTTAATATGAAAAATGTGGTGTGTACCCTCATTAAAAAAAATAGACATTACATGTTTCATTAATTTATAAAATAACAGCGCCCTCTCTCGCTTGCTCGTTCACTGCTGTAAAGTAGTGCGGTTAGATGTAAATATTACCGTATTCACATAGAGGTCGCTGAGGTTTCTTTAAGCTTTGATCTTTACATCAATGGTTTACTTCTTTATAAACGTCCTACATCCCTACGATATGTTTGAGGTGAATCTGTGATTCCAACATCATCATCTCTGCATGATACATACATAATTGTACCTCTATGCGATTCCAGGATTTAAACGGCTACCACGAAGGCATAATCGTGGCGCTGAAGACTGCCGCGGCGCAACGCGCGAGTGCCGGCTCTGCCGCCGGCTCTGGCGACCTTCGGGCCCTACAAGAGTACGAATACAAACGAGAACGAGCACCCAGCGCAGAGAAGATCCACGAGGCAGAACTCAGAAGGCAACGAGGAGGGGAAGAAGAAGAAGACGATGCGCCGTCCTGTGGGCCTATTCGGATCAGGAACCTGGAGGATCTGATCAGGCAGTTGGAGCATCACTCGAGCAGACACATGAGCCCGTCCGGATCCGAGGATATTAGGATGTCTGAGACTGAGGCTGATCGGCATTATAGGATCGAGCCTGGAGAGGTGCCGGCGTAAGTATGCTTTAGTGCTTCAGATAACGTTCAAATCTAAGTTGAAGCCTACATTGCAGTCTAAACTCGTACAATTCGGTTGTACAATGATCAATACACCAAAAACACATACATTAAATGTCTATATAGGTAGATAACGTGCAGGAACTTTAGGACTTGTCAATGCCAAGAATTGATAAGCTAGAAGATTCAGATTGGGAACACCAGCTTGCGGCACCTTCGTTGCGCACTTTCCCCATCGAAAATTTTCATTTTATTATTAACTCCAAGGCAAGTCGGCGACTCGGACATACTATTAATCATGTCGTACTTCTACGTACATACTTCTACGTACGTACTTCTACGTACGTTCACGTTTCGGTCCATTTCAACGACATAAATGATAACGGAGAGAACTCTCCCGCAAATGAAAACGATGAAGGCAGTGATGAAACTATAAGTATTGTCGACTGATACCTACTAAGCTCTTCCTTACGAAAACTGCATTTTCCAGCAACCGGTGCCGCGGGCGGATCCCGGGCGAAGAGGAGTCCCGCTTCGGCTACCCGCGCTTCCGCGGCAGCGGGCGGCACCACCCGCCGCTGTTCCCCGGCGGCGCGCACCTGCACGGCGCGCACGGCGCGCACGCCGCGCACGCGCCGCACAGTCCGCACGCGCGCGCGCCGCCCGACGACGACGCGCTGTACGAGACGGCCGACGCGGAGCGGCTGAGGGACGCGCCGGACAGCGAAAGGTGAGCGCGCTTTGCTTTGCTTTTGACAAGTAAACGTGTTTATCCGAAATAAAACCAACAGACATATAAAACCGCGTAATATGAAATCCTCTATCATAATATAAAGTACAGAAATTAAATATGTGTTGGTTCTTTTTTGCATAAACAAGTCCAAGTTTTAAGGAGTATGAAAGTTATCAAGTGGCACTTGCGAAGATCCACTGACCACCAACCAGACATTCGTCGCGTTAAGCATGGCATAATGTATTATAGTAACAAACGAGTAGTAAACTGATATTCATAATCATAAATATAAACAAGCGTCACTTTTTGACAATGTCACTTGACTACTTCCATATTATTCTAGTTTTATGTGAGCGCTGTTTTAACAAGGATAATTATATGTAATTCTTAAACCGATATTTGATGTCATCCAGTTAATTGGACCATTATTCTACTTTAAGTTTATAAAGTACATAAATTATGATTAGAAGACGTATAAATTAAACCCGCTTAGGTGAAATAACAACACCCCGAGCGGTGTAAATAATTATCTTCCTGGATCTTGTAATTTGCTTCGACTGTTACTTTGAATCATTTACCACGATCGCACAAGTTTCACGATTTCAATGTATGATAATCTCTAAATTGGCGCTCACAAAAAACGTGTACTTTGAAATCTAAACACTTTGGGTATGATGTTGCTTTTTCTAATAGTTTATTAACTTTTGTTCTCTAACGTTGGTGCATAAACATAAACAATCGATTAGTATTTATGTGAAATTATAATTGCTTAAATATGTACCGGTTTTAAATAAAACGACATCATCACCTTTGATTTGAATATTCTGCTGATGAAATATTTTGCATATCTTATTTGCTGCCACAAAATTTTACTATTAAACATTTCACCATTATTTTAAAATATTGCCCCATCCATAATTAATAGAGTCGATTGGCCTTAACATTAAAATCCAAATCACTATAACAAGGAATCTAAAAATAGAGAGATTTAATACGTATATTCAGTTTTAATTAATATTAGTAACATGTACACGATATTAATGTTAATGACACTTCACAGACACGACAGTATCACGCGGGCTCCAGGGTCTAAAACACTAAATAACTTGACTCCCTTTTGTAAACAAAGTTTTCAACTTTAATACGTATGGGTGTAAACATTCCTGTAAATAATGTATCGAGCCGGGAGCCCGCGGCCTCAGCCAACACACGCCTCGACTCGTTTCTCTTCTCTATCATTTTCTAGTGATGAATTTATTCAAGCTCAACAACAGTTAGCCCGGTGGGCGAGTGAAGACGCGGTGCCGGCGGCGGCGCAGCGCGCCCGCGAGCGCGAATACTTCCCGTCGCCCCCCGGCAGCTCGAGCAGCGACGCGACCGCAACGGCTACGCTGCGGCGCGCGTCCCACGCACCCAACCCGCTCGCGCCACCCGCGTCGTCGTCCGCCTTCCCCGAGTACAAGCACTGACCGCGCGCTGCCGCTGCCGCGCGACCGAGCTGTGACCGCGCGCACGCATTCTAACTCTAGCCGTAGGTAGGTGAGTCGACGCGCGGGACACGCGCGGGCCCGCGGCGACCGTAGCGCGTTGGCGATTTCGCGAAGCGATCCGGTATGCTATTCTTGCCTCGATTAGGTGATCCTGTTATGGACTGAAATGTTCTTTTCGAAGCCATCGAACGCTGTGAATGAAATTATTCGTATATATCGGGTTTGTGGCGCTCATATGTTTCAGTCGACGCACAAATGTTGCGTTTAAAGATGTTAAATGTAGCTTACAGTTGTAATATACGATAATACATGTAACCGCGTTAAAAGGCATCACATATGTCGAGCTCAATTTTCCCTTATTAAGAAGTTTACTATAATGTAATGTAGGTATCAGTGTAATTGTTTATCAATGTAAATGTACATGGAATTTCGTGTTAATTAAAGGAAATAAACACACAATGAACAATGGCCAAGCGCCACATTTCATATAAACGTGTCACCTGAGAGGGTCATGTAATCGAGGCATATTTCCGACCAATGTGGGTGTAGGTTAGAGCGACTTGAGAAACCCCGGGATTTTTATATTCTGAGTAGGCAGACTGCATTTTTTTTCCTGGTGACGTTTTAAGTGGGCTGATTTGTTGATCTTTTGACAGCAGGATGTTCACTCGATGAGAGAACGTGCCCTCTATATAGTGGACAAACGTTGAGTCGTTTAGCTTTACGAAAATAAATAAATAGTAGCTTGTACACTAAAGGAAACTGAAACGCGTACCTTTTGGACCCTTATTGTCATTGTCTCAAGCGAAAACGGTACATATTTCAATTTCTTTGACTGTACTACTACAATATACTGCCATTAATATGTGAGATTCCAAATGTGTATTGAAATACGAGTAAAGTAATACGCGTATGTTTACATCCAGTGCCCTCAGTTATCTATATTTATTCCGGAATTATGTGTGATCAGAAAGTAATTGATACCCAATTTTGCCATAAACGATTTTGTTACGAATAACATAAACGCTTTTAACTCTGGCGGAATCATTTATTAACGAGACTAAACAAACGTTATGAAAGACGATACGAAGGCACGTAGAGACGTATTTATATTAATTTAAGGTAAGAGTGAATAAAATACTTATAATATTATAGTGATTCGATCTCCCATAGTTTGGATAAAATTACATGATATAATTATAGAATAGTATACCTACTTTATTTTCGACCACCAACTTTACCTACCTACATTAAAGGAAGAGGCGTATTGTACCTTCCTATTTTACAAGAAATCGGAATAAACAAAGATAACTGTTGACTCGCTCCAGTGAAATACCTTCATGGTATTTGGCTTCGGGTGTCTATTTTAATCTTCAAGAAATCGCCAACACTCGTTCAGGCCCGCGGTGTAGCGCCAGAGCTTAGCAGTATACACGAGGTATCAGGGCCCGGTAATGTCCAGGGGAAGATCATTCGATGCCACAAGCGCTAAAGGCTTGTTCGGACTAGGCTAGTATTTTAGTCTAGTAGCGAGTAATTTAGTAGCTAAACGTGTCTGAACACGAAAAAATGTGTCGAGTAGATTAGTAAGTAATGTAGTCGAGATCTTCCAATGCTAATTCCTTTAGAAGACGATTAGTACCTCCTAGGTCATCTCTTCTATTGATCCATTTTCGTATCCATAGCTTCTTTTTATTAATCACGCAAATTTCCTCATCCACCTCTTCTAAAATAGTCGTTACAATTAGCTTTATCAGTTTATTCACTTTATTACGCTGTAGGCTGTTCATCTTGCAGAATGCCACTGACTTGTGAACTTTACTCGACTGTAATGCGAACGATTTTTAGGCGGAAGCGAATGGTTTAGCTACTAAATTACTCGCTACTAGACTAAAATACTTGCCTAGTCCGAACAAGCCTTAAGCGTTAGGGCCTAGCGGCGCTCGGGCGGGGCGGCGCAATAGGCGCGTGGCGCTCGGGCCAGACAACGCCCGGGCGTTGCAGGCGCCCACCGCTGTGGCCTGACGACGCTCGGCGCCACAGGCGCGGGAGCGCGGCGCCCGCGACAAGCTCCGCGTATGCCTTAGGCTAATTCGATGTAAAATGTTGCACTGTTAGGGTAATCACATTACGAATAGTTAACCGTTAGAAACACAATAATATTTCACACGTAGCTAATGAAATAAATGAATAGCGAATGAATGTAGGAGGCGCCATCGCGCGCGTGCGAACGCCGCTGTGAATACGTATGTAGTTATTGTTAGTAAACCGTGTACATATATTGAAGTATGGCGTATTAAATGCACATTATTATGATTGACTGATCTATAGAAAAATGAAAATTTAGATTAATCTGTTGATTATAAGTTGGGAGGTCGCGCCGCGCCCTCGCGTCGTGGTAACTGTTATGTTGAATTTAATGATTATATTTGTTCTATTAATATGATACGCTTTATAACTCTTATCTCTGTTCGGGTGGTGGGGGCGCGGCGCGATACAGCTATATTATAGGCGTAAGCATAAGATAGCGTAAGGATTCGTCGTTTTATGGTAGTATAAGAGCTGTACGGTTGCGAGGTCTTGCGAGACGTCGAGTTCGCTTTCATTGACTTCCGACCGACGAAGCTCAAAGTAGCTTTGCATTAGATAGGCTATTAACAAATTGAACACTAATATTAAGCAAAGCTTTAATGTAACGTGTGTTAGTTTGAAGGATGTCGATATTCGACGCAGAAGGCCGAGCTCGACGTCGAGGCCGTGTTTGATAATTTGACTCGGTTAGCTTAAGTTAATTAAGTTGTGAGGATGTCGGTTGCCGTTGTTGACTGCTCAGCGTGTGTCGAGTATCGAAGTGGGCGACGACCGTCCCGGAGTGTAGTCAGTTCATACCCGGCCACGGTACGCGTGACACTCGAGCAAAACCTTATAGACGCATTAAGTGTCCGTTACAGACTATAAGTACACATTGTGGTGCTTAACGCGGAAATTAAAAAAATATATGGATTTTAGCCAAAACATAACTAGGTACAAGAGACGATATCGCATCGTAGTACGAAGTGACATCGTGCGACGTTGTGTCCTCGAAATCCAAAATCAACTTATCGTTGTGCAACAAGATTTAAAATTAAAACAAAGTTCCCAGTCTCACGACATCGCATCGTGCTACGTTGGGATGTCGCATCTTGTAATTGTGTTTTGGCCATTGAGCCAAAATGCATTACTTACGATTATTATTTTTACAATTAATGCAGGCTCTAATCTGGACTATATGATAATGCAACGTGCTCCTTTTAACTTGTAATCAGTAGTGGTAATTAGCTGCAGATAAGAAGAACAAAAAATTAGCTCGTTAGACTCAAGTATTTTTAATTTCCGTTCATGAGAAGCAGTTTCAGTGCTATGAAAGTGCTTGCGTATCTGAAAAGAATACGGCTTACGGCTTCGTCTGCTTTTAAATTAAATATATCATAAGTGGAGTTTGTGGCCGCAGTTCATAAAACACACAATACCAAATGTTTACAATGGAGCGAGACATTGAAAAATGCAATGGTTCAGGCGTGGTTCTTCCCGCGTTTCCTACGGCTTTCACGGCCGTTGGACCACTGCTAATGCAAGAGCCATTGAATTTTTAAACAGAGCTTCTTGCATGCCTGACATCGTAGCGCCATCTACCATAAAGATTCAGACTTCATGGTCGGCACCATCGTCTCAAATTATATTGAGAATTATATTGAGTAACGATGTGCTACACCGAAATTATTGCTTGTTTTATTATTAAACCAGTAACGTCTAACACACAATACCCATTGGGCTCCATTTCTTGATGTGAATTAGCCTCTAAAAAGGATTCCTACTATATGCTTCTCAGGTACGGATTTTTGGTTTAAATAAATCGTCAGCTGTCCTACCACGGCCGGCTGTACTACCGTCGCTACCGTGGTCGAGTGACGCCTCTCCGAACTCGCCCCACTTCACACTAAATTGTGTTACATCGCGTATAAGGAATTTAAATAACTAAGAAACATAACACCAATATCAACATGTTCAAATTCCTTTTTATACCCAATTGTGAAACTTGATATGGCTGAATCGTGACGGAAACAAAATAGGTACTTAATAGGTCGTCCTACCTCATAATGAAAGTAGGAATTTTAAAAATAAATTAAAATTTACCAAATCAATATCTGTTGTATGTTTGTTACTCGAATGAATGATTGGTATAAACGAGTTTTGTGAGAAAGCTGAAGTTTTGAAGAAATTAAATAAAGCATTGTTTTTTTAATTCTGAAATATTAAAGGTGGCTATTCACTTGGCCCAGTAGGTATCCAAGTAACCAAATATTGGCTGTAACATTCGTTTCCTCTTGGAAAGACTAAGCGAATATATTTGATAAATCCGGACTCATGAAGCGTCCGCGCCCTAGCTTCGGAGTACTATTACCCCGTATCGGCCATGTCAACAAAACTCGTATAGATTAAGTTTTCAGTTCAAATAACTAAGACAAATTGATTAACTAGTTAAACAAATAACACTCAGAGATCTCGTACCGTGCACAAGTTGATATTCTAGACGTAACGTACGCATATTCTAAAACTTAATGTGAAATATAAAGGTTATCTCAATTTATCAGAATATTTATTATTATTATTGTATTAAATAAACGAATTTATGCAGTTTAACCGATTGAAAGATATGTACGATAAAATGTGTTATAGTTTCGCGTTTATTTTATTGTAACAAATTTAGAAAGTTATTGTTTCATTCGCAATTACGCTAGGCTAGGTGGCACGGCCACACGTACTCGTAGTCTACCAGTAATTATTGTAATAATAGACGAGTCGAGTGTCGGCTGCTATCACTCCGACGTGACGCTGGCGGGCTGAAGAGGGCGGCGGACTCGGGGCTCCATTTCAGAGGCTTATTCTTCACAAGCACACCAAACTAGACATCAACTAGTAACTTCAGTCTATTCCGTGTGTTCCGGCCTCTGTGCTCTCGCTGCCACAGCCCGCGCCGGATTTCCAAATACTTTATGGAATATTTGTTGTACTTTAAGTTAGTCTAAATAGTTACTATGATCACGTACAGGGTAGATGTTATTACAATACTCTGTAGCTGGATGCTCACTCGCCCGCGTGGTCGTAGTCGGCGGACATCTTGTGCTCAACTAATTTATCTCAAATCTCTGTTGATCTTGCGGCCCTATTTCGTGTTCGCCGACTTCGCCCGCGCGTTGTTGTCCCGCGCCGATCCGAAAGGAACGTCCTTTTTAAATATCCTACGTCTTTTTTCAGCTAAAATCCGATCTTTATAGTATTTCAAAGGTCGGAGAGGCGCTAGCGAGTGTGTATTCCAGTAGGCGTCGAGAGCGCGCGTTCATAAACCTCCTAACTGGTCTGTGCGTGTGGCGCCCGCCGTCGGGCGCCCATCGGCTCCACAGGCCAGTTAGGGCTAGGCCTATCGTCAATTTGGAACGCGCCAGAAACGCCATTGCTCACGGTAGTGTTCTGTTCCTTGCGCGAATCATTGCAACGGCTCGGGGAACCAGTTGTTCTATCGCTAAGCCTCACTCATATCCATTGTCTGACCGCGGATGCGTGACACTTGTGACTAGTTTTGCTAGATGTGAACGTGGAAGCACTTGATTGATAAATGTATAAAAGTGGAGTGTATAAAATCCATAATGAATTATTGATAATGTGCACGAACTTCACGTTAATCACCGTCATATATATAGCCACCCTAACAGTGCGACAGTCGATAAGTTAAGTTATCCCGTATGTATAACGCACCTAAAATTGTAAATTTTAAAACGAGGTAAATTGCTCAAAATGTCTGCCGCTTGCAATGGTTCGCGCAGACCGAGGGCATCCGCCCTAATAAATAATTAGAATGTTAAACTTAAGTGATATTATTATGTAATATAAAAATACGAATTTTAAACGAAAAACGTTAATAAGTACGTTCATTTCTGTTTAGTTTTGTCCTTGTAAATATATTTGCTATATGATTTACTAAATGAATGTAACATATTACAAAAATAGATGATGATGAAATTTTTCTAATTGTTTTATTGCATCCTTTATTTGAAATTGAAAGTACGAATCGAGAAAGTACCATAATAATAATCCTTAAACAATTAATTATATTAGGGTGCTGCATCACCGCGAGCATTCGTCCGTAATGTAACAGGCATCAGATTTTCATAAATAATGTTTGTTACATTACAAATGTATGCTCGATCACCTTCAAAGTTAAAGTAATAACACAATTACGCTGTTTCGAAGTATGCGGGTAATCATAGCAAATATCTGTAAATGTGACGACAAGCAGCTACTTACGATCACGTCTACGATTTTAGATGTTAAAATCGTAATGGTAACCAATCATGAGATAGAACAAGTCTAAACAAGAGGTTCGCAGATTAAATCTCTTTGAGATGCCGTTAATATACTTATTTACCAACATCGAAGCTGCCGCTAGATCTTCTTATACGGAATTTGGCAAAATCATCTTTCTCAGGGTCAAACGCGCTGATCTTCTCGCACTGGGCCGCCGCAGCCACCTGCTGCACTTGCTCCCCGAAAGCCTTCACGTCATCCCTCTTTAACTCGGCCATGTATTTCCTCGACTCCATGATGACCACGGCGTCATCCCTCGCCATTGACCACACGCTCGGCTTCACACGAGGCACCATGTTATGTCCCAAAAATACGCCGTGGAATAGACCTTGAAACTGCGGTTTATGAGGGTAATGATCCAGGGCAGAAAGGGATAAGAAATGCACTTTAGCGTAATCCACATTGATGTATGTGTCGCGATCTTCTCTCAATAGTAGTGGCGCTTCAGGGCTGCTTTGAGATATTTTCGCATCCAACTCGCTGATCACTACCATCCCTAAGTTCTTCTCAGTTTCTAGATTCAATGTGCTAGCGTCAAATTTGTCGCGGTTCTCCACTTCATACAACATGCGCATCATGTTGCGTTCTGATATGTCAGTCGCACGTTTGTAGTTGACGCCGTGTGACGATTTCAGCATGTCCTTGTCCTCGCAGTCCAAACCGTAAGCAATGTACGGTGAAGCCACGATGTCGCCGAGATATCCTCGGTGAAGATATCTGTCCCCGCATTTGTACACGCCGGCCGCAAGGGTCACATTCGGTCGGCACACTTCTGTCTCCAACCACGTAAATGCTATTCCGTGCTCTCTAAAATGCTTGTACTCTTGAAAGCAGATCTGACCAGCAATCTCTTTCAAGCGCATATGATAGTCCCAATCGTAGACTCCTGCTCTAGCGTCATATCTTAGCCCCAGAGAGTTTCTAAGACGGTGTTCCCATAGCTCGCATGCGTTGAATTGGTTTGTGTTGCCCGTTGTCCAGAAGTTGAGGAGATTTTCCATGTAATCGCGTTCACGATATTTCATTTGCTCGACTGACACGCACGGCAGTAGGCAGTTCATGAAGTCTGGGTTGGTGATCATACCGACTAGTTGACGTGCTTTAGCTATGATGTACCTGGAAGTCGGTGGGCGAAGCAGAATGTTCCCGTATACTTCGAGGAGCCTCCTGGTTTTTTCTAGTAATCCGCATTTTGTAGTCTTCTCCAAAGCCAAAGACAGCAGAAGCAACTGCCTGGCGATTATCTCCGGACAGCCATCGACGATAAACAAGTTCATGTAACGTCGCTCATGTCTGTACGCTTGGGAAATGGTTTTGATGAGGTGTCTCGCGTCGCAGCCTCCGATAACTAGGAAATTCAGTTCGTAAGCACTATTATCGCCGTGGCGTAAGTACTCCTCTTGCAGATCGAGCGCAGGACTCAGGCCCCAGAACATTTTATTAGTGTTTTGTAAACGTGTGTTTATACTTCGGTCGTCGGTAAGAGAATATTGGCAATGTCATGACGACGTAAACAACGAGAGGCGATGGAGCGGAGGTGTCACGGGGGGTTGTCACGGCAACGGGTTATTTATACGCGTTGCCGCTCGAGCAGCGGCCAGTGCAGTCAACTAATTAATAGATAACCTTTCAAGTGGCTAATAAGGTTTATTGATTTATTTCAAGGTATTTATAACTTTATTCTATTCAATACTGCAAATAACTGTAACGTGATCATAATCAAGTAAGAGAACAAAGCAGTTCTTGTATTAAAATAAGGAAATATCAAGAAAAAAGTATTAATAGAAAAACGTAATACTTTAATTTTAATCATCTTTTAAACTTCATAAATCACACTTACAAAATAATAAATACATGATTCAGTAATACTTGCCATACAAGCCCGAATTAACTATGCTGCATCAGTTATTAGCGGCGGATTACACTAATAACCATACCCCGTGGTTTTCGGTGCACGAATGATTTGACGCCTGCGGTCGGCCTAGTGTTAAATCATTCGTGCACCGAAAACCTCGGGGTATGCTAATAACTGAAGCACCTTTAATGATGAAATTGCTTCTTATTTTATCATTATCACTTGAGTAACAAGAGCTCGAACGACCAGAATGGCCCTTTTAAAAATTAATTTGAAAACAATATTACCAAACTTAAGATTGTAAGTACTAAATTTTCGTGAAATCTCGGCGATTGCTATTCTTGTTAAATTTTATTTTTAAATGTATCATGTTATTAGAGATGCGTTTTGTGTTTGCACATTATATAATGTTATTTCTGGACCGATAGAGTCATTGCTGTTTCGTACTTCTTGGCCAGGATTACGGCTTTCATCATGCCTGATACTGCTATTGTCATCTTTAAGTTTGGCCACAGGAATTTCAACTGGAATACTATCATCTGTCTTTGCCGCATTAAAATCTTCTACAGTTTTAAGACCAGCTACTTCGTTATTTGTTGTTGATATTTTATTTGGATGCACAGAATCTTCCGAAAATGTGTCGGGATTAGATGCATATTCTGCTTGCATTGTTTTGTTTTCCTTTGCATCTTCTAGTTGGTCAATTATGCCTTCCATACTCCTAAATATTTCATCTTCGCTGAAATTCTCATGTGATTTAGCTGTTATAAATGAGTCAATATCACTATCTTTACTGTTATAACGAGAGTCTTCAATAACCGCAGAACCAGATGTGATATTATATGCTACTGTCTTTTCATCACTAGAATTGCTCATTAAAGAAGTAATGTTAGTCCTTGTAGAACGAGGCTCAATAAATGGAGACTGTTCAGACTCATTACTTGCTGGTGCATTCCTAGTGGTTGTCAACGAAGAACTGGTTATCTTTGCATTCTTCTTTATTCTCAATCTATTTAGCCACATACCTCTTGTTTTGGTGTTAATTATTATGAAAAATAAAAACAACACAAATCCTTGGTAGCTCGTCATAAAGGTGAAAAAATATGCAACAACAACATTATAGGCAAACAAGCCCAAAACCCAAGGCAATCCAAATATAAATACAAGTAAGCAACTCACTGATGCCCGTCGAATCATCTCACCAGAATCACCATGCTTTTGTATTTTTTTGGTTCCAAAGACGGATCGAATTATTAAACCGAAGAGAATCCAATTTGTTGCCACTACGATAGCAATTGGAGTAAATACAGTCAGCCACAAACCAAGTTCTGAAGGGTAACAAAATCCTCCCATGGGTGCTTCTCCTGCGAATCTATTTGTGTAAGAATGTGGATCTACAAACACAAGTGTAGCAACTACAATCAAAGGAAACAGCCACGAAAAAACCGAAGCTTTCAACAGCCTACGCCTAGGATCCCTGGCGAAAACCAAAACCAGTTTCCTATAAGAAATTATACCTGCAACTAGCATCCAACAAAACGATGCTAAAACAGCATAATGCAATATTACTCCCACTATCAAGCAAAACATACTAAAATATTTAAATTTAGAGAAAACGATAATTAGAAAAGAAACAACATTAATTAAAAGAGCTATTGTTAGTTGTAGCCAGATCTTATTGTTAAAGTCATTCCGCCATGAGCGAAATACAATAGCCGTGAGTGCAATGCCTAACAAACCAAACAACGACAAAAAACATCCTATTAAGGAAATAATTTCTAAGGCCATTTCATTGTCCTCTGAGAATACAGGTCTTGGGATGAGGACCTCAGCGAAGTGGGTGAGGTGGGTACAACGACACGTATCGAGGAGTCCGGCGGACGACTCGATGAAGATGCAGCCATCTTGAGACCAGTAGCCTGTGCCATTCTCTCCGAAATGCCAGTAGGCGCAAGCGCGTGTCATGTTCCGGGGTGTCTCTTTTGACGAGGGCTTCAAATGGATGTCTATTACCTGTAAAATACAAATGGGCCTAATTTAAAAAAAAGAGTAAGGATAAGTGTCACAGACTATGGGTTATTAAGAAGTAGCATTTCTCAAAAGTACTTTATTTTATTATTGCTATAACTACGTAAATATATCTTCTCAGATGATGTCGGCGTCCATTATTATTATTACATTCAGTGTTTATGGGCTGGTATACCTTTTCTGTCGTTAAACATCGTGTAATAAATATCCCGTGGCATAATTTTACTAGAAGCTAGAAGTACTGGGCTATGATGTCTGGATTGCGTTTATCAAATAACTACTAAATATAGTCCGTAAGCCCGCTCCAAGATTGCCTACGTAATATGACATCACGATAAAATGCATGGCACATGGTCGAAAAAGTTGTGCTGAGCGAGAATCAAACGATTATCGCACAGAAAATTGGCCGGAAGTTTGAGAAAATCCTTCACTTCCGGTAAAAATTTTAGGGGTGTACTTACGTCATGTGACATCATTACGTGACAGATGGCATCATGTAGCCCTTTAATCGTAGAGAGTGTAAACATAAGTCTGCCAGTTCTAAAATGGCCGGAAGTGCTTGGCAGACGGGGTCAAAGATGGTCATCGGATACGTTTTCCTACGTTTTGTGGTATCTTGACGAAATCCATACTTATCCATACTAATATTATGAATGCGAAAGTGTGTCTGTCTGTCTGTTACCTCTTCACGCTTAAACCGCTGAACCGACTTAGATGACATTTGGTATGGAGATAGTTTGAGACCCGAGAAAGGACATAGGATACTTTTCATCCCGAATAAATTTAGTGTTCCCGTGGGATGAGCGGGTAACACCGCGGGGCACAGCTAGTATTATAAATGCGAAAGTGTGTTGATTTTGATGAAATTTGGCATAGAGATAGTTTAAGATCCGAGAAAGGACATAGGATAGTTTTCATCCTGGAAGGTATACCTAAAAAGATTGAAAAGTGAGTGAACATTTCTGTTGGGGTGCGGTGACCCTGTAGGAAATGTAATTATTAGACTAATATCATACTAATCCATACTAATATTATAAATGCGAAAGTGTGTCTGTCTGTCTGTCTGTCTGTCTGTCTGTCTGTCTGTCTGTCTGTCTGTTACCTCTTCACGCTTAAACCCCTGAATCGATTTTGATGAAATTTGGCATGGAGATAGTTTAAGATCCGAGGAAGGACATAGGATAGTTTTCATCCTGGAAATTATCCCTAAAAAGATTGAAAAGTAAGTAAGTAATTCATGATGACATTGATGACCCTGTCGGAAATGTAATGGTTAGACCAAAAGCACAATTGCTCTAACATTTGCTAAGGCGCTTTAAATAATCCCTTTTATTAACTAAGGTGATTAGGTGGATATCTATCGTGTTATTCGTGTTGTACGAGGTTCCTTCCATACTTCCAAGTTCCACGCGGACGTAGTCGCGGGCAAAAGCTAGTAAATACTAATATTATTAAAATAAAAACTAAAAACAAAAAAAAATCGGGTAGGTACCTCTCGTATGTATTTCGTACACTTAAAATGGGGGTGAATTTATTTTTCTTTCCAACACTAAATAAATAAATAAATATCAGACAACCTCACACAAATCGATCTAGTCCCGAATTAAGCTCAAGAAAGCTTGTGTTATGGGTACTAGACGACGATATACGTACTTATATAGATAAATATATACTTAAATACATAGGAACAACCATGACCCAAGCACAAATATTCGAGTTCATCACACAAATATTTGCCCTGGCCGGGATTCGAACCCGGGACCGCCGCTCAGTAGGCAGGTGCTTGCAAACTGAGCCAAGCGCGTCGTCTAAAGACACTAGTGTGTGGGGTGGCGTAGAATAATAGGTTGTCGGGCTACGCTCAGTGTAGGGTCCGTACTTGCCCATCCTTCACAATAGACGGGCTTAAATCCCGACGAAAAATTTCAAGTTCTATAAAAAGGTCGTAAACGCTAAAGTAACTGTAATTTCTAATTTATCGATTATACGCGCCAGATTGAGCGGAATGTTTTAATGCAGTATGGCACTTAACTAATATGTGTAATGTTCAAAGTATAATGACACCGCGCGGCACTTACGTCATTTTAAAGAAAATTATGAAACTTTGCGACAGCTCAAAAACGACTCAACCGATTTTATTAAATATAGTTTTCATCGAAAATTACTTATAGGTCATATTTTCATGAATTTTTCTACTTATATTGTTTTTGACTCAATGTTAAAAAGTTAGAGGGGGGAGGGGACGCTATTTTTTGGATTTTTGGAGCGAATATTTACAAAACTGCTGACTTTATCAAAAAATAATGTTTGGAGACCCCTATTATCTTCAAAATACCTATTCAACGCCACCCCACACACTAGTGTTAGAAAGAAAAATAAATTCACCCCCACTTTAGGTGTAAGAGATATATACGAGAGGTACCTACCCGATTTTTTTTTATTTTTAGTTTTTATTTTACCTTTTTGTCGTTTTGATTCATACACATACTCATACCAAATTTTTGCTTTCTAGTACTAATGGTCACAGAGCTAAGCCGCGGACGCAGAGACGAACCGACGGACATGGCAAATCTATAAGGGTTCTATAGTTTGACTACGGAACCCTAAAAAAATCACATTGGAAGGACTTCCGGCCAGATATGTCTTGACAGACTTATTTATTTTTAGAGACACTATTACTTTAAAACATTTATATAATAAATTTCGTCAAGATACCACTTTCGCATTTAAAATACTAGCTGTGCCCCGCGGTGTTACCCGCTCATCCCACGGGAACACTAAATTTATTCGGGATGAAAAGTATCCTATGTCCTTTCTCGGGTCTCAAACTATCTCCATACCAAATGTCATCTAAGTCGGTTCAGCGGTTTAAGCGTGAAGAGGTAACAGACAGACAGACACACTTTCGCATTCATAATATTAGTATGGATTAGTATGGATTTCGTCAAGATACCACAAAACGTAGGAAAACGTATCCGATGACCATCTTTGACTCCGTCTGCCAAGCACTTCCGGCCATTTTAGAACTGGCAGACTTATGTTTACACTCTCTACGATGAAAGGGCTACCCGATGCCATCTGTCACGTAATGATGTCACATGACGTAAGTACACCCCTAAAATTTTGACCGGAAGTGAAGGATTTTCTCAAACTTCCGGCCAATTTTCTGTGCGATAATCGTTTGATTCTCGCTCAGCACAACTTTTTCGACCGTGTGCCATGCATTTTATCGTGATGTCATATTACGTAGGCAATCTTGGAGCGGGCTTACGGACTAATAGATGATACAGCACGATATGTCACTTTCCCATTCACATACTTGTGAAAACGCGTGACGGATGCTTTGTCATCTATTTGTCGCTTGATAAACGCGATCATCGCGCGGGGACTGATCTTCATTTATTTTTCATAAGCATAATTATAGAGGTAATGTAATAAGCTAAACTGTGAAGGTAATATTACCTCTCCGTTCTCCATCTGCATGAAATTTTCAACATTAACACTGATAATCTTGCTATTGACTTCATACTGCTCAGTGTCATGTCGAAGGAACGCCCGATCCGATCTGAAGACCACGAAGCTGATGCGACGAGATGTCTGCCCCAGAAATTCTGGCAAGTTCACCACTGCCTCAGTGTCGTCGCTGTTTAGAGAGGTGGGGTCCAATCCATCTGAAAACAGGTAGGTATTTGTAATTTAGTTAAGACAACTAGGTATGCATGGGGTCTTCGGCTCAAGCAAATGAAATTTGAGCGTCAGAAGCAATGTTCATAATTCGGAAAGAATATTTTTTTCTCTTACGTTACAAACGATATATGAGCCTTTAATATCGTCAGCGTAAGATAACATGCAAGTCGCTATAAGTAGAAAGGAAACTAAAAAAGCTAAATAGATAATTAATGATAAAAAAATAAGGAATTAAATGGTCCCAGAAGTATTTTGATCGACCTACTCATATTACCATTGAGAAAGAAATTATCAAGCATCTTTAGAACTAATAGCTATGCAGACAATTAAAATGCAGAGAAGCGTTGAACAGACATCAGGGTGTGACCGGGAACGGACGGATGGAACGAGAGAGTAGGACCCTAACCAGCAACATCAGACAACTGGAGCTTCTCGTACGTGTAGTCTGGGGTGTAACACACGGGGGTCATGCCGAAATACTTGAGGAGGCTATCAGACACGAGCCAATGATAGCTGCTCCCAACGACAAGATACCCAAACAGCATTACTTCAATAAGAGCTACGAAATCGAGCTAATTGAAGAACCTTACGATCGATCCGATATAAATGAAATACGCATATATACGGATGGGTCAAAGACACAAACAGGTACAGGAGCTGGAATATACTCACCTGAAATAAACGTAAACATATCAATAGCCTTAGGAAAATATAGCTCCATCTTCCAATGTGAATGTCTTGCCATCACACAGGCTGCCAAGGCAGTTGCTACGCGAGGTAGCAAAGACCAAAAGATACGTATTGTTTCCGACAGCGCTGCAGTTTTACGAGCTCTGGAGAATAAAACAATCAAATCCGGGCTCATACTAGAGTGTCACTCAGCATTGCAAACGATCGGCATGAATAATCGGATCACGTTGCAATGGATTAAAGGGCACAGTGGCTCTCTAGGTAACGATGCAGCCGACCAGCTGGCTAGAAGAGGATCCGATGACTTGGCAATTGGCCCAGATCCTATGCTCCCCTTGGCGTTTAATCAGCTGCGTACGTGGCTTCGTCACAGAACACGATCACAACACGCCGATCAATGGGCAGAAACCAGTACATGCAGGTAGTCCCGGGAAACAGTCCCATACCCAGACACACGCCTGACAAAGCGCCTGTTATCGCTAAGCAGGCCCGCCCTGCGAGTAGTAGTAGGCACTATCACTGGACACTGCACACTTAACAAGCATTTATATGTTCTAGGAATGACCGATAGCCCCCTGTGTAGGGGATGCCTGTCGGCCTAAGAAACAGCTACCCACGTGATCCTGGAATGCGCTGCCGTAGCTAAGCAACGGGCTGAAATCCTCAAAGCACCGAGGTCACTTCGTGAAGCCTGTGGAGACACTAGGAGAATCCTGCGCTTCTGGACGGAGTTAGGCTGGCTAGACTATTAGCCGGCAAATCTGTACGCACAATGGCCCGAACATACACGGGCTAAGTGCGGAAAGCGGAGCCCATAACCATAACCATAACCATAACGTGTAGTCTGTTGATATCAATTTTACTCGTAGTACCCATTTTGCAAATATGAATAAAACTGAACCATTAAGCAAATCAGAATTATAGAAAAGAAATACGACATTGAATACCTTGAAGAATCTGCAAGGTCTCATCAGTAAACCCGTGTTCGGCAGCGGCGACCCTAAGCCCGCGCACCGGGCGTTCGGGCGCCGAGTCCGCCATAACCACAGCGACGTTCCGGCGCGCCGCCGACGCCGCCGTCGACCCGTTCAGGTCTGCGCGCGCGCCGAGGGCATCTAGCGCCGTCAACACTGTGCAAGGAAACTCGAGGTCTTCAACCTCGGTTGAGAGCAGTGCGTCCATCTGAAAACAGGGTAAGTAATCAATTAGAATGGACGATCTTTCTAGTGGAAATCACGGGAAGCCGTTGAAAACGCGCAAATACCGTAGAGCATGGGAGAGGTCTCCGCCCGAACGTAATTCGGCTGAGGTGAAGTGTAAGGATGGGCGTTGATGCAAACAAGTGTTTGATTCTAAGTATGATTTATTACTAATAACTTACACTAGGATACATGGTTATATAGGAAAGGAGAGATGAGTGTGTGTGCGGTACGATACACACTACACCTCCCTTCTTACTGAAAAAAAATCTTAAATTTATACATAGTTAAAGATTTTTTTTTTAATCACAAAACAAACAAAAGCACAGTAAATATAAGTATGCTGAGTTAATTGAAAGAAAATACACAATGAAAAGTTATATAGAAATTTAAAGAAAATACGCAATGGAAAGTTTTATAGAAATTTATCAACACAAAAAAATAAGTGTAAATTGAAAAGATTATAGCAATAAAAATGTAATGGATTACATGTGAAAAACTATAAAAATCGGAAATATGTAGTATATGTATGTATACATGGGTAAAAAAACAACAAAAACACTTAGCGTTTCAAAAATCAACTTAAAATGTCTGAATAACAGTTTATATGTATATTAAGACAGGTATGTATGCATTCAAATGTTAACTTAAATTCTTAAAAAACAAAACTTATTTAATAATAAAAGAAAGAAGAAAATTACAGATCTATAAAAAAAAAACTCTAAGTAAGTATTCCTATAAACAACATTTATGTATAATCAATTCAGTATGGTACGTAGTATATAGTATGGGCGTGCGTCGTAGTACCTAAATCCTTGACAAATTACAAATACTATTTTATTACAAGAGTGTATACTTATATAAAACTAAGCTACCTTAAAACCTTTAACTATAGAAAAATACTTAATATTTAATAGGTTGTCCTGAATAACTAATATCTAAAATCAGAACATAGAATATTTTAATACACTAACATTTAAAACAAATAATACACTATTAGTCACAATCTTGTTTTGCTAGGTACCTACCTAGAGTCTATTTCCATTTCACTCTCATTAGTGTTTTAAATTACATTCACTAGTATATTGTATGTCCGTGTCCTCGAACTACATTCGGAAAGTCGTATCCATGACGTCATATCATTATATTTATTATTTGTCAAAAGCGCATAATTATTTATTTATTTCTTTCTCATTTATATTATTTTTTATTTAATTCATTATTTCTCCTTTACAACATTTTACTCACTAAGTGTGCGACTGTGGCATCACTTTACTCGCATTGCAAGGTACACAACACTTTATTTTGTAGTCGGCCGACCTTGTACATTTTTTATTTATTAACAGTTCAGGGTACAAGAAATCTATTTATTAAGTGCGCGCACAAACATTTAACTTTTATTCATCATACATTCAGGCAGTTCTTTTAATACGTCCTTCACTAAAACTTACCATGTGTCCAAGGACCTTCACGATTGATGCTCGACCGAATCATGATCAGATCACAAGGATATCCCTACCTGTCTTGTACCCTGGTGTACCTTGCTAAATACACTTACCTATTCGTTCAACGGCGCCTCTCGGGTCACTGCTGATCACGAATGGTGTATCGTCATTATTATAAAAAAAACCTTGTCTTATTAAAACCATTCATAATATCTTTCAAATTCTCGTACACCATGAAAACTTCAGTATATAAGAGTTTCAACAACAATTAGGTGATCAGGCTAACTGCTAGTCAAAAAACTTATTTACGTCAGCTTTCCCAAACATGTTTATATCGCCATCCCAAACAAACTATTTCCTACTCCAAGTTAATACCATCCTAATGTCAACGTTTCTTTATTTCCACTATCAATATTCATTTATTTCAATTTATCTAAAACTTTTATTATTCTTATTAAATTCAGTGATCGGCACTACGACACCACGGGCCGTGCCGATAACGTGTCACATGCTCTAGATTATTATAGATTTAAAATCATTTGTAAATTCCGAGTATCCTATAAAAAACGTAAAATCCTTGAAAAAATGTCAATTCCCGTATACATTACTAACGATTTACTTAACCATAACAACTACTAAATTATGTTTTAACTATATGGGTACAAAATAAGATAGTAAGAACCCTTACATTGATTTTACTACGTAAATTATTAAAGACGATAAAATTAGTACACAGAGCTGACAATTTGCCGCGTTACATGACGCGTAATTTCAGACGCCTGCATACCAATCCATATTAGGATACATTTGTGGACTAGACCACCCGCAATCTAAAGCGCGCAGCTTTCCTAATGATTTATAAATGTAGATTTGTTGTTACATTAACAAACCTGTACTACAAAAACGATGTTATTTCTTTTTAAACAACATTTAAAACCAAAACGCCATCTTAAAACCCTACTTCAATTAATTAAAAATATTAAGTACTTAATGCTTACAATAAAATATTTTTTATAGGTATAGATTTAGTTGGACCTATTAAAACTAATAATCAATCAAAGTCGATATCTTAATACTAGAAACTTACTCCTATTTAATCACTTCGTAATAGTTTTAGAAAAAATAACGTCAAAACACTCCCAACCGCACTGTTTTCACTGACACTGACACTTGTGCTTATTGTCTTCGTCACGTCGCTAAGCCTGGTACCATCACTGTACTAAGGCTATGCAGTCTCTTGGGATTTGCGTGTTGTCACAAATGTGTTATAGGAAATATCCTATAAAATCTCCTGATTCTTGGCTTCTACTTATTGGTATGGACGCGCAACTCGCGAGTCTCGATCGCTTCTTCTTCTAGCTCGCTAATTTCCATCGTAGTCCGTAATTAAAAACACTAGCTTCTCAATTAAGCTGTTTAAAACGCCACATCACATTAATCCATAGTATAAAATATCCCGGCTCAAGGCTCTTACACTGGTGGGCAATTCGATGCCCGCCAGTGCCCCCATATAAGGAGCACTGGCAGGATCGCCATGTAAGGATGGGCGTTGATGCAAACAAGTGTTTGATTCTAAGTATGATTTATTACTAATAACTTACACTAGGATACATGGTTATATAGGAAAGGAGAGATGAGTGTGTGTGCGGTACGCTACACACGGACATATACTAGTTAATGTAAATGTATAACACCAGTGAGAAATTAAAGTAGACTCTAGGTACCTAGGCCTAGAGAGAAGCCCCGATTATGACATAGCAGTGAGATTCGCCATTTTCATGTTTTATTCGGATATTGATGTAATTATGACCTCTGTAGCTTAATGACATGGTTTTTATATAACAAGGACGTAGATACTATATAGTTAGGAAAGTAGTTAGTATAGTAAACTGTAATAATATTTCCTTAATTGTGTAAGAGACACTTTCTTATTATTGGAAAAAAAATGGAACGATGCGTATTTCTGTATTCTAATACCTGTATTTTAAACTTGTGTACACACTACAGAAGAAAGAAGCCAAAATGTGGTTTGTTGGGACAAGGCACGCCAGAGGGACAAGTGTAGGAGCGTACCATATCGATAAGTACAGATGTTATACTATTAAAGCCATCTTCTATCTATGGTTAGTCGGAAAAGGAAGATGGCATTAGTAGTACCATGGTAGTACCATACCATCCGTAGATACTTTTCGACGTTCCGATATTGTAGGTGCACTTGCCTTAAGGGCCGCCACAAACGTTGGGAATGTTCGTTCAGTTTCCATACGGAATGACGTCAGCAAGCGAGACATCGCCATTTATGACAGAGAGACACGGAGACACTGTCTGACATCATTCCGTACGGAAACCGTATGAAAATTCCGAACATCTGTGGCGGCCCTAATAATTTTTTTTATACTAAAGATGAAGTAATCCTTTTTACCTGATCAAAAGCGGTAGACACGTCAGCAACGGTCACGACGGCAGACTCATTGCTCAACAAAGTGTCCAGGCCCTCAATCATCTGATCCAATTCTTCTTGAGGCTGGAAGGCAAGGAAGGCATTTGTTACTATAGGTGTACCTACTACAGAGTACATCTTGTACATCAGAGCCATCAGAGGACATATTGGAAGTTTTTATAAATTTCTATGTTTCTCGAAATCTTGGGGGCCTAGGATATAATAATTAGTGACTGAATAACGTAGGTACCTAATCAATTTTATACTACAGTAATTTTGGACAATCATCATTATTGCAGCGGACCCTTCAGTTAGTAGAATGCATTAAAATTATTAGTAATTACTTACTGTTATCTGTGATTGTGGTCCTGAGTCATTCTGGTAGTTTTGTTGATCGTTTTTAATTTTATCATTTTCTTCACCATCATCAGGCAAATCTTCATTTTCGTCGCAATCTTCAGCGTTGGTATCTTCATCCTACTTGAAGAAGATTAATCAAAAGTTGATGGTTGATTTGTGTAAAATTAAAAATCATACAAATGTATTTAAACTGAAAAGAAAAATATTATAGAAACCAACGATGATTTTACGTTATATGTTTAATTTTATGAGGCTCTAAAAATAATCCATGAATAGCCATTTTGGAAGATCGCTATGACAGGACTTACCTGTTCAATTTCCTGAATAGTTTTTTGTGAATGAACGAACTGCATACAGATACAATGAATTTCATTTCGAATTTAAATCAAGAGAACTCAGAAGCCTAAAAAAATTGTTAGTGTGTGATTTGTCTTACAAAATGATCGACGATGATTTTATGTCCATTAACATAACTATTAGTCAATGGCAACAAAAGTACGTTATGTCCTGTGTAGTAAAATATTCGATAGATACGTCTCTTAGGGCAACATTCTCGTGCTGACATACGAATAAGAAGATACCTAAGTACAGCGATAGGAAACTCACTATTGTACACGCTGCTGCATCAAGTTCAGGATCTTCTGGGAATATTATTTTAACGTTTATTGTTTCTGGTGAAGATTCTGCTGTGGAGATCACAGAAGCTTAAAAGGAGAAGAGAACTCAGAAGCCTAAACAATTGTGAGTGTGTCTTATTAAATGATGAACAATGATTTTATGTCCATTAACTTAAAACTATTACTAACTAGCAAAGGAAGTACGCTGTGTGCTGTGTAGTATATTCTATAGATACGTTCTTTCGCCAAAATTCTCGTGCTGCCATACGAAAATCATAGGAAACTCACTATTGTAGACGCTGCTGCTTCAAGTGCAGGGTCTTCTGGGAATATTATAACATCGTTTATTGTCTCTGGTGTAGGTCCTGCTGTCGACGTCACATCATCATCTGGCACAGGTTCAGTCATTATTGTTATCTCTTCGACTCTATTAACAGAAGGTTCATTATTTATTTTTGTATCTGTTTGACTTTCTGATAGCGGTATTGGTTTGAAAAATGGCCGGCCTGGTCTTGGTCTGTGTTTTCCAAACTCATATTGGGCTTCTGTGCTTAGTACTAGCAATGCTATGATGTATGTTACTACTACAGATAAAATACTAATATTGTGAACTCTATGATAGTTTCTGGATATTTTCCGATGGTGTGTATGTGGGGAGTCCAGAATTTCAAACTTTTCCATGCTTTTCCGAGGTATAATCTGAAATGAAAAATAGATGAATTATTTTACAACAAACTAAAATATATGAGCAACTTTATCCAGCCTTTCTTTACCATACTCCTTTAGAAAGCGTCCTTTAATCATATTATCATGTATTGTACTATCCTGAAGAATAAACTAATGAAATTACACACAAACATACACTGGAATAACAACTCCTATGACGCAGGCGGGTAATAAATACCTCGAATAGATTGCCGTTCCGCGCGTATACGTATTATTTTATAAGTCCAATGATTATCATGTTCGACCGCTATCATAATCACAGGACCAGGTTCAATTCAACACAGCATTTATTACTTATCAGTGACTATTACCGTGGAGTGGATAATTCGTTCCATTAAGGTATCTCGCGTTATCATTGTCACCCTGTTTGATAGCGAAGACTTCACAGATTGATCTTTGATGTTCGATTTTATTTAGTATAATAACATCAAAATGGATTGCAAAAAAGTACCTACTTGGAGCAGTCATTCGGGCACGTCTCTGTACTTACATCTTGCTTCTTTCAGAAGCCAAAACAAAATAGGAACGCTATATAAAGTTCGCATTATTATTAATCCTGAACCACGTAATTTCCCAATTAATTTCTTAAATCACAATTTTCTCCATAATCGAAAATCTTCCAAAGAGTTGGCCTCTTTTTATTGAGGTATAAATTGTAATTCGTAGGTAGATACTATGGTTTCGAATTGCCTCTTAACATACTAGTTAACACGGTAGTACACAGGACCATTTAGAACATTAGGTACATACTGCGACACAGATGGCGCGATACAAATGTTCGAGTGTAGACAGACAGAGTGGCAGCCTTACGAAGATAACGTCACCGTCCACAGACATCTAACTAATTTACGTCCCTCGACGTAGTGTTCGTGAAAGTGTTAAAAAACTTACTTGATTTCGACTATAAATCCGGTCACAGTGTAAAAGAAACTCGCACGGATACATTAGATAATAATATACTTGACAAACCAGACCAAACAATTTTAATTATGAAAAAATCACCATTACCAGAATTAACTTCAAAGAAAACTAATGTATTTTTACCTTACCTTATACATACCGTATTGCCTAAGGTATTTTCTACCTGTCAACCATTGGGTTAAACAAAAACATCTGTATGGTGCAGGGTCTTTTGAAATAATGGACTTTGAGGCAAATTACTATAAGTATTAAATACTACACTACTTACGTACTTTACATACTTTTACTAATTTGAATCAAGCATATGCATAGATTCTATAGACTTGCACAAACACTATATTAATATATGGTGGGTGTAAGGAACCTTTGTTAGCTGTAGTGGTCCCAAATTGGTTGCAGACATTGTTCTCGACCAATCACATAGGCTGCTCACCTTAGTCATAATCATAACTTAGGTCCGGACTAGGGCTTCTAATCCCGGAATTTTTTGTATGGACAATTCCGGGAATCCGGTATGGGAAGCTCTAGTCCAGACTCGGGAGGTACCGAAGGACTGCACTCACAACGTCTATATAGGTATATCTTACCATAGTAACTTTTAAACTGTGTCCTAAGTTTCGTTTAAATCCATTTGGCATTTCTTGAATAACAAATATCAAAATATTCAAACACACTGTCACATTTATAATATTATTTCAGCACAAATCAAGACAATATAATAAACAGTAATCCGGAGACTGGCACGCATCCTACTTAACTCGCACTGAGGCAATTATAATGATCTACAATTTAATTAATAGTTAAAACTTTACAGTGCAAATAATATTATCGGTAACAGGTTTCGTTGGCATTTATTATTTGATTCACAGTTACAAGACGAATTTTCGCTCAATCCAGCCGGGCACACACTTCTTAGAAGAACACTTACTGACTTATTAATCGACCGACATATTTTAAGAAAGCAAACCTACACGAATAACGATTTACTATTACATTAAATTACATTAAATGACTATGGCAATTATTATGCCATTAACGGAATAACTATTATTAATAAATGCTTACTGTGATTCATTTGTCTTCGACACACCCACTTGTGGCTATCGCTTTGTTACACTGTGTCCGTTTTTTACCTTATCAGGAGTTATCTAGTTCGTAGACACAATATAATCTAAGAATTTGGGTTCTGTCTGCGTGTGTACAGTTTGCGAGAAATCCCTAAGTGTTCTGTGTTATTAAAGGCTCATATCAACCATTAGTAATTAACAAAATATTGTGAAATTAAACCAATTTTGGTTAAAGGCCAAAGAGTAGAACTTTACATAAGGTTATATTTATTTTAACGTTGTCTTTGGGATCCCGTCGTTTCTTTGTCTGTCTCTATCTGTGTCCGCGTCGTAATAAGGTTCTTTTTCCGTGGGGTGAAGGAGGGGTGTTAGCCCGCCGCATAACCCCCGAAATGCTCGACGATCACACCCTACTTTGCTCAGCGAGTCTAATAGGCGTAGCTAGGCTGTACTTCTGATCGTTCCCCGTCGTCCAGCCAGGGGATGCCCCTCTGCACCGTGTGGTCCAGCGTGAGGCAACTTTCTTTTGGTCTTCGAAGCTTGGTACGCGCGTTGCGTTTCCAAGCTTCGAAGAGCAACGCTCCGACGAGTGCGGACTACAACAACAGGCTATGAAACGCGCACCGATTTTGACCTAACAAAAAAGGATGCTCTGGTAAGTGCTGCTGTGAAAGCTATTAGCGCAAGTCACTGTGCGTAGTCAACCTGTCTTGCCCAAAAAGTTCGACATGAATTAATCCTCATTTTACAGTAGGCATCCGGACGTGTTTTAACCGGTAACTTATCCTTATTTTTGAAATAGCTCCAATGCATTTTGGGGTTTCTACTTTGTGGTCGGTAGTTATTGATCCAGCATATCTACGAAATAAGTCTTAAAGCACAAAAACATTTAAGTCAATAATTAGTTCACAAAATCTCTAATATGGTTCATTAGTATGGATAGAGGTTACAAGGCCCAGAGCCCTGTCCAGTTTGAAAATGGTATCACAAGGACGGATCTTTGCCTTCGGGATTTTACAAAACACATACGAGTATGAAATATCTATCGTGTGCGAGCCGTACTAGCACTTGCTCTGTATAAGCTGTCTATTTCCGAGACCCGCTAATTGAAAACAACAGTTTTGGCTATGTGCTTGAAGGTGCATTTGCACCCATTACAAAATCTACCCGCGCCTGACAGCAACAAAGCCCTTATTTAGATAAGTATACTCAACCGACTATAGCGATCCGAACGATCATCGTCCACTTAAAATTACAATTTCATTCTTCGGTAAATGTCAGTTACTTTCGCTTGCGTGTTTCGATCTCTCAGGAAACTGCGCTAGCCCTCAGGGCCGCCAACGGGATCCCCTTCTTTAAAGGACATGCCACGACTTTCAGTGGCAAGCGGCGCGGCGAGCAGTTGAGCGCTCTCGATTTTGGATCTCTATCCAAACGCGGCAGCCATACGAGTGAGCGAAGAGACATACGTACCGCGCACGCTCTAGGACCGAAGCTGTAGCCGGGCAATAATAGACAAATGCTTTAGTGGAGAGTGAGCAAAGGGGCCGCGCTGGTGCTGGCATCGCATCGTTTAAGACCTTTGCTCGGACAACTAGAGTAGGCGCCAGCGAGGGTTTTTTTTAACTCGTCGGTCGTAAGTCATTGGTATACTTATCGGATAGCTCAGTTGGAAGAGCAATGCGCCGGAAACGCAGAGGTCGCGGGTTCAAACCCCGCTTCGATTGTAGTAGATCGCATTTAATTTTTCTTTCTTAATTTACCTTTGTGTCATTATTTATAAAAATATTATCATTTAAAAAAATTATTACTCTCAAAGGGTATAGCCGTGTTTGTATGGGGCATCGGCCCCAGAAGCCAAATCGATTGCCATTTTGGTAATATATTAGCCCAGATGTAAGATGCAATTTTACAAAAGAAAGTACCCTGAAATACATTAAGTTTTTGAGAAAATAAAAAAAAAACGAAAATTGGTTTTCATTTTCTTTTATCTAAACTACTCAATAGATTTTTTTGTAACTTATACACATTATGTAGGTAATAAAGATGTATTATTAAAAAAAATTGACTCCCAATTATCCTTATAAGTAGTGAAATTTTCACTTTAAATTTTTCAATATTTTTAGGGTTCCGTACCTCAAAAGGAAAAAACGGAACCCTTATAGGATCACTTTGTTGTCCGTCTGTCCGTCCGTCCGTCTGTCAAGACCCTTTTTCTCAGGAACGCGTGGAGGTATGAAGCTGAAATTTATATCAATTACTCAGGTCTACTGTCCCTTGAAGCTGTGAAAAAATCAAACTTCTAAGCCAACGCAATCAAAAGATACAGCCGTTTATGCCGCAAATTTTCGACACTTGCAAGGGAATCAAAACCTACAGGGTGCTTCCCGTGAACTCAGAATCTTGAAATTTGGTACGAAGCAACGTCTTATAGCATAGATAAAGGAATAATTACGAAAACCATAATTTTTTTTTTTAATACTTATACAGCCGTTTATGCCGCAAATTTTCGACACTTGCAAGGGAATCAAAACCTACAGGGTGCTTCCCGTGAACTCAGAATCTTGAAATTTGGTACGAAGCAACGTCTTATAGCATAGATAAAGGAATAATTACGAAAACCATTTTTTTTTTTTTTAATACCTAACTTTGCACCTAATTTATATGGGGCGCTATACATACCAGGTGCAAACTTAACTTAACCACTTAGGGATGGAAAGTGTTTGTACGGAACCCTCGGTGCGCGAGTCCGACTCGCACTTGGCCGGTTTTTTTAATATTTTCGAGATAGGGACCAAGGCACGAGGGCGAGTATTTGAGCGTTTTAACGAGGCACGAGGGCGAGTATTTGAGCGTTTTAACCGTCTCATTAATATGTCCACAATATTGGCCAATTCATAAAAGCAATCAACATCATTTTGATAACAATTGTAAAAATCCGCGACTTCTACAAGACAACCGAAAATGGCGCCTCAGTTATGTTCGGAGGGCGTCGATATTGTGGATATATTGATGAGGCGGTTAAAACGCTCAAATAATCACCTACCCACCAATTTTGGCTATATTCTGTATAAACTAATCCATCCATACTAATTAATACGGTGAATAGAGACTAAAGTACTATGTGTGACCTTACAAACGGTCCGGTAGTTTTGAATTTTTGATATGTTGTCTAGGATGGTTAGTCAGTGTTTAAAATGCAAAATGCGCAATTCCCCCCCCCCCCCTCCGCGCCCGCCGCCATATTGAAAAAACCGGCACTTTCTTCATATTTTTGCTCATATCTTCCTTTAGGAGCATTTTAGCTAGAAGAAAGCTTCGACAATGTTATAGAGAGTTAAATTTACTACATTTTCCATTTTATATTGTTTTTCTAGGACAGATAGTTACGGAGATATCTACATTTAAAAAAACGTAAAAAATCCCAATTTCCTACTGAAAAACAAACTTCTGGATTATATCTTCGTTTAGAAGCATTTTAGCTACAACAAAGCTTGGGCAATGTTGTAGAGAATTAAATTTACTATAATTTACACTTCAAATTTTGTTTCAAGGACGGTTAGTTACGGAGATATGCACATTTAAAAAACAGGAAAAGTCGAATTTTCCGAAAATTTCTGAAAATTCTTGGTTTAGAACGCTGTCATTCAGTTAGGGACTTGTCTAGGACAAATTAAAACATGTAGGAAATATAATTGCTTATAAAACTCATGTCCATTTATACATACATTTTCGGAAAATGTAACTTAATTTTTACATATCTCCGTAATTATCTGTCCTAGAAACAAAATTTGAAATGTAAATTATAGTAAATTTAATTCTCAACAAAATTGCCCAAGCACTGTTCTAGCTAAAATGCTCCTAAACGAAGATATAATCCAGAAGTTTGTTTTTGAGTTGAAAATTGCAATTTCTTAAGTTTTTTTAAATGTGCATATCTCCGTAACTATCTGTCCTAGCAACAAAATATAAAATGGAAAATGTAGTAAATTTAACTCTCTATAACATTGTCGAAGCTTTCTTCTAGCTAAAATGCTCCTTAAGGCAGATATGAGCAAAAATATGAAGAAAGTGTCGGTTTTTTCAATATGGCGGCGGGCGCGGAGGGGGGGAATTGTGCATTTTGCATTTAAACACTGACTAACCATCCTAGACAACATATCAAAAATTCAAAACTACCGGACCGTTTGTAAGGTCAAAATCCTTTATTCACTGAATTAAATATTATAAATGCGAAAGTGTGTCTGTCTGTCTGTTACCTCTTCACGCTTAAACCGCTGAACCGACTTAGATGATATTTGGTATGGAGATAGTTTGAGACCCGGGAAAGGACATAGGATACTTTTCATCCCGAATAAATTTAGTGTTCCCGTGGTATGAGCGGGTAACACCGCGGGGCACTGCTAGTTTTATATAATTTTTTTTTTTTCAGAAACATTCACTTGGATCAACATATCCAAAATGAAACAAACTTATCGCCTGGTGACAATTTTTCAGACGGTACTTTTCAAAACCTCGTATCTAGTTTGTTGATTGATACTAAGATACGAGCTTTATTTAAGTAGGTATTTGTTGCTTAGTGAATTTTGGTTGCCAACTGACGTTATGGTATACCATTCATTTATTTGACTTAATATGCCTTACTACTCGTACAAGAATCGAATAAAAATAACATAAGAGCATCATCAAAATGATGATGAATAAAACAATATTATAAAGGTAAAAGGTACATCCTTTAATCGAATTACAACATTAAATGCCTCAATTCTTATACCTAGGTATCCATTCAGTTAAATAAATATTTCGTCATTTCTAACAGTTTGTTCTGTACAGATTTCACCTTTATTTAAAACTAGCATACAAAATGTGTATTTACAATAGGTAAGTCCCCTGCGTCACCGGGACGCCACAGGTACATCGCCAGCTACCATATCAAAGTATCATAGTAAGTAAAGTATGGAAAGTAACTCATTAAGAGACGCTTGGCTATCTTATTTTTTGTATGGAATACGTTGCTGAAGACGCTTCTATGACGTCCCAGTGGGCCATGGCTCTAAATACCCTCTTTACTTTAAGATGTTTTAATAAAAATACTGAATAGGCATTTATTCCTAAAACTTACATATTAAACATTCATTTGCTACAACAACTAATATAAATAGTTTAATATTTGGTAACTCTTTGCTGCTCTATTTAAGAAATTAATGTAATACAAGTCAAGAATGTTTCCATGAACAGTGACAAAAGAGCTAAAACCATTTTCAGACTAGATAAAAACTTATATAAAAGATACTACCATCCAGAAAATTATATTACACTTTTTCAATCATACTCCACTGGGCGAACCTAAAAGTCAATATTAAGACTAATACTGATATAGCTTATTTTGCTAAAAATTTTCACTCGAAATAGTCGATCGAGATGCATTTTCGAGACAGTTGAAATCTTAAAGTCAACTTTTAAAATGAAAAAGTTACCAAAGGAAGATACTGAACGCGCAAAGAGGTAGACTAGCAGTCTCAAACTGGCAAGAACCTCTGCAATCATAGCTGTTGGACCTTTATTTTCCCTCTTTGTCAAGAGAACCTGGTCTCATCCGGAGAAGATAGAGATCGTGGCTTGGAAGCATTGGCCTCGATGGTGGCCGGAGTGGCACGGCCTCCTCTCCAATCCGACTGTGAATGCTGACTCTTATTATTAGTGTAAGTCGACGACGTGACTGGCACTTTTTGGGTCTGCTTGATCTTCAGCTTATTCAACCAAAGATCTCTAGTCTTTTTATTCCCCAAGACGAAGAACATAAACAAAACGAAACCTTGAAAACTCCCCATAAACGCAAAGAGATACGCCGCGACGATGTTGTAGGCGAAAAGACCGAAGATCCACGGTAGTCCAAACAAGAAGACCAAGAGACAACTGACCGAAGCGCATCTTAATGCTTCATTGGAATCTCCGTGTCTCTGGATGCTTTTGGAAGCAAACACGGAGCGAACTATCAGAATAAATAGTGTCCAGTTTGCAAGTACCATGATAGCTATAGGTGCGTAAACAGACAACCACAAACCGAGCCCCGAAGGGTAACAGAAGGCCCCGCTGGGAGACTTCTCTTGAAACTGTCCCGAATAGGCATACGGGTTGACAGAGAGGAGAATCCCTATTATCGCGCAAGGGGCTCCCCAAGAAAACGCAGAAGCTCTCAACAACTTGTGAGACGCGTCTCTAGTAAAAACTAAAACCAATCTCCTATAAGACAACACAGCTGCCACCAGCATCCAACAGAACGATGCTAACGTCGAATAGTGTAACAACACGCCCACTAACAAACAAGAAACATCGTACGGGTCGAAATGAGCAAATACTACCACCAAAAAGCCAATAACTAGAAGGAAAATAGCAATACAGAGTTGCAACCAAATTTTGTTGCTGAAGTCTCTTCTCCAGGACCTAAACACGAGGGCGGTCACACCGACTAGAATCAAGCCCACAATAGAAAGAACGCAGCCAATGATAGATATTATTTCTAGAGCGCTCTCGTTTCGTTCTGAGAAAACAGTTCTAGGTACCAGAACCTCAGCGAAGTGCGTGAGATGGTCGCAGCGGCAGGTGTCGAGCTGGTCGGGCGACGACGAGCGGATGAAGGTGCAGCCCTCCTGCGACCAGTAGCCCGAGCCGGCGTCGTCGTCCAGGAACTGCCAGAAGGCGCAGCTGCGGGTCTGGTTCCGCCCGGGCTCACTCGCCGTTGGTCGAAGATGGATGTCTATCACCTGGAAAGGAAATTGGTGACTGATAATCATCTGTTTCGTTTATAGCCTATCCATTCTATAACAATAATTTATGAATCTATCAATGTAATAAAAGGAGATAAGATAACATACATAAATGTCCATTTGTTGGCGCCATCCCCGGAACTAGGTTCCCTTGATAAATACTTATATGGTTTGCCTCTCCAAATAAAATCCGTAATAACTTGAATGATTATCGTCCTGCTATTTATTGATGGTGTCTGTCACTAAACATGAAAGCGCGATCGTTGTGGAAGATTTTCTATTTATACTTGCTCATCGCCCACCCTAGGCAAATTTACTGTTCAGAATCTTGATATTTAGTGAGTACTCATATATGAAGTATATACTATTTGGGACCTGTGAGGCGAGTTGGTTACTGAATTCAGACAATTTACCACCTACTTTGCTTTCGTTGATTTAAGTTATAGTTAAAGATGATTTCTACACTAACCTCTCCATCATCGAATTCTGTGAGGTCCTCTATCTTGATGCTGAGCACCCTGCTGTTGACGGAGTAGCGCCCGTCGGTCGACAGAAAGGCGCGGTCGTTCCGGAACACCACAAAGCTGATCCGACGAGACGAGTTGGTCACTGAGTCTGGCAAGTGAACCACTGCTTCGCTTTCATTCGACGTTAGATGGGTGGAGTTGACTTCTTCTGTAATGTTAGTATGATGATGAAATTACATAAACAGTTCCAGGTACTACGAAACTTTTAATGGGACAAACACACCGAATTCGCATTGCGCGTTGTACGATGTACCCGCCACTACTGCACGTGATTCATCCGTCGCCCTCTCCTGTATATCAATGATGCTTTGTCATGTATCTATTACGTGATAAACACCGCCATTATAGGTCAACAAGACTGAGTTAGTTGATTCCTTTTATCACGTCACAAGTGGCATTAACTTTTAGAATCATTTTACTTTCCCAAAGCGACTTACCCGATATAATTTCAAAGTTGTCTTCTGCGAAGGCGCTGTCAGCATCCTGCGCCGCGATCCGCAACCCCCGGATGGGGTTCTCGGGGCTGGCGTCGGCCATGAGCATGGCGATGTTGTTGCGGACGGCGCGCGCCGTGCCCGAGCCGTTCAGGTCGGCTCTGGCGGCCAGCTGGTCCACCAGGTGCAGCAGCTCTCCAGGAATCTTAAACTCTTCTTCGAACTCAAGCAGATTATCTACCTGAATAGCGGTAATTAATTAATAGAAATATATTAACTAGAAGGCGCCCGTTCCCTGGATCTCACAGGGAAAGTAAAAATCATATTTATTTACCAACAGGTAACCATTATGACGATAATTAACTAAACAATAAATACCTGATCAACATAAGAGGTGACTGTTTCCACAAAAATGGGACTCGAGTCATTGTTGATGGTTGCGTTCAGGTCCTGTATCACTTGCTGCAATTGTTCCTCCTGCAAGTAGCAAACACATGACTCATGATTTCAATATCTAACCGATTGCATTAAAATACGATAGATTATTGAGAACAAATAATAGATCGTGCGTTCTATGAAACATGCAAAAGCATTTAATTTAATAAGCATTGCGACGGCAGTCTGTTAGTTATTTATCATGCAATTTGGCGTCATGGATTTGATGAGTTTATAGATGTCATGCCATATCTGAAACTTAGCACTACATCTTTCCATCCCCGCTCGAAGATCCAGAAGATGACCGACAATAGGATAGAAGCTTGCCTTCCATTGGAAGGATATAGTGCCTAAGTATGATTAATTATCAAAGTATCCGAAGAAATAGTAGAAAACAGACAGGGCCAAGTGGAGAACAATCCTCAGTGACTTGGAAGAGAGATAATAATTCCAGCATTAAGAAAATTTGATTCCAATACTGTCGATCGCTGATCCCTTGAAATCTTTACTTGTTTTGATCCTGTATTAAGTTCTAACTCAACGTCGAATTGCTTCCATATGTATGTCAAAACTGCTCTCTTTTCTTTGTTTACTTACCGGTAGTCGAGGCTTTTCTGTAGTAGGAGGTCTAGTTGTCGGCGAGTACGTAGTTGGTTCTGGCGTCGTGGTAGTCGGTGGTGGGGGCGGCCGCGGCCACTTGGCTGTAGTCACTTCCTCTGGCACCGTGTTGACCGTGGTCACTTCAATGGGGTAAGGAGTTGTGACTATGATCACTTCCGTGGAATTTATGGCCAACTCTGTAGTGGCCTCGTCAGGGCACGGGGAGGCATTATAACCATTCTCGACACTCCCATCTCGAGGGTTCTCTAATTCATCACGATTCTACAAGTATTTGGTTATTGTTAATATGTGATGATGGTTAGTGGATGATAGGCTTATAATATTACTGGAGTCTGGTTAATAAATGTAAATAACAACATTTAGGCAGTCAAAATACAGATTGAATGTTTTCTAAAGATTATTCAGGTCGCTCCAGAAATGTCACATGTTAAATGTCATTAATTGATTCTTCATGCTAAGCGGCAGTGCGTTTACCATGCAATATTACGGACCGCATGCAAGCTCCGAGTATTCGAAAGCTAAGAATTTAGGGAAACGGGCGAGTTTTCTGTCACTTCTTCAGCATATACTTGACTTAACTTTCCATTCAAATAGGGGAAGTGTAGGAAACAGTTGAATCCTCAGAACTTGCAAGCGGTCTGTGTGCGATGTCACATTCATATATTATTATCAAGGGGATTACATTTCGTGACGCGAATATTTAAATTCACACAGCATAAAAAAATCCTTTTCCACGCGTGAACAATGTCCCTAATCGGGAATTATATTCACATATTCCGGTTGATTTCATTTTGATCGTACCCTAACTGCGATTCTTTTGACTTTGAAAAATGGCATAGGATATTTCCATAAATAATGCTTAGCCTCTTTTTAAATTGTCACGAACTACGATCCAACAATATGTCGAGAGCTTTGGTTAATTCCTAAATCTAAGCATGATGAGTATACCCCGGGGGTTTACGGTTCACCAATGATTTGGCAGTAGGACTAGAGTAGTGCGTCAAATTATTCGTACACTAAAAATCCCGGGCTATAATAATGAGCCATGCATCGCACTCACAGGAGGAGTAGTCCCAGGCGTTGGTACGGCAGTAGGAATTTCAACGGTGATGTTAGCTTCCCTGGTGGTCACTTCAGGGAGGTCGCAGTTCTCGACTTGTGAGATGACGAACTGCACGCCTTCGTTGAAGTTTCCCACGCAGCTGTATTTGCTGCAGTTGGAGGCGGTCACAAACTGACCTGTAATATGATATTATTGTGTTGTAAGTAGCCTGTACTATAGTACACTTACTTACAACTATAGTTGGAAACTAGCTGCTGGGACATTCCACACAGCGCCCTAAGATGTTTCTTGTCTTGGCTAAAAGCAGCAAAAAACAATAAACATAAAACACAGCATACGGAGCTTTTTGATTTTCAATGGCAATAAGTAATTTAGTTGGTTAAAAGTTACATAAAATTACCTACCAAAGTTAATTTAAGAAAAATGTTTTTTAAGTGCACATCTAACCGGACTACGTGATGTAAAACGACAATTAAGCCATGGTCATGTACCCCAGAGAATGACAAATTAGTAGTACAAAAAAACTATGTAAAAAGAATATGAAGTGACTTGCTAATTGCTCGTTAGGCCTAATATGGAAAACTGAAGATGAAACATGATTTGAAAAGGTACTATACAAATCTGGATGCATGCATTCAGGTTAAAACACTAAAATTCAATAGTGTCGACCGAATATTTTTTTCTTTTGTTTTTGTTTTCTGTATTTGTTGATATAGCGGCAACAGAAATACGTCATCTGTGAAAATTTCAACTGTCTAGCTATTACGGTTCACGGAAAATATCATTACGGCACATTACGATAAAGGTCGAATAGCTTATATCGCTAAAGTAGAAAATAATGGCGAGATCTCAAACAGATGTTACTATAAAATGTCGAATGGAGGCCCAAGTCTAATTGCTCAAGTCTCTGTTATTTTTTACTTGTTTTTCGTTAAATATAATATGTTGTCTACTGAAATATATTGTGTTCCCAATGTTTTGAATTGCTCAAGTCATAAATAAATAGTAATTAACAACGCAAGAAGGGCGTTTAATTACCGACTAAACAAAACACGGTATAAAGATGATTATGGCCGTTTAAGGCGGATATCTCTACTTGGAATGACTCACAGCTCACAGCACTGTATGTTAAATTGTCCAATAAAACCCTAGTTTTCATATAAAGACGCTATGTAAAACTCTTTAATACGCATCGCATAGTGTGTAGAGTCCAAATGATTCGAAAAATGAGTATATAAGTATAATCGCACTGAATAATTTGGGTGTGATTGTTTTATAGGAATATAAATAATATGTCCCACAATAGTCTTTAGGAAGTAAAAAAATAAAATAAAATAAAATTGTCCTATCTGTTCTGTAAAACCAGTAAGGATTATGTTTCAGTTTGTATTTTTTCAGACAAGTTCGTCATTTATTAGGACAAAGAGCAACATTACTGACGTCATAGTTCTAAAAAACACGAGGGATGTACCCAATCATTTGGAAATTTCAGTTCTATAATGGACTATATAGCTCCACGGCGCGGTGTTACCCGCTCATCCCACGGGAACACAAAATTTGATCGGGATAAAAAGTAGCCTTTGTGTAAATCCAGTGTCAGCTACCTTCATACCAAAATATCAAAATTGTTCTAGCCGTTTGAGCGTGAATAAGTAACAAACATTACAAACACACTCACAAACTTTCACCTTTATAAGATTAGTGTGATTATGAGATCAATATCAGGGAACTATAGGTCTTTTTAGGGCTCCGTACCCAAAGGGTAAAAACGGGACCCTATTACTGAGACTTCGCTGTCCGTCCGTCCGTCCGTCCGTCCGTCCGTCCGTCCGTCTGTCACCAGACTGTATTTCAAGAACGGTGATAGCTAGACAGTTGAAATTTTCACAGATGATGTATATCTATTGCCGCTATAACAACAAATACTAAAAATAAAATAAAATAAATATTTAAGGGGGGCTCCCATACAACAAACGGGATTGGTTGCGTTAACTTTGCACCTCATTTGTATGGAGCGCTATACATACCAGGTGCAAACTTAACTTAACCACTTAAGGATGGAAAGTGTTTGTACGGAACCCTCGGTGCGCGAGTCCGTCTCGCACTTGACCGGTTTTTTATTCTGTTCTTGTAATCCTATACAATTGTTTGTGTATGACTGTCTGTTTCTTACTAAAAAATATATATATATGATAGTAAAGGTATATGTTAGCGATATATAGCTTCTCCTTAACGATTACGTATGGATGTAATTTTGCTCCGCCGCCTTTGACCCTTGGCGCTCTGAACTTGGTGCCCGGGGACCAAAGAGATAATTTGGTGCAATTGCTGAGAGTACCGCCACCAAGTGGCATAATTATAAGGATGAATATCTGAACGTTTAAATAGATAGGTACCTACTTTTCATTAGTAATTTAATTAAATCTATCTAGGGCAGTCTGTAGACTGACTGTGTTGCTATCAAAGCAATTTAATCTAATCAAATCTATAGTCGAGCCGACAAATAGTTAAACAAAGTTGGAACTCTCAGGCTACAAGAAAACTGATAAAGTAGGTACTTTGAGACAGTCCTGACCAATAAATCACTTAGTGAGTGACCGCAATTTGACAACATACAGTGGAAACTGGATAAGTGGAATCGCAAGGGACCGGCTGTTTAGTTCCGCTTATCCAGGCTTTCCGTTCATCCAGTTTTCCACTTAACCAGGTTCAAATGAAACGTTTTCTCACTTACAGAGGCTCTCGCTAACAGAGGTTGTGGATGCTAGTAATGTCGCTTATAGAGGTCACGTATAAATATATAGCCAATAAAAGATCAAGACTTAAATAATCCTCTTTTATTAAATATGTATGTAGAGGTGTTGGTGTCCACTGCACTACTCTCTCTGCACATTTTTTAAAAACCAAATCTATACGTATTTTTAATCCTTCTAACCATCCATTACTCTTAGAAAAAATATGAATATTAGCCTTTTTGCAAATTCTTTAGCTTTTTCTTTTATTTTATCATTGGTCCATTAACTGGTACATTTTTTTCTTATACAAAATACGTAGGTAGTTAAAACACGAACCATGATGTTAACGAAACAAACTACCGTCCTTGTGACGGTTTATTAAAAATACAAATTTTATAACGCGGAGCTATTCCCCTCATAGAGGTTTCGGAGACGGCTGCTTCCAGTTACAGAGGTAAAAATAAGAAATTTTCGAAAAAATGGATTCCGCTTATAGAGTTCCTAAAATTCCACTTATAGAGGTAATTCGTTGCCAAGGGACTGGAACCGAGAACTTGGGTCCACTTAAAGAGGTTTTCCACTTATCCAGTTTCCACTGTATATCTTTTAATCAGACATTTTATCGATATCATCAATTAACCCTTAAAGTCTCAAAATAAAAAAGAAACCAGGGTTCAAACCTCGGTGCCGTTAAAAATAGTAAAAAAATCTGTTCAACTAAAAAATGCAAAAAGATGGTCAAAAAATATGTATATCGGGCTATACATCCAGACATTAAGGGTTAAATGATAAAAAATTAAATATTGCCAGATGTTTACATCAGTCATCATTCTAATGCCTTGATCACACGTACCGAGACAGTGGGCGAGACAGTGCTCTCGTCCCTGTCACACACAAGACAAACGAGCGAGACAGAGCACTGTCTCGCCCGTTTACTCGGTACGTGTGATCAAGGCATAAACGAGCGTAATAGGCGACCAGGAATTGGTCACAAAGCAAAAATCATACAGTCGGACTATATATTAGTAAGGCTGGTCTAGTATGGAAAATGTACCACTGTTCTTTTAATAAATAAATAAATAAATATCGGACAACCTCACACAAATCAATCTAGTCCCACAGTAAGCTCTACTAGGCTTGTGTTATGGACACTAGACGACGATATACATACTTATATAAATAAATACAAATAACATCCATGACCCAGGCACAAATATTCGAGTTCACCACACAAATATTTGCCCTTGCCGGGATTCGAACCCAGGACCATCGGCTCAGTAGGCAGTTGCTTAACCACTGCGCCAACTGCGTCATCGTTGTTGTGTGTGGTGACTGTCAAATATTCCACGAGGTAATGTCATGAAGAGAGGGCCGATTCTTAGATGAAGCTGCTTTCATATTTTAAAAACTATTCGGTATAATAAAATAAAAGTAATAGGTTTGGGTTCTGTGATAATAAATAATTAATGACATTAGTTTAAACTGAAGACTATTTGAAATGATGTCAATTGGAACCATCCTACAGATATGGTGTGAAATTTTGTGAAGATGTCTGATGTGTTAAGGCGAAAGTTGGCTACAAAGATAGATTTTTGAAATACCGAATCGATTAACATTTACATAACATAGACGATATCACTGACAGACATCCGGATATTTTTGTTACTCGAACTGCATTTAAAGATACTTATACAATGGAGCACATCGCAATAGACATTATAATGATGTCCAGATTTTGAATATCTGTCTATACACTCTCCAGAATTTTCCACACATTCAAACATAGATCAATTACTAGAGTGAAATCTCGAGTAAATTCTAGTTGATTTGATAATAAGAACCTAAATTAAACCATTCAATTAATGATAATTATTCAATTAAAGGCTACTAAAACTGAAGATAACTACAAAATTTGGAATTATTAGCTTCAATATTGGCTGAGATCTTATCACTTGCTCCAATTAAAGCTGAATATCTTAAAAATGGTCCTATTTCCATCAAATATAGCTAAGAACCATCTCGACGGACAAGTATTTCGATTTTAAAAAACCACACTCAAACCGTCCATCCGTTTGGGAGCTATGATCCACAGACAGACACACAGATACACAAATACACATGTTTAACTTATGACACTCCTCTTTTTTTGTCGGGGGTTAAAGGGTCTTACCTAAAGGCACTCGCTTGTCACGTCCAGCAAACGTCCCTGAGCAGAAGTACGCTGGCTTCATATTGATCACGTCCAAGCCCTCCCAGAAACCGGGAGACACCGCCTTCATCCCCGGGTTCAGGTAAACATGGAGAAGCACCGTCTCTCGATCCAGAAACAGCCGCTTTATCTTCAACAGCTTAATCACATCATTATACTTAATAGAAGAGCTTTCGTCAGATTCATGGAGAGAAGATTGAAATTTCTTAAGAATGCTCTGAACCTCATAAGGGTTTGTAGTATTTATCACACCACCACTATAGAGGTATTTTGTTGTGTAGTAAATGTATTCTTTGAGTTTTCTCTTCCAAACACTGTATATTTTATCGATAATGTCGTCTAATCGATATTTGCTTCTCAGTTTAATCGTAACAGCGTATAGATTGAAGACGTTTTTTTCTTGAACGAAGAGGACCTTGTTTGATTCGGCAATGTTGAAATTCTTGGAGTCTCGGTGGACGCACCAGTAGATGCCGTCTGATTTGGTTTTGAGGCTGTACTTGTAGTCGTCTATCCGCGCCACGTCGATTGGAGTCGGAGAGAATAAGAGAGCATCGGTGAAACAGTTCATGTCAGACTCGTTTATGTACTCGCTTACTTGAAGGAATAATTCATTCCTGGAATAAACGAAACGAATTATATCATAACTCAAACGTAGAAGATACATTGTTATAAATGTGGTAATCACTCAAACTAACTAGAAGTGTTTTTAGTTATTTTTCATAATGGATACATTGTTATAAATGTGGTAATCACTCAAACTAAATAGAAGTGTTTTTAGTTATTTTTCATAATGGATACCTAACCAAAATTAAAGCTCATTATACTCAAAATGTTGCATTAAAGGAGGTACCTGGACAATTTAAAGGCAAAACAACGAATATTTACAAATATGTACTAAATTCGTGATCCAGCGATTAAAGGGAGAAAACGTGATATATAGATAACGGAAAATGTGGGATGTGATCGATCTGTAAATAATCTACAACGTTACACGATATTGTGATTAACTATCGCCGTGATGTGACAATGTAAACATTAATTTCGCTTGTTAACTTTTAGAGCACCCAACTAACGATACTATCTTTTCTGAGTACTAGTAATACATCAACGCAATATCCTAATTCTGATAAAAAGTTGCTGTTTTAATCTTGGAAAACACGCTATGGAATCAAGCACCCGCTCGACGAGACATATTTCACAACTTTAGCGTTTGTAATTTTGGTATTTATAGTCAGCTCAAGATGAACCATTGTCCTAATAGCTCCGACTACACAAACTTGGTTACAAATAAAATGTAACAGTCTACTTTAAGCTGATCAGTGATCATCCTTGATTTCATGCGAGTATGGCATGAATCAAGGATGACATTGGGACATATTCGTTTTTACAATATCCATCACCCGTAATCTCACACAATTGGCAATGCGGTGAGAATTCGATAACAAATCATAAGCATAGGCATTCATCATTAAACTTACCCTTCCACTGTTATGGTCATATTGACATTCCTTAGATGTATGGACCTCTCACATATGATGTCCATGAATATGTAAGAACTGTTGACCAAATACCAAGTCTCGTTCTGCAATGCTAACAGTGAGTTGTCTGGTGTAAAATCATCCAAAGAATACAGTTCCCATTCTGAGGAAGGAATCTGAAAAAACGTAAACGTCCCTTTATTTAAACACATCTATCAAATATAGAGACGACTGTTCTATCGATTAATACTTACTTCATCAATACCATCTTCTTTGTTGACCCATCTCATCTCTTCTTCCGACTCCATGATGATACCTAACGGGTCTGACCAACCCGCCTTATTAGTGTGCAGCAAGGGATGATTGGCATACCTCCACCCTCGATTAAGAAGCGACCCTCCTCGCTTCAAACATGAGTCCTGTGCTCGTTTCCAATTTGCCCTGAGGCCCTTCGCGATGACAGGTGACAAACAAGTCGGTCTAGGACTCCAAAACCTGTAGTATTCAGTCAATTCTTCTAATTCTTCGCATTTCGTTAGATTCTCACTGTCATAAGGCTCAACCATGCAGTACCTATAATGCTTGTCTGTGCATCTTACAGCAGTAAAGTTGTTAATAGCGTGTATAACAACACAAAGTTCTTCATCTAAACTAAAATTAGAAATTCTCTGCACCTCATACGTGTTGGGTAGGAGCTTGCCAATAGACGGTGAGAACGACCAATCTATGAAAGGTCCTCCTGGGTAAAGGGACTTGTGCCCGGACCATAGGCTATGGGTATTCCTTGTAATATTAAGACTGTGGTATAACTCAGATGTATAAAGGTTTCCTGCGCAATTTTTGAAGATGTCTTCAAACGCTTCCTTTTCTTTCCCCAAGCGATAGCAGATCGGCCTTTCTTCAGCTGTGTAAGCAAGTGAGAAGCCTATTGGACATATGTGCGGTGATTTCCCCTTCTTTGTTTCTCCTGAACCTGCCCCCAATAATATAAGGGATATGGCGACTAAAGCGGCGGTGTCCCGATGCGGAGGCATCTGAAATAACAAAATGGCGTGTGTTTGATCTCCCCGCGTTATCTAATCGTGTTATTAACGAGCTCTGATATCGGCAATCAACCACTTAACTCTATTACCAACATTCTAGTATTATTTGTTTTGATTATATTATGGGAAAGCAGAAAGGTTAGTGTTTTCTGTAAGTTGGCACTGACATATTGGAATGAACGAAACTAAGCGTGCACTATGTGAAGCCCAAGTTAGTCATTGGTTTTTCGACTACATATTAAAATTAATTTATATCAACGCTCGATTCTACTTGAGCGTACACAATGAGAATCCTAATGTTTATCTTTTGTTGACAAATTATGTAATAAAATTGCTTTATGATCTCAGCTTTTCAATTTGGAACGTACCAATCTTTTATTCCATTGTTACCACCTAACGATTTTCTTAAGTGAAATAGATGGTATATGAAATGAACTATACTAGACAAATATTGTTATAACCAACAACGTAAAGACAATACATGTGAATGTTTACGGGCAGCTACCGTCAAGATTGAAACAAGCTTCGTAGCAACATATCGTTATACCTATTCACGTGATATATTTCGTAGAATTTACAATCTACGCGATTCTAATAAACATGTTTCGTACTGGCTATCCAGTTGTTTGTGAACAAATTAGAGCCCAGTTGTTGTCAAAATAACTGCTACTATCTTCAACCTTATTCGGTTTCGGACAATGCGTGAACTAACTAACATTCTAATTCATTTGAACGGTGTGGAATCTAGAAGGCCTCTTTAATTTATGAATGTTTGTCTATAATATATTTTTTAATAATACAGAGGTTTAATTACATGCTTTTTCCTATGAGAAAGTGTCATAATGTAAAGCTCGAAGTATAATATGTTTATTATCATTCATGACAAGAAAGCCTTTAATAGTCAGAGGCAAATGACGCGTCTTTCTAAAAGCGCCCGAGTGAGTGTTGGAGTGAATACATATATTTTGGTGAAATTACCAATGCACTCGTTATTTGTATTTTAAATTTGTATTTTTCTGTATACCAAATGTGAACTACTTATTCTAAAATTGCATTGAAAATCATCTTTCTATGGTAAAAATAAGAGCCATCTATTGGTAAGACTCATTCATCGCCGTAACGGCTGGACGGATTTTAACCCATTTTAGAACAGGGATAGCTCCAAAGATTATTTAGAAAAAAATTGTTGGTACGAGTTGGTAAAGTTGCTGTCACCTTCCAGTACTAAATATTATTTTCGATTATTACCGTCGCGGAATTCATACCTTTATCATGTTCACGTGACCAAACAGTGATCGAAACGCCAGTACAGCGCGGTTCTGTCCTTGGTCATGTCTATTTACGACTTCACCGCTCTGGGCATAAGGGCTTTTATTCTGTGGCTGGCGAAGGGCAGGATTCGGCCAGTTGTGACGAACCTTGGTTTCAGTTGGATCTGCAAAAAATAAACAGTACGTTAATAGTAGTTTATGCAACTGATACATAATGAGGGGCCTTAAAACACGAGTGTGGTTTTATGAAACGAGCGTCAGCGAGTTTCATAATAGGATCACACGAGTGTTTTAAGGCCTAATTATGTACAGTTGTATACACTACTTTATCTACACACATATCATAAGTACTCTAAGATGGGTTCAGAAGCCATAAGGAAATGACCGGCACCACTAGTGCTATCTGTAAAATATCTAAAAACGACATATACTAATGCAGTAAGAAATAAATCTGAACAAATACATAAACAGATTATTTGTTGTAATTTACATTTACATCGAAACAATATTTTCAACTAAAATGTGAATTACAATAAACTTATCACAATTATATTTTCGTAACAGCAAAGAACCAACAAACAAATGACAACAATAATGGCGGCAATTCGAACCTCCGTCAAGACGAATGTTTTTTCTTTCTAAATCATATACAAACGAATGTATCCATATTCTCATGTCACTCGAGATCAAATGTCGTGCGGTTTTTATAAAAAAAACATACTGAATTGACGTTTCGTATCGATAACAATATTAATATCTATGGATACTAGAATAGAGACCTACTTTAGTTTTGACAGCTGTTCCAAATTTAAACTCATAACCTTACAAAAATTGATACTGTTATAACATTACAGTACAGATTTTACCTACTGCCACAGATAAGAAAGTTCTCATAGTAAAATTGGTTGTAGTAATGCTGGCCATTTCCTACGGTTTCTGAACGCATTTTAGAGCACTAATGATATGTGCGTAGATAAACATATTTTCTTGGAGAATAGGTGATCTGATGACTTTTGGACTGGTGTTATATCAGAAAGTGTAAAATTTGAGTCAATCACATTAAAAATGTGTAAGTAACTTTGAAAAAATTGTTTATGATCGTTTCGTCATAATCGATCGATGCAACTTAATTTCGTATTCTCTGGTGACTTAAGAGGCCTTATTCCTTTAAAAATTTATTTTTTTCATATTATGACGAATATATTGATAATTTCAACCAACTTTTTGAAGTGAATAATACTTTTTCCCGAGTTCTAGGAAGTAACGAAGCTATTTCATGCTTTCCTTGCGTGCAGTCGAAAATAAGATGAAAAAACGAATTTTCCACGTGAATTTTGTCAATTCCGAGTAGTTTTTCGAACAAAAATTATCAATGAAAAATTCAAACTGTAGGTTTCAAATATACCGATAAATCCCAATAGCCCTGTTCTAGGAAGTAACATCAATAATATGTTAAGAAACATGTTTGATCATAGAGACAAATGCCTAAACAATCAGCATTTTAAAAGGAATAAGGCCTCTTAATATTTTCACGTACAGACGAAACAGAAAATATAATAACCAACCCGTATATTTATAACATTATTATTATAGGTAATCTATAACATTACATTAAAATTATTTTAAAATAAGGACGTGTTTAAGTAATTTCGATTAACTTAGCAGTGCAATGCAGCACGTCCTTTATTTATTTGCCTGTCAGAGTTTTCTATTATTTAATTATATAAAAAAAATTACTTCATCTAAACATAAATAAAAAATAACGATCGTTATGAACGATAGTTTAAATATTTATATTCGCTTTTATTGTTGACGTTTTATTGTTGAATAATTGTATGACGACGTGGTTGGCGCAGTGGTTAAGCAACTGCCTGCGGAGCCGACGGTCCGTGGTTTGAATCCCAGCAAGGGCAAATATTGGTGTGATGAACACGAATATTAGTGCCTGGGTCATGGAAGGTATTTGTATTTAAGTATGTATTTATCTATATTAAGTATGTTTATCGTCGTCTAGTGTCCATAACACAAACCTGCTAGAGCTTACTCTGGAACTAGATTGATTTGTGTAAGGTTGTCCGATTTTTTTTTAATAATTTTATATTCACGGTCTCAGCTATGTCTTAGCATTTAAATGGAGTAATTTATCGCCGTCTATGTTCTGTTATCGCACTATCGATAACCAATCACTCGTATAAAAAATAATAAGAGTCAAGAGCAAATAAAGTTCCCTATACGTATAGAAATTCCGTACAACATGCAACCGTTATTTTCACTCTAGAGTGTAATGAATGCTATCCGGATCAAAGATTTACCAAGAATTATGCGCAATCAATAAAAATATTTCCAATAATTGACTTATGATTGACACGGCTAAGGCATTCCACACGTCTCCCGATGATACTTGTAAACATACATTTACCCGACTGTGTATCAATCCGCCATTCAACTAAAGTATGCAGTTTTTTCTTCGTACACAAAAGGATCTTTCTGATTTAGAATTATCGATAAATTACGCCCTTTTTAACTCAAAGGTTTAATTCGCGTCATAATGGAAAACCGTTATAATTAGCTGTTAATGTATCACACTCACACAAACGGGTGTTATTTTTACCTATTTTCAAGTTATTATTAGAAGTCATTTTACCCGCGTTTTTGCTTCCTACACCAATTTTCTCTTACAACGATTTTGAAATTGATTTTTCTTTATACCTAAAGGCAAAGATCGGGGATAAAAAGTGATGAAGTATATACCTAAGAGAAAGTTATTTTTTTGTCGGATATAATTAATTGAAATCTGTTGTTATAAGTACATCTTTTATTTAGTAGTAATTTCCAAAGCTGTTTTTATAATATAACGTTAGAGTATGAGTAGGGTAAAGCTCATTTATTTTTAATTAAATCAGTAACGTCTGGTAGTGTAAACCAAATGGTTCAGACGGGGTAACCCCCATACCCATTGAATTGATTTTTCGCTTCACTGTAAACATAGGGTAGAGTTAGTTTTCATCCAGGTAAAAGCCTGAAACGGGAAAAAACCTTGTCGGCACGTTACATCGTTGTGTCAAGAGTAGAGAATGTATATATATATTTTTTAATATAACTATAAGAATGATGTGTGAGATTGAAAGTTAGCTCCAGTATATCGGTCTCAATTATGACTGTTTTACAACATTTTAGATCACCATCTAGTGTTTATATGTTACTGTTAGATAAAGGAGACGCATAGTTTAGATATTATTATTAGTAATTTATTAACATAGATCGTTTTCGTTATCAAGACCGTCTCGCCCGTTAATTTACTTTCCATACTTGATTTTCACTTGCTAGCTTGGATAGAACTTGCCGCGAAATGGTGTTCGCACATTACAAGAAAATAAGTAGTGTTATATTATAAATTCATAATTGTACCAAAGGTAATCTGATGACGGACTGACGTCGTACAACTAGAGAATGCAAACTGGTTAATTTTTGTATGCAAATTACCGGATTACTGGTGAATTACGGGATTACCGGTGGTGATTTCCATAGAAAACCGTTTTGCATTCCTTATGCACAAACTATCGTCTGATATCGATCAATGGGTTTAGATACCAAATTTTGCACTAATAGTCTTTCGCTAAATAAATAGGCTAACAACAACCTAAGATACAGAGGTAAATCGGTGACTAGAATAAAAAAAAATTGAAAATGATATTACTAATAGTTAATGTGAAAACAATTCTCTTTTGCGTGATCAAACTCAATCGATCAGAAGAGCAAATTGCCGCAATAATCGCTTCTCATCGCACAAATACTTAATAAACATTTTTTCGAGACTATAGGTATAGATCCATATGAAGTGTACCTAATGTATGTATGTAAACGCTTTATTGTACACAACAACTGGTTATAAATACATTGATAACAAATGAAATATGTACAAAGGCGAACTTATCCCTATTAGGGATCTCTTCCAGTTAACCTTTGAGCAATTGAAGGAATGGGTTTTCGAAGAAAATATTAGGCAAACTACACTGCGTACAACCAAGATATCTATATTATACTTAATAAAACTATAATAAGTACATAAACTAAGTAAGTAATAATACACATATATTTATACTATTTATAAGATATATTATATATAAAGGGTGGGCCCTGTAACAGGAGCAATAATATATATATATATATATCTACATATAATACATAGGTATACATGCGTAAATAAATATAGTATTCAATGAATTCACACGTCATCGGACAGCCACAATTTCTTCAAGTTAATCTTAAGTGATGCAACAGAGGAGACTTCCTAAGGGACAAAGGCAACTCATTCCACAACTTCACTGCGCTTACCGTGAAAGACTTGCTATAGGTACGCGTCTTATTAGACGGTACAGCCAGAGTGAGATTGGCGCTAGACCGCAAGCGGTGACCACTGCCATCAGCCATATACGAAAATCTTTCACTAAGGTAAGGAGGATGTAACGTAATTTTAAATAAAAATTTATTTACATTTTTAAACATGACTGTGTAATGTCTCATTATTTTTTTCAATTTCTTATCATATTTTTTTAAGGTACCAGGTTCGGTTCCCGGTCTTCCACTAGGTTACGCATTTCAATATTTCTTTGTGCTTTTATTTTTGTATCAATGGTTCAATGTAAAAATATATATCATATTAGCACCTACGCCTTCAATTTATGATTGATTTTAGTACCTATTGCGTATACTTACACCGTTATTCTACACTTCCTAAGTAATTGAGATTGACTCATAGTAACTGACACTATCTGATTGGCTGGGATTGTCACAGGCGATAAGAAAAACAAAAGATAGCTGTAAAAAAAGCCATGCTTCACTGATTGGTATTTTTCCTTTCTGAAGTAACGAACTTTCAATAGTGGAAACCGTGAATCACGTGAAAATCTGAGCGGGAAGGCTCAGTGGTAGTGTCGCTGCCTACTGAGCTGACCCTGGTCTCGATTCCCGACTGGGGCAAAAATTTGTGTGATAATTCGAATTGTTCCTGGGTCATGGATGCTTTCTTTGTATTTATATATATAAGTATGTATATCGTCATCTAGTACATTAACACAAACCTACTAGAGCTTACTATGGGACTAGATCGATTTTTATAAAGTTGTCAGACATTAAAAAAAACATAGAAGATACCCGGAGCTTCCTTGTTCCAGCACAGGCAGCAGGCAGTCCTACAGTCACCCACTGTCTCTTTGTTGCTTTACCATAGTCAGATAAAGAGTAATAACCTGAGTACCTAAAAATATGTCTAATGCGTCCAGTCATTTGGCCGTTACGAGGCCTCAATAACTCATACATATATGATATATGATTCATATAAACAAAAAAAACGGACTGAGACAGATAAACAAAGATTTTTTACGTCACCCTAGTGTGATTTTCTGCCCACTACGAATCTATATACTAAATCTCATGACAAAACCACAAAAGACAAACCACGGGCGGAAATACGTAAAACCCCAAATCGCATGTTATAGGCACATCACACAAACACCTGCTATCTGGGACATTCACGAATTCACGCCCAGGTAAGTAATGTACCTACAATTTTTTTTTATATATCTTTTTTTGTTGGCAGCGTACTTAGGTACTGTTTAACTCTAAGCTCAATATTTAGTTACGGGTAATAGTGTGGCAAAGAATCTCTGCACATTAAGTGCAGCGTGTCTGTCGCTAATGCGTCGCCCATCAATTTCTTTTGCAGCGCATTCCGATGAGCAGGTGAACGTGAACGAGCCGCCATAGAGTGACAAATGCGTTTCATGCATTTTGACGACGCGTTTGGCTCGGTTTGTAGATACCTGCCTACGGAGCCGGCGGTCCCGGGTTCGAATCCCGGCCAGGGCAAATATTTGTGTGATGAACTCGAATATTTGTGCTTGGGTCATGGATGTTATCTATATAATTATGTATTTATATAATTATGTATATTGTCCGCCTACAATTTCTTTGCTTTGCCCTAAGGTTGACTGGTAGAGAATGCCGCATGGCATTAAGTTCGCATTTTGTACGTTGTTATTCTTTTGTGCAATCATCCTCCTAGCCTTTGTCCCATTTTTTGAGAATGAATTCTCAATCGGGGTCGGCTACCTAAATCCCAAGATGTGGCGTAGGCACTAGTTTTTACGAAAGCGACTGCCATCTGACCTTCCAACCCAGAGGGGAAACTAGGCCTTATTGGGCTTAGGTGGTTTCCTCACGATGTTTTCCTTCACCGAAAAGCGAGTGGTAAATATCAAATGACATTCCGTACATAAGTTCCGAAAAACTCATTGGTGGGCCATTTTTTTTAAAGTTGTACACAGCATTTTTGGGCTGTCCCACACCTTTGATGGTACTTTTGACAATTTTTTTGGGACTGACTTAATTAAGTAGGCATTACAGTTCAATCTGTATACAATTTCGAATTAAATCGTGAGTTATTTTTCTTCTTGAGTATAATAAAACATTTAATAATCAATTTTCTTTATTTAAAAAACGACCGAATTTTGATGTCCCATCTCCATAGTTGTTCATTCCAAGCATTTTTTTCAAAAACCGTTAGTATTAGAACTAAACGACGGCTATAGCTGATAGAAAATGATATACTGAATGATATTCTTAAAAAGTGTTCTAATTTTGCCTAATAAAATATTATTAAATTAATAAATAATATTGGAGACGGAAATTGAACTTCGCGGAATTTTCCATTCCGAAACCGCAGTTTTGGGTGTTTAACTTGAAAATATTATTTCCCTATTACTTTGATTTTATTCAATGTGGCAAAACTAACCCAAAACTCAACGGTTCGCCATGTTTCTTTGATTAGTCGCCAGCAAATGCACATCGCAAGCGCACGTGTACGCCTCGGTAACATTTTGTGATTCCACGTTCCGATACCAAATTCCAGGTAAGTACGCAACAAACTGTTTGTGCATTTTTATTATTATACGACTAACGTAATTACAAATCGATTTTTAATACCTTTAAGCATATTTAAAGTTTATTTAACAATATATTTTAGTTAAACCCGCCACAGGTAGTGCTACGTTACTTCCATTCCGAAACCCAAGCGACGGTTTCGTAAAGCCGGAACTAAAAAAGTAACGGAATGGAAGCATAAAGCCGCATACAGAATAACAAATAATGTCAATATTTATTTTAATTATTAAATTATAAATAAACTAGCTGTTGCCCGCGACTTCGTCCGCGTGCGAGTGCGGACTCAAAAAAATGTTTGATCTATATACAAATTTTCAACCCCTTTTGTTTCAAGTACCGCACTCAAAAAATGTTTGATCTACATACAAATTTTCAACCCCTTTTTCACCACCTCCAGCCTTAAATGCCTTTATACAAAGTTTAAAATCCCGCAATCAAAAAATTTATTGATCTTTATACTAATGTTCAACCCCTTTTTCACCACCTTCGGGGCTGAATTTTCAAAAACGCTGAAATGAGTTTTCTTCTTTTAATAAAATACCTTTTTACAAAGTTTCTAATTCCTAACTTAAAATACAACTTATACCCGATACAACCTTTCATCCTCTTTTTAACCCCCTTTTTAGGGGTAGAATTTTGAAAAACGCTGAAATTACTTTTCTTGTATTCTAATTAAATGCCTTTATACAAAGTTTAAAATCCGGCAATCAAAAAATTTATTGGTCTTTATACGAATTTTCAAAAACGCTAAAATGACTTTCCTTGTATTTTAATAATATGCTTTTATATAAAGTTTCAAGTCCCGCAAAAAAACTTTTTGATCTTCATACAAACTTTCAACCTCCTTTTAACCCCTTTAGGGGTAGAATTTTCAAAAACGCTGAAATTAATGCATTTATACAAAGTATAAAATCCCACAATAAAAAAAAATTTGATCTTCATACAAATTTTCAACCCCTTTTTCACCACCTTCGGGGCTGAATTTTCAAAAACGCTGAAAAAACATGAAAAAATATTGATGACAAGAAAAAAATGCATAAAAACTGGCAAGTGGCTGATTTATGTAGCAAATGCACAAATAAGTGTATTTATATCAATGATACTTTGTGTTGACTTTTGGGTCGATTGCAGAAAAATTGTACATAGTTAAGAGTCCGCAGCAAGCTCGATTCTTCATACAAACGTAGTTACGTCCTTATTTTAATATAACATGTCACATTATCATGAAATTCTCTAAATATAATGAGATAAGATATATCTAGGGCTAAAACTAGTTTATGACTCTTGAAATGTTAATAGAAAGAAAATAGAGCGAGTACAAGTTTTGCATTTTTAGACCCCAGAAAGTTGTTCAGTTTGGCGGCATACTACGACCAAAATATAGTTTAGATTGAAGTCAAAACCTATTTCCGGTGTCGATTAAACTATGCAGTTTGATAAGAAAAAAGATTTATCAAAATTGATCTCGTAGTTTTAAAATGAGAGCGTAACTACGAAAACCTTAAAATAAATTACAAAAAATTGTTGCGAAACTGCAGCGAATTACTCTAGCGCGGGGAACGGTCCGGGGGGGCGGCGGTAAGCACCGCCCTTATCATAGCTACTCCTAGCCAGCCTCGCGCAACTCTCAAGGTAAAAAACGAACGACAACGGCTATATGAAACGGGGGTGAATTTTTACCTATCTAAGTTTGAAAGAACGTTGAAACCTACAAAGCATTAGATAATTGGCGACAATCGAATTTAGGCGGGTTGTACTTCAGCCGCCATTTTTGTCCGCCATGCCATATTAGTTGACGTTTCTCTTTTGTTGTGTTGTCTGGTTTTGTCAAGGTTCTGCGATCTTTTCAAATAATTCAAATTTCACAAATAATCTAATAATTTGCATTCTTTGGGTGTAGTGGTCGTCTAGAAGGTACACAAGACAATCACAATTGCAAAAATGAGTGGATTGAAAAGGAAAAAGTGCGAAATATGCAGAATGAAAACGTGTCAAATGGACGGTCAAAAAAGACTATTCATGGCAAGATTTCCACCGGACGAAGATCGGTAAGTAAAAAATATAATTAATTACTGCGTGTTATAACCATGTTAATCGTAAGTTTCATTGAAAACTTGGTATTTCGGGTAAAATAATACATACCCTTATACGTATGTAAACAATTGTGCTGTATGTAAGTTTTATCGATAATTTTCATTTGAAGTGAAAAATACCTGGGTAAATACGGAATATCTTTCTTCAAGCAAAAGCCACTACTTTTTATGCCAGTTTGAGTTAGATTATGGTCACAGAAATATTTTACGAAAAATCTTCAATGGACTATGAATGGTACGGTTTCATCTGGACAAACAGATTCATTTTACTCTGTAATTTTCTGTTTACCCTGTATTATTTGTGTTGCAGAACTTCCAACCTGGAGCACAGACTGGAGTGATGAAACGGCTTTTTTCGTCTATGTTTATCAGCAAGCCAAGCAAAGTTTGAACGAAATAAAATTATTTGCACACTTTTGTTTTTTTTATGAAGTCAGTAACCTAAAGTAAACCAAATGTTTACATTGAAGCGAAATATTTAATGATTTAAATTACCGGAAAGCCGTTGGAGACGCGGGTGCGAATGCGAACCCCGCCTGAACCAATTTTTTTAAATACCGATATCGATATCGATAATTCGATAATTTGTGTAACATGTGACATCCCTATTTTGTTCTTGATGTTGGCATTATGTCATGAGTTGACACTGACACTGATAGTGTTTGCGGCTTCATATTGGCAGTATGTTTCGTATGGCACTCCCGTCTCTTAAAACGTAGTGATTACATACTCTTTGCTCCTAGCGCGCTCTCGCTTTACTGCTAGCGCCCTGTCTTCCTCTAGGTGAAACAACAACATTTTAAAGCGTAAGCGCGCGATCTCAACGCGGAGTTGAGCGGACCTTGCTGCGGACTCTTAAGGGCTTAAATTAAAACAAAACTTAATTACTTAAGCGATCGTATTTTATGTTAACCAAGCTTTTAACTATGTACAATTTTTTTGCAATTGATCCTATTACATAATATAAGACAAGACTATTGATTGATTCTGAGTTTTGTTGTATTTATGCCATTGTTGTGAATGAGGCTTTAGAATTTATTCCGTTACCAGTATAGTTCTTTCCGTGACTGTCCCACTGGAAAATTACGTTTGTTTGCTTACTTATTAATATATTTTGTTCCTATCACCTACTTTATAAATAGTTTATGTTAAATAGACAAGTTTTGTTAATTTAGTAAAAGTTGATCTCATGAAATAAACCTGTTAATAAACACGATGATGTGAAAAAATTAAACCGATTATAACCTAAGAGTAACGTAATGGAAATGTTAAGATATTTTTAAAATAATTGCTTTAAAAATACCTAAACATTTCCAACATGTTTAAAGCAATTTACCTTTTACTTACCTTAATAAATAATTAAGAACATAGTAAACCTCTTGTTTTATTTTTAAAACATATAACCAATTGGTCACGGAATGGAACGATCGTTCTTCTCCCTTTTGACTTAATATTTTTTTACTGCATTATCAATTAATAATCAAATAAACAATCTATGTTTTCCATAAATCTACTCATCTGAGCATCCAAAAAAAATATTCATATTAATTTGCAACGTCATTAATTTTCAACCTACAACTTTTTGATGTGTACAACTTTAGAAAAAATGGCCCTGGTACGGGCCGGGTTCGAACCCGCGACCTCCGGATTGAAAGTCGCATGCGCTAACCACTAGGCTACCACCGCTTTTGTGCAATAAAGTTTAAATAAATAAATAAAGGTAAAGTTAAATGCAAAGGTAAAGGTAAAGATAAAGGTAAAGGTAAAGTTAAAGGTAAAGGTAAAAGTCGTGGTCCACGGTAAACCCGTTAACGTTGTTTTATTGAATCTGTTCCCGCCCGGAAACCCTAGACGTCACACTATCGAACGGAATTAAACTTGGCATACATATTGATAGGGGCCTATGATGGTTGCGTTTATCGCGAGATAAATAAGTGACAAAGCATCTGTCACTCACACTCGCATCTTGTCAAAACGTGACGGATGCTTTGTCACTTATTTTTCGCGTGATAAAAGCAACCATCATAGATCATAGTTAACTATATAGGAGAACATTTCCAGGACCGCGGGTGAAACCGCAGGTACGTGCTAGTCAACACACTAATATTATTGCTTGTCCAATGTCCATTGTTCATATAAGGGGCCATCCATAAATTACGTAACACGTTAAGGTGGAGGGAGGGGGTCGACGAAGTGTGACATTGTGTGACAAGGGGGTGGGAGGGGTCCTACATTTTGTGACGTCACATTTCAGCTATGCCAGTTATAAATAATTTAAAAGAATATAATTCTATTAATATTTTTTGTTTTGTTAATTTCTTTCATTATCATTAATATAGTCAATCGTTTTTTGTTTTGTTAATTGTTTGATTTGATACCAATTTTTTATAAAAAAATATTTAAATGGAAATAAAACTGATTTTGGAACCGCTATTTCCCTTAAATAATATCTACTTAAATGTAAATTTTGCAATGTGACCAGCTGTGACAAGGACGGGGGGGAGGGGCAATAAATCATAAAATTCGTGTGACGTACTTTATGGATAACCCCTAATGTGTATTTCATTTAAATTTAGCCACGCGTGAGGGATATTGAAACAGCATTTTGTTTACACAACTGTATCAATACATTTCTCTGACTTTGTCTGATTAAAATGACTTTAGGTACTGTTACAAAACGTCTATGGAACTCGACAAACTTTCACATTTAAAAGTCACCTTCATCAAGAAATATAAAAGCAATATGACAACCTATTCGCCGGGAAATATACAACAACAAAATGTGTGAAATCAGCGCACTTGTTCAAATAACTAGTTTGTTGTTAGACTTTTTGAATGAATATGTATTTCCATGAAACATTAACTGTATTGTGTTTGGTGTTTGTTGTAATGGCACAATAGCGATATTGAGATTAAACGCATATGAAATATATTCAGCCCATAAGCGATATTTAGCATTTTAAGATAATATATAAAACGACGAAATACAAATTACCTCAATCAATTACCTAAAATCAAAATTACTTTACTCATAGCAACCAATCCTTATGGAAAATTTAACGCCGAAAATTTAAGTAAAATTATTTTTACGATAACATAATATAATCCGTTTAAGCTGTTTTGTGAGATTATCTCCATAAAGATTTTTTTTTCTCTATCATCGACAATTTTATTACCCCAGTCCGTGTTTTAGATAAACGAAGTTTAAAATCAGGGGCTCATTCTGTACATACATACAGGTTGATTCAGGAGGCATGAGCAGGAGTTATAGGGGTGATGGGGTGGATCACACTGAGCAACTTTCACTGCCAACCACAAAATCACAAAAAAGACAGCCGTTCCATATATAAAATAAATACATATTAAGGTACAATCTTACACAAATCGACCTACTCCCAAACTAAGCAATATATAGATAACATCTATATATTCGAGTTCATCATCATCATGTCGTTGTATAAGTACAAAAGGTTAGTGCACAGTCACTTGTTGGATATGCAAGGCAAGTTTTAATAATCTCCCTCTTTTTCATTTATCATTTTCTTTCCTTTTTTTGCACACACAAATATTTTACACATATACAACTCAAAGACAAACACATCCACTAATACATACATTCAAACACACTCACAACCCTACATGAATAGCACTATGCTGGTGTTATTGTATTTTAATTTACATTATTTTAGTAGTTCTTTTTTTTTATTCTAGTTGTTTGCATCACTTTGTTATTATTTGAATTTTTTGTCATATTATACATTTCATTTCTTTTTTTTTTGAACTGTTAACATATCAGCAACCGACTTAATCTCCGGGCTTAGTCTGAAAACCAGCGCTGGGCTTTACTGGCCTAGCACATGCTGAGACTGAGACCCATTGCCTCACTTTATTCTGTTTTGTATTGTTTTTTCACGACACTGCTCGAAAATGTGGCTATAGATTACCTGAATCCAGTACACAAAACTGCTTATATATGTTAATTTGTAAACTGTATATCTATGTTAGCTCCCAACACGACAACAATGTTGGACCTTACGGTAACAGTTCGTATCTACACTTGAATTTCATAGTAAGATACGACTTTTTAGAAAATATTTCAGTCTAATTTTCTCGGCCGGCTTAAACGACAATTTAACCAATCAAAGCTTAATCGTCTGCTGCACGTCAAATTAAATTGACCAATGAGAATGCGTCATTTATGAGGTGTATTTTTTTCTTAAACTTATAAATACCCACAAACGAGTTTATTTTCTTAAGTAAGATAATACTCCTTAGGTTTACTTTTTAATAAGTTTTTGTTAAAAAAGGTTTTACTCTGAAAATCATGTACATTTATATTTTAAAATTAGTTATGGGGCGTAAAACAATTTCCTAATTTCTACAATTACTAATTTCTCAACAAATAAACAGTTTTCAACAAATAAACACTTTTAATTACTAGAAATATTGAGTTCATATTTTTTTTTATTTGGCTGAAAAGCTATGACTCCATTGCGATGAGATGCGAAGCGCGCATGCGCAACGAGGCAGCCGGCCATATTTAAAAAAAAAAACAAAATATATTGTTTAGTAAATATTAAAATTGGTTTTGTATTGTGATAATGTGAGTAATTTAATAATGTTCACATTGACTCACGAAATTTTATATAATATTAGAAACGTATGTTAATATTGCGTACCGTTACAATGACCCTTCAGTGTATAATGTATCGTAGGGTTGTTTACCTGAGTGTAACCTAGACTAAATATTTAAATGTCTAAATTAAGTTGAAAGTGAGGTAAGTTTGAATATTTTTGTATAACCACACATAACTGGGTTGAAAATCGTCTTTATGTCGTTTGAATCTGGGGGCACGATCAGCTTTATGTTAATAATAGCCCTGATTTTTATAACAATGAGGCTGCAACAACGCGCCGAGTTTAATGACCAATATGAAAAACTCTTATTATAATATATTTCCTCGTGTCGTGAAAAGCACTATGTTAAGTCTCGGCTGAAAGTGCAATAGATTAACTCGTACTATCGAAGGCCTCCCCTGCGGGTCGGCCTTCGAAATTTACTCGTTAATCTATTGCTTACTTTACAGCCTCTACAACAATGTACTATTTTTAGTTACTAGCAATGTAATTCTTAGGATAAGTGTTATAAGGCAATAAAATTATCTTCTGATTCTGATTCTGATCACACAAATACTTGGCCTGCCCGGGATTCCAGGACCGCCGGCTCAGTCGTCAGGGGCAGTACAAACTACGTCAACCACGTCGTCATTTCGGATAGTTAGCGATCAATTAGCTAGTAATTCTAACACGATTTCGTGACGGATTCCATAGTGAAAGTGCTCAATGTAGCCCTCCCGAACACCCCTGTAATTCCTGCTCATGACTTTTGAATCAACCTGTATATCTACCTACCAATTAGGTTAGTTCTTTGTAGATTGTCATCTCCAACAACATTGTCTTTTTGGGTGTGTTATCTGGATGGAGCAAGTCTCATTACACAGTTCTACGATCTGCATTATGTCTTTGCAGCAACCATAATAAACAAGGATATTGTGAGTTTAGTCACAGTTTCAGTGCCTCATTTGACATTAGCTTTGCGAATGCGATGTTAGTTTCTTCAAACGCGACATCACTGTAGAGCGATCTCGAGCGATAATATGATGTAGTGAAATGTTGTTTTCGTCGTTTGTTTGCTTTGGAGGGTCATTCATGAGCGGAAGCTACAGGAGTGATCAGATCAGCAGGGTCATACAGAGCAAGTTTCACGAAAAATATCATCTGAAAACAGCGGTTTTAAGCTCGAGGTTTAAATTACGAGAAAGATTTCTATAAAAAGGTCGTAAACGCCAAAGTAATTGTAATTACTTATTACCTTCTGGACGTTATCGATTATACGCGCCAGATTAAGCGAAATGTTTTAATACAGTGTGGCACTTAACTAATATATGTAACGTTCGAAGTATAAGGACACCGCGCGGCACTTTTACGTCATTTTAAAGAAAATTATGAAGTTTTGCGATAACTCAAAAACGGCTTGACCGATTTTATGCAATATAGTTTTCATTGAAACTGCTCATAAGGCCTAATTTTTATGAAGTTTTCCATAATTTTTTAACCCATGGTTGAAAACGTGGGGGGCGCTATTTTTTGGATTTCAGAGCGAATATTTACAAAACCGCTAATTTTATCAAATATGATATTTGAAGACCGCTATTATTTTTAAAATACCTATTCAACGACAGCGCACACACTAGTGTTAGAACGAAAATAAATAAACCCCGCTTTAGGTGTACGGGAGGTAACCGAGAAAAAAAAATTTTTAGTTTTTATTTTACCGTTTTGTTGGCGTGATACATACACATACTCATACCAAATTTCAGGTTTCTAGTACTAATGAGTAATGATCACGGAGCTAAGCCGCGGAAGGACAGACAGACAGACGGACATGGCGAAACTATAAGGGTTCCTAGTTGACTACGGAACCCTAATAGGATATTTTCAAAAATTATGAAAAATGTATGACTACGGAGAAATAATAATTCTGCGAAATGGTTTTTCGAAGAAATAAAATATTCAAATAAATAGTTTCTAAGAGTCAGTTCTTGCAGCATTTCGACGCTAGATCGCAATGGACAATTGGACAGTCTTGGTACCGGATACAACTCGGAGCGGGGGTATTAACCTTTATTATTCATTTGAAACCTTATTTTTAAACCGTCGGTCACAATACTCCCGCGCAATTTTTAGAATTCACATAAACGAAAGAGTTGCCCACGCTTTTTCTGATTCACCAAAACACTTTGCTAATCTAGTAGACAGACGGACTAAAGAATGACGTCTCATAAATAGACTCGTTACTCTCATTATCACGTCAGTCAACTTCAGTTAATCATAAATTTGAGTTGTCGGTGTAGCTGATGAAGTATATAGTTGTCTCTATCTAATCTTTGTCTATAGCCACTTTCTTTACTTTCCTATACGTGACGTCTTCCTTCTCTTTTACTTGTTTAATGTTACTTAAACAAGTAAAAGAGAACGTAATGTTACTGTCCTCCTCCTCGCTTCCCTTCATCCTTTCGTTCAGTAATGTGGTGATAAATTTATTACAGTACAAGCATTTATTACAGACTTTCATGTTCAAATTGTCGTCGAAGTGCCAGCAGATTTTTATGGCATTTTGAGTTATTTAGTAGAAATTCCATTCACATAATCATGGCTCCGAAACATCAATGATTTGCAGAGTACCCCACTGTAACAGAATTTTTCTGTACAAACTCGAACACCATGCGAAAGTTGATTTTTGCTGATCCACGTTGATATATATGCATGTCATGTGGTTATAGTATAGTCTATGTCATATAGCTTTGCGCGTGTGACATTTGTCATCTCAGTACATTTTATAACCTAAATTCGATTAAAATGTCTACCTGAACAGATAGGATGGTAGCACGACAGATAAATTTATTACAAAGGGCTTTCATTAATCGTTTCGGTTGCGCCCAATGCTCTTGTTTCCTGGCAGTTAATATAGGATATGGACTTGGACATTGATAACCAATTTGGAGATATCTCACTTCATATAAATTGTCCTAGCCTAAGCCTCTGTAACGTTTAGGTAAGTTTAGTAATTGACATTTACGAATTGAACTGATAATTATGATTGGATGATGCTAAAGGAATTTAAAACAATTAGTAGTTGAAGCCCGTGGTCAAGGGTAATTTCTATCAAGTTGTATGTCTATGTTCGTTTTTCGTATCAGTTGCATTAACTAGGGCAAATATGCGCATTGCACAATGCACAATAACTTCCCATGTTAACAAGTCGACAATTGTACTTGAAAATGTATATTTTATTTACTTAGTTATAAAGCCGATGAATCATTCGTGTAGCGAAATTGTTTATCAAATATGTAATTTAGTGTAAACCCAGCATTTTATCAGGCTAGCCCGTGTTTGCTCAGAAGTCACGGCTTGTCGGTGACAACATAATATGCTAGTTGACTCATGTTTAATGGTATTAAACTAATGTTTACTTGGTATAGTATTTAAGGAAACCTAAATATATATTTTTCAGTTCATAAAAGTAGAAGATGGCTGAGAAAATATTTTGAAATGCTTAAAACGCTGTCCGCCGATTTCGCTCATGGTAGTGACATCACCGGTCCCGTTGAGAAAACTGAAAGGCTACTCCGATGACCCCTCGATCGTCCCTCGGTCCCTCTCGATCTCCTGACAAAGTATATTTGAGTGAGCAGGGTGGCATTATACGACGCGACGGTCGAATTTCGAAGATCGGAGTAGTCATTTTGTTTATTTACTCGGTATTCTACGTCACGCCACAGATAAGCTAAAAGCAAATATGTCGGACGGCGTTTTTTAAATTTATATTTTTAATTACTTTATAAAATTGATCTTTCTAGCTCTTAAAAAAAATACAAGAGAGAGAGAATTTAGAGCTAGTAAGATCATATTTTTATTAACCGTTTCAAATGTATAATTTCAAAAATGGGTCAACTAGCCTATTGTAATGATAGTCTTACTACCCGGTTGAATAAAGTTTGCACCGATATAAAAACGCGACACATCAACAGTATCAACATCAACTTTAGTAAATAGTTTACTTTGCAGTTTACAGTATAAAAAAACTTGCTTTTATTGAATATACGGACAAGTTAAAAAGAAAAAAATCCGTAATATTCGCGGCAAATGACATGGAGAAAAGACTCCAGGTGCAAACTGAATAGAAGATTATCAGTGTCAGGTAGGTACTTATGGTAGAGATACTCATGGTACCTATGGTAAACATCATCGACTCATTGCACTAAAAAACCGGCCAAGTGCGAGTCGGACTCGCGCACCGAGTGTTCCGTACAAACACTTTCCATCCCTAAGTGGTTAAGTTAAGTTTGCACCTGGTATGTATAGCGCCCCATATAAATTAGGTGAAAAGTTAGGTATTTAAAAAAACTACGTACTAGATCTCGTTCAAAACAATTTTCGTTGGTAGTTTTTATAGTAATGTACATCATATGTTTTTTTTTAGATTTTTCATTTTCTTATTTTAGAAGTTAGAGGGGGGGGGACCTACTTTTTTCCACTTTTGGAAGCGTTTGTCACGCAAACTATTCGGTTTAGAAAAAAAATATTTTAGAAACCTCGATATCATTTTTGAAGACCTATCCATAGATACCCCACACGTATGTGTTTGATGAAAAACAAAATTTTTGAGTTTCAGTTCTAAGTATGGGGAGCCCCCAATATTTATTATTTTTTTTTTATTTTTGCATCAAAATCTTAATGCGGTTCACAGAATACATCTACCTACCAAGTTTCAACAGTATAACTCTTATAGTTTCGGAAAAAAATGGCTGTGACATACGGACGGACAGACAGACGGACAGACAGACATGACGAATCTATAAGGGTTCCGTTTTTTGCCATTTGGCTACGGAACCCTAAAAATCATAGTCAGATACAGTCACGTTTCGAAATATGAATAAATTCTATAACTTTACGTCAGGGGAGCAAGATTCAAAGTTGTATACAAAATGTTTTAGGCTTTATCGTAATTATCGTACACCTTTGTTGTTCCAAAGATAAGTGGTACAATTCTAAAAAGAAATATATGACATGGGCGATTTGATTCTTAGGTCTTTTTAAAAGCATTTCAGTTAGTCTTAGAAGCTAGATCTATTGTGAGTATCCGGAACTAAACGAGTCGCCTCTTTTATACTGTCGTTCAGGCAAAAAAATATAAGAATGTAAGAAACTCATACAAGCATGGACATATATGTAGTTGATTTACTTATAATGCTTCGTTGTCAGTACGATTTTGCTTTGAATTGCAATGCCGCTTTAATTTTATACGTGTAATAAATATGTATCCAGTTATAGACGTTATCTTTAAAGGCTTTGCATCGGTTTCCTATATGCTTCATAAATAAGATATAAGCCACATCCTTTCTTGGTAGAATAAATACGTCCCACAAATGACTCAAATAACAAAATTTATGATAGATACTTAATTTTGTTGTGTGAAGCGGTGGTAGCCTAGTGGTTAGGGCATGCGGCTTTCGACCCGGAGGTCGCGGGTTCGAACCCGGCCCGTACCAATGAGTTTTTCGGAACTTATGTACGGAATGTCATTTGATATTTACCACTCGCTTTTCGGTGAAGGAAAACATCGTGAGGAAACCACCTAAGCCCAATAAGGCCTAGTTTCCCCTCTGGGTTGGAAGGTCAGATGGCAGTCGCTTGCGTAAAAACTAGTGCCTACGCCACATCTTGGGACTTAGGTAGCCGACCCCGATTGAGAATTCATTCTCAAAAAATGGGACCAAGGCTAGGAGGATGACTTAATTTTGTTGTGTTGAAGCCCTACTCCATCAACTATTCGACACCCAAATAATCAATAGTGTAAATATTATCAGCTCAAAGGTGTACACTGAAGGACATAGGCCTCTCTTAAAGAACGCCGCCTTGATCGCTCCCTTGCAACCATCACTTAAACCAGTCCGCTTTGAGGCTTTCCCACGCTTCTGTGCTTCCGTTACTTTAGTGTAACAATAACAATCTGCAGTTAAACGGCTAATTTTGATTAATATGTTATTTATGTTGCTGAATTTTTTTCATCTCACCATCTTCTCTTTTATTGTTTATTTTTGCTTAATCCTCTACCCAAAGGTTGTCTGGAAGAGATCGCGCTTTAGCGATAAAAGCGCCTATTGTCTACCCTTTATAAAATAAGGTTTCGATTGTAATATTTTTCTTGTTGGTGTGCAATAAAGAATTGTTGTATTGTATTGTATATGACCTTCTATGATTAAATACCTCATCTTCCAAAGACGGGAATACCGTCTTTCTTCATGAACACCGGCAATCCTTTTACTGTCGGTAATACCTGGTTGGAGGAAAATGTCCTCGCTTATTGAATAGGAACATACTTCTTGATTTAACCCGGCATAGAAAACACTAACAGACTAAGCAGGTTGAATCTATATATTATAATTGAAGTTTATGTTAAGCCCAATAGTTGACTAGTAAATAATGTGAATGCCTTATGCCATTAAGTCCGCCCCTTGTACACTTTTCTTGTGCAATTTAACTTAAATAAATGGCACAAATCCATTAGCGAAAGCGTCAAGTGGTAATTAACTACCTACACTTATTACTAATCATATATGCATGGAAATAGCCCTTGAACGCTGTATATAAAGTTACCAAAAGTTCATCTAACTACTGAATTATGCGCACTTAGTCACTAACCAAAAATTAACACCTACAATTACCGTGACCTCGGCATATAGTTATTGCACTCCGTGCCCACCGTGGAGAATAATTGAATATTTATGGGAATGCTAGTTAGATGGCGTCAATCCGTATAAAGATGATATTAATTACCTATAGTAAGGTTCTATTTTAACATTGACTTAGGTATATTATATTATTACTAGTGGCTTAGAGAGCTCCAGACCTGGCTATAGATATTTTTTTATTACTAAAATAAGAGTTTTTTTTTTTGTACTTTACGTTTCCAACCACCATTTCTCCGCCGAAAGTAGCTATTTAAAAAAATCGACAACAAAAATCTACTATTGAAGCTAGTCACACATTTTTAAAGAGAACCAATTAAGAAATGCGACCACTTGGCGACAACCGGAAATCATCTGAACACCCAAATATACGAAAGAACTTTAAGGTCAAGAAAGGTGCACTTTCGAGTTTATACGGTAATGAACTATCATGAAGGTCATCATCATCATCATATCAGCTTATAGACGTCCACTGCTGGACAAAGGTCTTTTTAGGGTTCCGTACCCAAAGGGTAAAAACGGGACCCTATTACTGAGACTTCGCTGTCCGTCCGTCCGTCCGTCCGTCCGTCCGTCTGTCACCAGGCTGTATCTCAAGAACGGTGATAGCTAGACAGTTGAAATTTTCACAGATGATGTATTTCTATTGCCGCTATAACAACAAATACTAAAAATAAAATAAAATAAATATTTAAGGGGGGCTCCCATACAACAAACTTGTTATAGATTATATATATATATATATCTATATATATAGGTACGGAACCCTTCATGCGCGAGTCGGACTCGCACTTGCCCAATTTTTTTTTTAATTCAAAATAGCTATGCATTTAACCTTGATTGCACCTGATGTTAAGTGACAATAAGGCCTAAGATGGAGCATGCTTGGCTAGAAGATGCCTATTCACTCTCGACTTGAAGAGATCCAAGTTATATTTATCGGGGAACAGGTGCGCAGGAAGAGAGTTCCATTCCTTAGCTGTCCTCATAAGGAAAGTAGACGCAAAGCGTTTCGTACGTATCAGTGGTATATCGACAACATATGGGTGGAATCCACCCGTGGTGGAATCGTGGTGGAATCCAAGTCCGCGCCCAGTGTACACAATGATCGGTCGTGCGCCGCGCCGTCCTCATCCAGTTGTTTCCCGCGATTCTAACCAGGTCGTTGTTTCACCTCGTTGGGGGCCTTCCCACGCTGCGTCTTTCGGTACTCGATCGCTACTCAAAAACTTTCCATCGGGGACATCGGTTCTACGAGCAATGTATTTCTTTCTTATGCAATCAGGGGAACTTCACAACAAATTAATTATTGAATAGTGTTGAAACATAGGAAACACTGCAAAATGTTACTGTACCAATACCAGTACCGCATTGATACATGTATGTTATGAAACGCGCTATCAGAAAATACCCACAACACAACGAACTATCTGTTGTCTATGTAAATACATGAATATTTAATTGGTCACGCCTGCTCGGCTGTTGTTGATATTAATCAAGCGGAGGTAAACGTTGAACGGAAGGAAAACTCTATGTTAAATTATGAAAGGTAAACCTGTAGGTATGCGAAATTGAGGCTCATAGATTTAGATTCAAGGATTGAATGTCAGTATGTAGAATCTTGATCTGTATGCAAAAACCGCATGGTACAACACCCATAACTTCGCTCACCGATTTGCTCCTGGGCCATTGGATGTTATCTATATATGCATTTAAATATATAATAACGTCATCTAGTAACCTAAACTTCCTTTGCACAATAGAGTTATGAAATAAAAATAAAACCTTTGAACTTAATACTTATCGTAATAAAATTCCACGTGTCTGAGTACTAACAATCAAAATAGGTCAGAGTATAAATAATATTATGCACATTGTGCAAAAAATATGCAATAACGAATATGATGGGGAAACCACAAGAAGAAGCATAGACCGCAAAAGAATCCATCAGCAATTCGGATACCAATTTATTTGTTCAGCCATTGTCACCAATGTGCACAGATCACACTGATGTATCACAAAGTTAGTTCGACATTGTTCGGCTGAACGGATAAGTTAGTGCATGCACATTATGTTTACGACTGCTACATGCACGGTATGTTTACGGCTTGTACTCACGCTTAATAAACGTAGCAATTTGTTTTATTATCATCAATTTTCTTGAGTAGATCTCATTTCGTGCAAGAATAAAAGAAACAATATTAGCCAATTGGATTGATGTAAGTAATGTAATTCCAACTTGTTAAATGTTATATATCATCGGACTATTCTTCGTCGGAAATTTACGAAAATTACAGTTTTAATAAGGATTAAAATTATAGCGTTATTCGCGAGCACATATACGGACTGATTTTGATTTTAACCGGACTTTATGACTTCTATTGCAGACCGAAGAGTGGCTAAGAAAAAAACCGGCCAAGTGCGAGTGCGACAGTCTCACGCATCACGAGTTTCGTAATTTTTATCTTTTTGATTTCTGTATTAATTGTTGTTATAACGGCAATGGAAATACATCATATGTGAAAATTTCAACTAGCTATCACGGTTCATGAGATACAGCCTAGTGACAGACGGACAGACAGCAGAGACTTACAAAGCCTTAGGATCGCGTTTTTACCCTCCTAAAAACAGGAAAACTGCTCGGTTCCAGAATGATAACCAAAATAAACTTGCCCTAGACAGACAAGGCACACGAGAGGCAGTGATATAATGAGAAACGTGATTTCTTTACTATTTGCCGCTACCGTTAACTAAAGTACCTATGACAAGCTGAGTATTCAGAGCAAGTTCAGATCCCTATCACAGGCTAATCTCACGGCATCATAAAATTGTGAGAGTCGTCATACCTAGTCGAGTCGGTCAGCAAGCAACCAAAATTCGTGCTATCCATATTTGGATTGTAAGATCTGTTTAATGATGATAAAGCATGTAATAATAATAATTTAACATCGTTTAGTATCCTAATGAATATGAATAGGTTTGCTTAAAATTCAAAACGCCGTTTAATAAAAGGCTCTCAAATTGTTTCTAGTAAATTGCATTAAGCGTTATAATGTCTTGAGAATAAAAACACCCGTCTCATCAAAGACGCGTATATAGATTTCAACGATTTAACGTTGTAAGGACATTAAACCTAAGTGCTGCTATACGGGTACACTAAGTAGTCAAGCCATATACTAGTATTCTTCGCTGTATCTGTTATGATTTTAGGTACGTTAGATTTTAATTACGCATGCCAATAGTACGTATCTCTGTTTGTTATTGAAACCGATGAACAGTAAAACATTTTATAGGTCAGATGGCATTGACTTTTTCTCGGGCTCACCTTTTTCTCACTAGTTATGCTCTGTAAAACGCATTTATAGAAGGTTAACAATGTTCTATACCGAAACTAAATGCTCTATAATAAAAGTTTATTTCTTCTTATTTCATTACTTACAAGGTTTTAACAATTTTGATACTACTTAGGTATAACTAGCTTCTGTGCCCGTAACCATGACTACAGTGACCATACTCGCTAGCGACTGCATAAACGATTTGTATGGAGAATTGTAGTTCTACAAAATAACCGCTAGAGGCGCTGTCTATTCTCCATACAAATTTGTTTACGCGACCAGTAGCGAGTACGGTTACGTTAACTCATAGTAAGGGTACTGATAACTACTGAGTCGGGTTATCACGTGATGATTCTAGGTTGCTACAATGTAATTTGGTCCAGATCTTTCTTTGAATTTACGGAATTCCTAGGAAGTCGATTCAGCGTGTAATCAGCTTGTCAATGGAGCAAGAAATGCATTGTCTGACGCATTGTCCACCAATAATTATAGAGTGCCATGGCGTACAATCATAGAAGCAAAAACGTTCTTGCAATCAATTGAACTTTGTACTATTTACTATTGTAATCGCTTGTTTATGAATGGTTCATCTTCTAAGTTAATACGTGGATTCAATAAAGATTAACCTTCATATGTCCACCTTAGTTGGGAAACTAACGGTTTCCGAATCTAAATCCAAGCTAAGTAATTTGACGTACAATTAACTCGATTTCTTGAACGCAATTTGCGCAACAAAGTCCGTTATTAAAAGCTATACACGAACAAAAGAATGTCAAGAAAAAGTATTTAATAAACCAGTGGTTACAGACAATTATTTGCTAGCGTGCTAATCATATTTCCGAACTTTCGCTTCCCGGACAGATAAGTGAATATAATAAACAATGCATTTTGACACAGTACTATGTGAACACTTTTAATACGAGTGTTGAACAATTATTTCCCAGGACAGTGCATTCGCACGGTACAGTACGTTTGCAAAAACACTTCCTTGAGAATATAAGTAAACCTTGCAGGACGGAACTCGCATTTTTTTTTAAAGCCTGTATTTTAAAGTCACAATGAGTGAGTTCCTAATGTCAGTCTATAGCTCATCTTATAATCCCGCGTGCGTAGGTCGTAGGTGTTCATCAATATAAAGAGCCCTTGAAATTATTTTTCAAATCTTATTTCGTAATCAGTTTTAAACGTAGGTAAATAAAGCCAATATAAACGTAGGTAAATAAAGCCATTAATAACGGACTTAAAAAGATATTTCGTCAAAGAAATAGATGAAATATCGAAGACATCGACTTATTATTGTTGGCTCGAATGGTAACCTCCGATCGGGTGATATACACAAATAACTTTATCCGAATGTCCACTTAATCAACGACGTAAAGAATTGCTCAAATTTTCTTCATGAACTTTGTAAAAGAATACTTATTTATCACACAGTAGTCCTGCAGTATTTGAGATAAAACATATTATACAATTATACAGGATTTACGAGCCTCACTGAAAATTCGTGTAGTACAGTCAGCTGACAACTTTAGTACGCAATATGACATAAGCCAGTAGTAACATTGTCAGCTACTTTCGGTGCTGAGTGCTGACATTACTAACCAGTACTGAAACTTTTACTTTCAATTGTTACATGTGGTTATTTCCCAAAAAGCAGAGTTTAGATCGTGACATAATAGCTACTCGTATATTCGCTGGTATATTTCTGCGTGATATCAGCATCGTTCCCTCAATGTACCTACTAGTCTGCAATGAAACCATTTTTTTTACATACTTTAATAAGTTTCCAGAAATTATTATGTTCCCCTTCGTCTCTCATAAACCTTTGTCATCTGTTATGCAACTTGTAAAAACTCATCATCAGTATATTTTTTAGACTTAAATACTCGTATAACGAGTGCAACCCTCTCCTGTAATTACTAATTCATAAGTGGTCGTTTACCAAGGCAAAGGCCAGGAGGGTTGTTAGAGCCGTTTAGGAAAATAACCGATTATATACTTAATAGGTACTTAGGTAATGGTTTTTTAACAGCTTTAATGTTTGCATGTAGCGCTAGCGAGCGTTTAAAGCTATCCACTAGGCAGTAATTGACTATTCATCTTTCACTTTAAGGTTATACAATTCAAGTCATGTCTAAAAAAACCGGCCAAGAGCATGTTCCTTAGTTGCCCATCCTTCACAATAGATAGACGGGCTTAAAACAGCGGTTATGCAAGCCCGAGGTTTAAAATGACGTAAGTGCCGCGCGGTGTCCTTACTTCGAACGTTACACATATTAGCCATACTGCATTAAAACATTCCGCTCAATCTGGAGCGTACCTATAATCGATAAGTTCCAGAAGGTAATAAGTAATTACAGTTACTTTGGCGTTTACGACCTTTTTATAGAGCTTGAAATCTTTCTCGTAATTTGAAGACGCGGTTGGCGCAGTGGTTAAGCAACTGCCTACTGAGCCGACGGTCCCGGGTTCGAATCCCGGCAAGGGCAAATATTTGTGTGATGAACACGAATATTTGTGCCTGGGTCATGGATGTTCTATGTATTTAAGTATTTATTTATTTAAATAAGTATGTATATCGTCGCCTAGTACCCATAACACAAGCCTTCTTGAGCTTAATTTGGGACTAGGTTGATTTGTGTGAGGTTGTCTGATATGTATTTATTTATTTATTCAATTTAAACTTAGGAGCCCGTCTATTGTAAAGGATGGGCAAATACGGAACCCTACACTGAGCTTGGCCCGACATGCTCTTGGCCGGTTTTATTTAGAGGATTTTGAATGAGTTGTCTCTGTCGCAGTAGAAATACTATATCTCATTCGTTTTTTGTAATGCTCGCTCGTGAGACAGCACCCTTAAATTACATCATTTGATAAATCAGACTTGGTGAAATATCTTTATACAAAATATGTGTCATTAGAAGTTGTCGTGATAATAACTAACAGTCGTAATAGCCATAACATATTCCAGTATAATTTCTTAATATAGTAACGGCTGATGTTTGAAAACACTTGAATCTGAACTGAGTCAATACTCGGTACTTAAGAGGACTTAAAAGCTACGTATATTCACATAATATTATTGAATTGTTAGTTACAAGTCGGTCACGAGTAAAATAAATTCATATGTCATAGGGGGCAAACGAGCAAACGGATCGCCTGATGGAAAGCGATTACCGTCGCCCACATAGGCACCTTCAATACCAGAGGAGTCACAAGTTAAGTCTAGTTTCAGCGTATTAGATTTAAGTCTGTAATGCTATGTAAATATATTTAGAAATTAATAAAGTTATTTTCTTGAAGGTTTGAAGGTCGCATCGTTCGGTATTCATGATGTGTTAAAGCTTCTTTAAATGCTTTGCTGCTGGAAAAACGCAAAATCGGTAAATTGTAAATTTCCGTATGTAAAATCCGAGCCGTCCAACAGGCTAGCATATCTTACTGCGACTTCGCTTGTCGCGCGACTCAACAATACCTGTCTTGCTCACACGGTATGGAATGGAAAGTGACAGTAGTATTTGTCGCGCGTCAAATAGTCGCGTGTCGCAGTTATGCTGGACGTCCAGCTCCATGGTCACTGGAAACGCACCTTTATGAGTTATTTGTTTCATATACATGTAGGTTTATAGATGTCTGCAATTTAAATATCAAATTCTGATAGTGGTGACAAATACCGATACAGAGATAGATAAGAGATTGTCCGAACGGAAAATAAAACGTGTCCTCGTACTAGACGCGTAATGTAAATAAATAATATCGGGCAATCACACACAAGTCGATTTAGTCCCACATTAAGCTCTAGATGAAATGAAATAATGAACTTCATTCTGTATGTCGGCCACAAGGGCACTTTTACATGTCTGAGTTTACCGGAATTTCACAAGAGACCACTGTTCAGAAAAAAAGGCGAAAGAAACTCAACAGTCAGTCATTTTTTCGTAAAGGATACTCAGACATACGTATGATACATGATATATCATGACCCAAAAATATATCATGATACAAAATATTCATGACCCAAAAATGTTCCGAATATTGTTGATTAATGAATTCTCAGTATCTACGATCTACGTGCACAACTCAATAGGAAACGTATTATGAATCATACTGATCAACCGAATTCAGTTGTTCTATACAAAACGTCAATCCAATTTTATCAACATGATCTTTATCAACGTCAGCATTCCAAATTCTAGTGATTGGGCTATTTATACCTCTACTTCTGTTCCTTACTCTTCTACTCTTGACATAATCTTCCACAGACAGAGGCCAAAATGTTAATGTTAACATGAAAATTAAAGAATTCTTGATCTTTGCACTTTGTCTGATTTTTGCTCCTATGAGTATCTAGGCCGTCAAGGAGAGAGCTCAAGATAGAGAAAATTGGAAATTGCTCCACCAACAAGAGCCTAGCTCTTAAGTTAATGATGATGATGAGTATCTAGCCCCGGCTCCATATGATCGCGAAGTCGGGCAAAGGATGAGTTTCTACGGCGAAATGCCTCCCACACTATCATTCTCCCAACCTCGGTCAACTTCGCGAGTAATAGCGAGCTAGGGTTAGATGATATAAAATTTTCTGAGCAGCAATGTATGGCGTAGTTATTACTAAAGTGACAGTTGTGACATCCCTATATTAAGTGTCAACAAACACAAACAAATACATTGCGCGCTGAATTATTTTATATGGAAAAAAAAAAAAACTACTGATTAATATATTATTATTATATAAGTTTGCGGTTATATCAAATATGCACGCTGTATAAAGGAGAATAAACTGTCGCTCATGATTTCTCGGATCGATACGTCCTTTAAGAACAAAGAGCGTACTCCCATCTGAAATGCCGGCAACGCACTGAGGAGTCCCTCAGGGTGTGGCAGATGTCCAATATGGTAATCAATCGCTTACCATCTGGTAATCCGTCCACCGTAGTCATAGCCTACACTATAGAAACCTGAACCGACTTTGTATTTAAGAGAATATATTGTATTTAATACCAAGCAAGGTTTTTTCAGGAAAATCAATGGCGTGTTTAATTTTTATAGCAACCGAATGCGCGTGGGCAATCGGCCAATAATGTGATAAGGCGGTTAACGGGATTTTATCGGTGATTTAACGAGAAACAGACGAGAAGGGAGCTTTGATGAAAAACGTAGAAAACGGATGTTTTTGAATAAATATTTTAGAAAAGCCATGGTGAGGATTGCAGATCCTCATAGCAAGAAGAAAACACTATCGGAAAATATATAACCTAATTGTTTGCCAAAAACTGTACTTACCCTATTAAATATATTGTATTGGCAACTGATTAATATTAATACGTATATTGTGCTGGTAGTACCTTAATAATGAAAACGGCACTGTATGAATAGAGGTTTTTTTTTTAACTACTGTGGGAGTTGTGTAGTATATAAACATGAGTGTGTGAAAATGTATAAGTCAACATTCTCTCGAATTCGTCGTCATTATATCGACGGTGGAAAGGAGAAACCCCTTAAGCGACATTTTCAATGAATTTGAGTTATATATATCGTTGGAATCAGCTTTTTTTTCTGCGTCTTTTAAGCCGGGTTACGTAGCGATTGATAACTTTGATGTCGTTTAGGTAGCTTATAAATAGTAATTATATTATAATTAACGAACCGGAAAACAGGACAACTTGAACATAATGAACATCACTTGGCTTGTGTGGCGTATTGCGTGAAAAGTAGGTATTGCGTAGCAAATGGATATTTCTGGTTAAATTTTTGTGGACTGGGGTCATTGTTAGATTTAGGTTCGAGTCTTTCCGGATGGATATATGAGAAATTAAGGATTCCAGGGCCTTATATTCTGATAAAAGTCATATGAGAATAAAGAACGTTCCTTCTTCTATGATCCTACGTAATAGCAACATAATCTAGATACATAAAATAATCTAGCTAGCTAGCTCTGAAGTTTTGACCACCGGAGGGACTTTTGTTTTTTGAGTCACTAAGTACTCAAGAAAAATATTTAATATTAGGTACTATCATCATCATCATCCTCCTAGCCTTTTTGTCCCATTTTTTGAGAATAAATTCTCAATCGGGGTCGGCTACCTAAATCCCAAGATGTGGCGTAGGCACTATTAGGTACTATCATCATCATATAAAACAAAGTCGCTTTCTCTGTCCCTATGTCCCTTTGTATGCTTAAATCTTTAAAACTACGCAACGGATTTAGATGCGGTTTTTTTTAATAGATAGAATGATTCAAGAGGAAGGTTTATATGTATAATACATGCATAATTTATCAGCATTGCACCCGTGCGCAGCCGGGGCAGGTCGCTAGTTATAAATAATATACAATTTTCTACCTAATAAACTCCTAAAGAACTAGTTGTTTACTATAATTATTTTGAATTAATTATTATGGATGATAGTTAGAAATAATGTGACAAATTTTGACCTTAGTTAATGTAGAGCCATGCCTTTAAAATCGAATGCTTGTCTTAATTAACTTACATGTTTAATTATTACCGCAATGAAAGTCTAATGAATTAATAACAAAGGAAAGCAAATACATATTTATGTTCACGCGTGACTGGGTTCAACGCAAAAAGTGTCATGCTCAATATTTAGAGAGATAGCCGTGGTAAACATTAAGAATTCGAGAAATGTTGTATCCTAATGAGGTGTTCTACCAACTGTACAATAAATAGTTGCTTAAAAACCTGCGCTTTCCTATACGTGGTCGCCACTTTGCTGCCCCAACGGCCGTCAATTCTCCGGGCTACATTACCTGCCCATTGCCACTTCAACCGTGCAATCTTGTGAGCTATGTCTGTTATCTTGGTTCTTCTGCGGATATCTTCATTCCTGATTCTATCGCGCCAAGAAACTCCAAGCATAGCGCTTTCCACTACTCGATCACGTTTAGGAAAGCGCAGCGTGGGTCGGCCCCTGACTAGATGGACAGATGACCTCGTGAGGATAACGGGGAATCAATGGATGCAGTCTGCACGGGAATGAACTTGTACATGGCGCATCATGGGGAGGCCTATGTTCAGCAGTGGACGTCTGTGGCCATAAGTCTTTTAAATATTTATCTATCGATAAATAGATTAAAACTTCCAGTCTGATCTTATTTCCTCTGTCCAGTCTTTCAAAGATCTTTTATAATAATTTAAATATTAGATACTCATTTTTGTTGAAAGATTATGAATTTGCGGCGCTTGCGGTCGAGACCCGTCGGCCGATATGAAGCCGTTTATGAGGGCCCTGTCACCTCGGTTGGTTCACGTCTCAGGGGACCTCAGAGCTGACGCGTACCTCTCACAGAGGATCGCTCTTGCGATCCAAAGAGGCAACGCGGCCAGTCTAATGGCAACCTGCAGGCAGACCTTCTGTACTTTTTGGTATTCTTTTTATAGAAAATGGATTTATTTAATTTCTTCTGATTAGCTTTAGGTAATTGTACATATAATTGTCCTTTCTTTTATATTTATGTATGGTGTCGTATGTGTTTATTTTAAAATAAACTATTTGAAAACATTATTATCACAGAAAAGAGTATTGTTATCAACTTATCGTACAAATTAATTTATTTACTTAGCTATTACGTTGTAGTTTGTCACCGGAAACGTATACCTATTTTTAATGAGGGTCTCTGAAAAGTATTCAGGTAAAAATCAGATAAAAGATAATACACGTGTATTTAAACTATTTGTTATATAAACGCTTTCCCTCTATCTTTAGACTAAAACATCAAACCAACATTTGGTAGAAAAGATAAGAGTGACACTTCTGCCTACAAGGAGTCAACTAGTCACACAAAATCTTGAGTCCTTTACCTGTTCTATCCTTACAATTTTCCATTTAATCGCTAATAATTAACTACAGCGGAACAGTCGGAACACACTTACATATAAATATACATAGATACATTACATAGACTGCAAAACTTATAAGCTTCCTTTTGGCTTGGCTGTGTTCGGGTAAAAAAGGAAACCCCTCTCAAATCCGTCTACAGCATGGGATACAAACTTACATGATAGTTGTTACGTTTTAATTTGATAACGTCACTTTCCTATGATTCCTCGGTAGATCAGGGTTGTTTTGTCGAGTACATATTTTCATGGAAAACTACCGCGAGTCTTAGAAACGAGTTCACTCACGTAAAAGTCGAATTGGCGATTGGCCGCCGCCGCGACTGATTGGCTCTCCTGATGATGAATCGCGAACCGATTCAAAACATGACGAGCGATGTCCAACTTCTGCGACGCGAGTACACATTATTTACCAAGGACATTTACAAGGCTGCTCGCGGTACTTCCTTCCAAATTTAATCATGACTATTTCCCTTTAAATTTACACTACAGACACTACAGTCGACATTTAACGAAATTAATGCAATGGACTAAACGAAACCTACTGTGCAGTCATTTTGACTCCCATCCTTTAACCTCCAATGTCAATTGTCACCGTAACCATCTCGATCACGTCTCCATATAAGTATCTTTACACTATGACAAACGCATTCACAGCGTAACTTATTTCTTATTTGTTACTTAAAACGTAGGTAACTTTAATAAGTACACTAGACTTCGATATGTGCTTGAGCGGTTCCGGAATCTAGTTTCTATACGAGGAGTTGCCTGTAATAGGAACAATAAATTAGAACATAGATTCTACCCTTCAAACTGGACACTATTTGCTATACTTAGGTATATCGCATCAATATATAGCATATCGTGTCGCGGCTGATTGTACTAATTAAACTCACGGTCATGCGAGGAAATTAAGATTTTTTACCGAGATTAACTAACCGCGACCACTAAAAGTTAGTCCGTTTCCATTTTTAAAAGTCACCAAGAGAGACAAGCATGAATGACAAGGGTTCCGGCTAGGGTTGCCAAAACCTGTATTATAATATAAGTGATGAAACATACAATGTGTCCCTGAATAAGTTCACAAATTAATATGGATGAAAATAGATGCAATTCAATCGTTTTTTTTTATGATTTTCTAGTTTATTTAGGTAATACAGAGGACATATACGCGTAAAGCAACGCGTTCTATGGGCTCTATTGAATGTAATAATTAATCGACTTTTTAAAATAATGGTTTGTTCACTGTAATTTATTTGTCAATTATTGCATCTAGTTTCATTTCTACTCGTTTGAGCACTATATCCAGAGACACCCTGTATATTGCTCTAACATAGCGTTGTTACAGGGCATGCAAACCGTTTTTAGGCGCAACGATTTTAAACAAAAACCTATTAAACGTTGTAAAAACAAATTCTCCGCAATAGTGGATATCTAAATTCCAGTCAAAGCGATTAGGTCTTACAAAATCCAGACGGCCGGACGCGTTAAAATTTAACCGGACTCGACAGCAAAAAGCCAAACATGTCCGGCTATATATCATGTAGCAACGCGATATCCGGCATTTTCATATCAATACGATCAGAATAAAAATATAATTGTGCTCTATGGTTGCAACAGTAACTAAATAGTTCCTTTTCCAATTTCCGATTGTTCCAACATGAGCATTGCATTACACTTATTCGATAAATAATAAGCAGCTGTCACGCTCGCACTCATATACCAACGCGCTGGAAAGTGAGAGATGCTGTATCGCGCAATATAACATGAACATCTTGGAGGTCCGCCAATAGTGAAAGATGGAGGATTCACGTGGCACGTGTTTATTTAAATGGAACGTCTTCAGAAGTGACTCATTAAACAAACAATTAAGAAAAACCAGCACAACATGAGAATCTCTTCGCTTACACTTAAGCAAGTCGAACGCAACATTGGTTCATGTTTAATTAAGTACATTTTGAAACCGTTCGTTTATATTTACATTTCGTCAGATAGTATCTCCATCTGATCTTATTCGCCATTCACCAACCATCCGTTAGCTAGACCCGTCAAGTTTTAGTTAAAGCCACTGTTTTTTACCTCCACAGTTGGCCGAGGCGAAATTGGCCGAAGTATGGATTTCCGCAGCCAAGGTGCCTCTCCACACTATCATGCCCAACCTCGCGAGCAGTGTGGAATTAAAATGAAATCGGCTAACAAGCATAATCGACTTAAGGATTTAAAAATAAAAAGGTATGTTTCAATGCGTCTAAAGGTTTTTTGAATGTTATGAAGGGATCCCTAACAAAAGTTGGCCATTTAACAAATGAGCGCTTGGTAATGTACTGGGTGCGCTCAGGGCCGGAGGATTTATTACAATTTACCAAATCTAATGAATCTTCTTTAAAATTATATTCTACTTTTAGTCTCCATATTGTTGTACTTTTTAAATTTATTTGAAGGCTTGGCGGGTTTGTGACCTTTACCTATCGTTATTAATTTCAATTATACATGCATCTTTTTGGGCCGAATCTTGGATCACCATATAAAATCATTATCATCGACAGTCAATTGTTATATAAAAAAAATAGAGCGCAGCTACATAATATGTACGAATTGTAATAACCTATCAGTTTCAGTTTATTGATTGCCTTCATAGATTCCGTATAGTTGGTTCCATAAATGTACTCTTAGACAAGCATCTTCCATTATTCACCATATCAGACGATACGTATATTTTTAAACGACGTTTCTATTTCTTAGATACACTTATCATATTTGCTAAAGCGCTGGTAAATTCCGATTCGTGAATCCTAGTGGCATTTCTAGGATTTTTACTGATTATATAACACTTAATAAGAAAATAGTTTTTAAACTAAGTTATTAAGAGAGTTTAGATATATTAATCGACTACTTATGATATATAAAGGTATCATTGAATGTGTCAGCACAGTTCCATGCGCCATAGTCACGGTTAGATTACGTTTATATGCATACAATATTTTGCTTCTACAATATCAATGGAACAATTAAAATGCTTGCCGGTTACCCGTAACGGTCATGGGATCCCGTCTTCTTTCCTGCTTCCACAAAAGGTTATATATCGGTAGGGTTTCGTAGTTGGTTACGACCTTCTGTCACCGGTAGAGCCTTGTGAACTTTTGCACTGTTAATCATGGGAATATAGCTCGGAAGCGCATAGACAATTGGATATACGTAAAGAAGCAGTACCATAATAAGACACAGTACCATAATACTAACGAAAAATTATGACTACTTATAACAGCACAGGTCTCTGAGATCCTTTTAGTTTAGTATCACAATCTTTTTTGGACTGGATTCAACCAAACTAGAATATATATTTTTTCAGATGTTAGATGACAAAATGGCGTGAAAAACTAACCGTGTGCCAAGTTATGTTAGTAGAATAGAACTTATCGAACTAGTATATTACCAACAACAAAGGGTAATGCATTTTTATTTCTTTTGTTTTCTGTTTGTTATTTTGTGGTGCACAATAAAGAGTATTATTATTATTTGTATGTCGCACCCTTTCACGGGACAATGGTGTCCCGGACCTTTGGGAGGCGTGCACGGAGCCGAAGCCAACGAGCAGAGGCCCTTTCGACAATTTAATGAAATGTAAGGGGTACACCATGCGGATTCTCCCCCTGCCTGTGTCATGGGACGCACACAGAGACAGCACCCGCAAGATGTAAGAACTATTGTGGTTGTATGGAGTCTAAATATGGTACTAGGCTATTACATGAAATGCGATGGACTAACTACTGGTGCTACTGGGCTATTGTTTGAGACAGCCGGACGTCTACCAAGAAAAGTGTCTCATAGCAAAAAAACTGGTAGACGATGACTCGCCTCCCGCTAGATGGGCCCCCATAAAAAGCGACACATAGAGTGGCCTAAGGGCAACACCAGTGCGGAAGGCTACGGGCGGAGAGGTGTAATACTGGGCTTTAAACCGCAGCCAACTAACCCCTTACGTTTCCACATCCGCCCCCGAGCCGAAACTCTCGCGACTCCACTCTGCCCGGCCGGTTAAGGCAAGACAGAGGCGGAGGCCCCGACCCATCACCCCCCATCAGGACCCCCAGGAGCACTCAGGTACGTGATCGCTACCCCCCAACAGCTCGCCATAAGCTGCCCTGCGGTGACTGACTGCGCTGGTAAAACCAGCGGGCGATGGGGTCGTCACATCCCTACGCCTAATTATTAGTATTATTATTATATTTACTGGCAATTTAAAATTAGGATAATGATTGAAATTGGGTAGGTATACTAATTTCTTCTTCTTCAAGTGCCATCTTCATCCCGGAGGTCGGCGACCATTTGTCCATATGTCGATCTATCTTTACTCATGCGAATTAGTTCTTCCGTGCTCTCCGCCCCCAACCATTCCTTTACATTCTTCGTCCATGATGTTCTTCTTCGGCCTCGGCCTCGTTTCCCCTCTATTTTACCCTCAATTATTAGCTTCAACAAGTTATATTTGTCATTTGTATATATGTATATATGTTCATCTGTATATATGTCCGAAAGGCCGTTTCCGATTAAGGGAAGCAAAAATGCCCTTTAATATTATGACTTAGTTTTTTTTTCTACAGTCAGTTACGTCTAGTAAAGTAACTGTGTCAAGTTTGGTTGAAAAATTCTTTGCGGTTCCGCAGAAAAAAAATTAAAACGGAAATAATGAAATATGGTTTTTCTCCAAAACTATTTAACTTTAATTAACTATTATTTTTTCATTTTGTAAAGCTTAGTCAAGTTCATGTTTTAAGTGAAAATGGTATCTCTATATCTAACGATTATGCAAAAAATTGGTAAGTCAAAATTTTTATATATATATTTTTTTACTTTTGTGAGAGATACCACTCTAATTGACATTTTTAAATAAGCCTTAGTTAACGTCCTGTAACACATATTAATTTGATGGATAAAATCGGAAAGCAAGTGTGTCAAAATGAAATAAATAACTGGGTTGGATTTTATTACATTTTATTAGTAAGCTATTCTAACACTTCCAAATAACCAAAGCATACATCCTCTTTACAAATAAACAAGATTTGACAGTTAGTGACATTTGACTTTTATTGTTATTGAAAATGTCATTATTTTCTAATAACATAAAAACTATGCATATATTAATATTTTTTGCTATTTGGTATATAAGCTTTACTTAACATTATACCAAATTATCAATTTAAACTAACTGTAAAATGGAAATTAAAAGACTTTTCGGGTATGACTTCATTATCTTGAAATTGTAATTACAAACTATTCTTTTTTCGCCACACATTAATCCTCTTTCTACCGAAATTAAAATAAATACATATTATGACAGTAATAAAGATGAATTGTTTTTTTTAAATGTAACATGACATTTCAGGGACATTAGAAAGATAACTCGTCTTTACAAAATGAATTCTAAAGCGAATGCAATCAAAAAAATATTTAGAAAGAAACCTACATCATTATATCACCTCACAATGATATAAGTAGCGATTTCGTATCTATCAGAAATACTTAATGAAGATGGTTCGTTGAATTTGGAATATGTGAAGGAAAATTCTAATATACTGAAACTGAAAGTCCAATCTCGCCATATTTCAAAAAAAAATTACAGATGCTTTATCGAATATGTCCCAAACAGCATTGGTGTTGGATCCATAAGGCGGCATTATTGTGAATGTGCCAACGGAATGCGAACAGTAGGGTGTTGTTCACACATTGCTGTCATTATTCGAGCCTTTGTTCCGAATCACTTTCGTGGTCACATTTTTGTAGAAGTGGCTGCAGATTTCGATTTCGTTTCTGGTTAGGTATCTAAGTTTACCGGACATCTAACAAATAAATATCCGAAAATACGCCCAATTCTTCCCAAAATATGTCCACGAAAGTGAAGCGGTTGAACCGCTCGAATAATGACCCTGCTATTGTTTATTATTTATCGCACGCAAGATATTTGTCCAAAATCGTTCGGCCTGCTGCAACATTAAGCGGACTTTTTTTGAATCACGGAATTCACGTTACTGTCAATGAAGATAGCGATGAGGATTTTTTTCATTACTTAACTAAAAAGGTGACATTTTCTAGCAAATGTCACTGTAACTGTCAAATCTTGTTTATTGGTAAAGAGGATAATTATGTTTTAGTTATGTAGCAGTGTTAGAGTAGTTTACTAATTAAATAGTAATGAATTCCAGCCCAGTTATTTATTTCATTTTGACACACTTGCTTTCCGATTTTATCCATCAAATTAATATGTGTTACAGGACGTTAACTAAGGCTTATTTAGAAATGTCAATTAGAGTGGTATCTCTCACAAAAGTAAAAAAAAAATATATTAAAATTTTGACTTACCTATTTTTTTACATAATCGTTAGATATAGAGATACCATTTTCACTTAAAACATGAACTTGACTAAGCTTTACAGAATGAAAAAATAATAGTACATTAAAGTTAAATAGTTTTGGAGAAAGACCATATTTCATTATTTCCGTTTTTATTTTTTTTCTGCGGAACCGCAAAGAATTTTTCAACCAAACTTGACACAGCTACTCTACTAGACGTAACTGACTGTAGAAAAAAAAATCTGTCCATTATCACGAAAGGGCATATTTTCTTCCCTTAATCGGAAACGGCCTATGATGCTTTTCTCTTTTTAATAGTTATTATGTTTAATAGTTGTTATACTAATTTAGGTATACTAATTAATAGTAAGTAGTAGTGTTTCAGCCACTGTTTGTCATACGTTTTTCTCTAATGACTAGTGCTAATTTGGACGGCTCAGTTAACAAACAAGCTAAATAACCATTTGATAACGCTGTGATAAGCTTTATTGCAGACACGTCACTGTTACGTGGGCCCGCGTTGATGCCAATTGCCAAGAACTCGTAAACAGAAGGGAAACGGAACAAGGGAATAATTTTGACGTTTCTAGCGATAAATGTCCGAGATATTGGCACTATATGTCTACTTTAGAGATGTGCTTTACCATTAAAAGTCAGCTTGTCAATATCCCTTTATGCGTCTGGAATGACGACGCGTTTGGCTCGGTTTGTAGACACCTGCCTACTGAGTCGGCGGTCCCGGGTTCGAATCCCGGCCGGGGCAAATATTTGTGCAAAATATTTGTTCTTTGGTCATGGATGTTATCTATATATGTATTTATATATTATGTATATCGTCGTCTAGTACCCATAGTACAAGCTTTGCTTAGTTTGGGACTAGGTCGATTTGTGTATGATTGTCCCTTAATATTTATTTATTTATTATTATTTATTTATATATAAAGGTCATGCATAACGAATTTCAATATTCCGAAAACAACGCCTCGGATGAGTGTTTTTTTTTTTTTCACTCATCCGAGAATATTAAAACCTGCTTTGGAAACAAGTTAATAAGGGTTCTGCTTTCCAATTTTACGGTATTTGTCACTGATTTATTTAGAAAACGGTAAAAAATAATGATCGGGATTTAAAGTATAATATGATTTTTTTTACAATAGATTGTATGCTTATGTTTACATACACACATTTGATCTCTCAATAGGTAGTAGCACTAAAGAATTCCTCACTCCACATTCCTCATTACATTGGCTCCATAGGTATCTCCTTATTAGGTCAACGGATATTCACAAATGAGGAACTGAAGAATATTAATATCTTAACATCGTCTTAATGGAAAGGTCACAGGTTATTGATACTAAAACGAGTAAAATCAAGCTCTTTTACCTATACTCGTTTGTAACAGGTGCGACAGAGTAGGTATGTTGATATAGGTGACATAATGTCTACCTTACAACCTGATCGAAGGAGTATGGTGTATAGCGATAAATACATCTATAGTATCTATACCTATAAAAAGTAACGTGACTTATCTTTTGATAGACAATGTACAGCTAAAAGGGCTTGTGCACAAATCACGCGAGGTTCGATACGGGGGAGGGGGGGTCACGAAAAAATCACGATAGATCACGTTGGGGGAGGGAGGGGTATAAGGAGACCTCACGTTTATTTTTCTACAGTTAACGAACTAAGAAAAAATCTACCACATGAGTAGATATCCTTTTCGGTTTCGTTACTTTCGTTAACAATAAATATTTACTTGTGAAATACTTCAAAATAGCCAGTCTATTTTACGAAATTCCGTGCACAAGCGCAAACCGCAGAAGATAAGAACATTCACACACATGTTGAGAAACGTAGAGGTTCACTAACTAACTCCAATGACGATGACTCAGTGAAGTGAATCTTGACCTCTGATAAGAGATATCGCCACTTCTGGCGATCTAGCGCTGTTTCCAACCGGCCCCTCTAGCACAACTGTGACACGCGGCACTTTCTCGCGCGATACATATCACCTATCTCTTTCTTCGCTGTACTGTGAGAGAGTGACGACCGATGCTGTCGCGCGACAAGTCGCGAAGCGTAGTCGTGCTAGACGGGCAGTAGGGCTAGCATATCTTGCCCGACTTAGCATATCCTGTCTTGCTCGCACGGTATCAAAAGGAGTCAAAGGTAGTATTTGTCGCGTAACGAAGATTCGCGTCTGCAAGTTATGCTAACTGTACGGTTTCGGTGGTGCACAGAGCGAGTATTTTTAGGGTTCCGTACCCAAAGAGTAAAAACGGGAACCTATTACTGAGACTTCGCTGTCCGTCCGTCCGTCTGTCACCAGGCTGTATCTCAAGAACGGTGATAGCTAGACAGTTGAAATTTTCACAGATGATACATTTCTATTGCCGCTATAACAACAAATATACTAAAAATAAAATAAAATAAATATTTAAGGGGGCTCCCATACACAAACGGGATTGGTTGCGTTAACTTTGCACCTCATTTGTATGGAGCGCTATACATTCCAGGTGGAAACTTAACTTAACCACTTAAGGATGGAAAATGTTTGTACGGAACCCGCGGTGCGCGAGTCCGACTCGCACTTGACCGGGTTTTTTAATTTCCACTCTCAAATATGTGTCATAATGTGACAACATTTCATTTTTTACCAAGATTTTTATCGGTATTATCAAATAAAGGATAAAAAAAAATTACCACATTATTACATTCACGAAAATGTCCCAATTTGTGATTGAAAATTTAATTTGAAAAGTTCTTCATTCTAAAAGATACTTCATTCTGTCAGTTGGACACGGTTACAGTTTTATTACTAAGGCGGATTTAGTATGGAAACTGTACTACTGTTATTTTTGTGTGATGTGACTGTCAAATTTTCCACAAAGTGACGTCATGTAGAGGATTCCGATTCATAGATGACGCTGCTTTCACAATTTTTTTTACTTTAAAAACTAGTCGGTATAATCAAATAAAAATAATAGTTTTAGCTTCTGTGATAATAAATTAATGAAATTAGTTTAATCTGAACACAATTAGAAAATTTTAAATGTACCTAAACGAAGAACTGAGCTAAGAGAAGAGAGAGAAAATATGATGCACCGGCTCTGGTATCAAAGGATAGAGACTGACGTATTTAAGTTTTGTGTTAATGTTTTGGATAGGGACCTAGTTTTTGTGAATCTGATAATTAAAAAGATCGTCAATAAATGTAGGCGTACATTTATTTCTTCACTGTTACCTACTGTTTTATCTGTCAGTAATAGACAATTTTTGAAAACACTTATAATTATAACTATTCAAATTGATTTGCAATCATGAATTTACACGTAGCCATTACACTTAATCAAGGTTGGCGCACCTCCCTTTAAACTGAAGTTGCGGGCTTAAATATAATTAAATTCTCATTAACTAAGTTTATTTCCGGATTCCACACGCCGATGGACCATTACCATACGAGTGACTTTTGTATGGAAATTAGAATCATTTATAAGAGCTTAATTACACCAAATTCAGACGGGCTTGGTTTTACAAATAATTTATTTACCCGTCAAAGATCAAAATCAGAATCTTTATTTACGTTCACATAAAATGACGTTTTTTTTTAAATTGCTTGTTAATTCAATTGAATTATTTATGTAGTAAAATAATTGTAAATGTCAATAAATAAATATTAAGGGATAATCTTACACAAATCGAGAGCTAAGACCTAGTCCCAAACTAAGCAATGCTTGTACTATGGGTACTAAGTATACGACAATATACATAATATAGAAATGTATATATATGGATAACATAACCCAGGAAAAAATATTCGTTTTCATCACACAAATATTTTTCCTTGCCGGGATTCAAACCCGCGCAGGAGCGTAGGCTCAGCAGGCAGGTCCACTAAAAATTGCGCCAACCGCGTCGTCTATCTTTTAAATAATATATCATTAAAAAGTGACTAAGGAATATTATCAAATAGGTTCTCATAGACAGACCGGAGTTTCATAGAAACTAACGAAACGAAAACGAATTAAAGTTCATAGATAGGACAGCATTAAGAAAATTAATTTTACATTTAAATAAAACAATTTAAACGGATTATATCGCGTATATTCATAATTTGAGCCTTCTGACGTTTCAATAACTTTCCAGTTACTATTCTCAAAGGTTGACTGAGAAAAACATAATTTTCGTCCGTCAAAGTTACATTTGTATATAAATATCCGTTTATATCGTTTTATTTAAAAGTGTGACAATCGCGGAAACCGAAGTAAATATTATTTTATTTACTACACAGTTTCATTATTTTCTTACTCACCCTAAACTTTATTGCTTTGAGTGGAAACAGTCACACAAAAAACAAGTTTTTTTTATGTTATAAAATCACAAAAATCCGTAAACCCAGCACAGAAACTCACAACACTTAAAAAAAAAAAACAAATTACTTAGATTTTATTTTCCCGCCAACCGACGTGCGCTCAAGAAGACGCGCACCACAAACTATTTAAGTTTTTGCGCGCGAATGCTAGCCGGCCGAAGGAGGTAGCGCATACTGCCAAGAATCATAACTATAAAATCGTGTACTTCTCCACGTGGTTGTATAATAATGCGTATGATTACTTATTTGATTTGAGGAGAGGCGTAGGCATTGTTTAGTTTGATTAGAGTTTGTTATTTATTACCTTCATGTGAAGAGAATGTAGGTACGTGAAAATATTTGAATGAATAAAGATTTGTAAGCCGCACTAGTACGCGTATAATAAAACGCAATTTTTCTGGATTGGATCTATCTGAATGGATCATAAACCAACGAATTTTCAGATACGTACCTACTGTTTAGTTTCCAATGGACTTCTAGATATCAATCAATATCATTTTCAAGCAATAAACACGTTAGTTCGGCGACGTGCGACATAACTTCTGGGTGTCGGTAACCCTCCGCGGAATCGCCGGAACACGACACCTTTCGGCCAGAATTCCTCCTGCAGGAAGGTCGACAGCTCGATAGTAGTAAGGCACTCTCCCAACAAATGAAGCGAGTTCACACTGTGACGAGACACCAACTGTTTGACCCTCAGGGTTAATCTTTACTCGCAAATACTGGACGATATACCGGTATACTAATCTTACAAAAGGCTCATGCCAAAGAATTTGCATCGCTATTCACCGAGGAAATGTAGCCAGCACGATGGGAACCCTGTACGATATAGAGGACACCATCAAATGTTCAGGTAAGTTAAAAAAAAAAATGCTTCATACATCTTTACAAAAACACCGGTCAAACACAAAACATAAGGAAAATACTGTTGCCACGCGCAAAGAACCACTGGAACAGACAGATTCAAAATTTACAATTGGAATCACATTAGAGAATAATTTAACTCAATAAGATTTTCCCTATGTATTGGTAAATCCGTTAAAACATAATGTGTTTTCTATTTATAATTATTATTTAATGATTGTTTTGACATTTAATTAATATTGACTATAGGAAATTGCCTATTTTTAGGGTTCCGTAGTCAACTAGGAACCCTTATAGTTTCGCCATGTCCGTCTGTCTGTCTGTCCGTCCGCGGCTTAGCTCCATGATCATTAGTACCTATTGACCGATGAATTTGACGTCATTACTGGTCTCAAGCAGGGAGATGCGCTGTCTTCTGTGCTGTTCAATTTAGCTCTAGAATAACGTCATCAGGAAAGTGCAAATATTGGACGGTGGAGTGAGGTTGAACGGGCAGCATAAAATAATTGGATACGCAGACGACCTAGCCGAACTGGGAGAAAATAGCGTAACTCTTTGTGAGAAAGCGACGGTGCTGGATGAAGAAGGCTCTAGGGTTGGTCTCAGGATCAGCAAAGAAAAGACCGAATTTCTACATATGCGGAGATATAGAGACGTTTTGGAGCCGAGAGAAAGTCTGGATGTAGAAGGAGTTACCTACAAAGGAGTGGAAAAATTCAAATACCTAGGATGCCTGATAAATGATAACAACAGTAGGGAACAGGAAATTAACTTTCGCATTCAGAATGCTCTACGGTGTGCGGCGGCTCTGCATAAGGTCTTGGTGTCCAAGCTGATGCGTTGGAAGACTAAGATCAGAGTCTATAAAACAGTCATAAGACCTATCTTAATGTACGGATGTGAGGCATGGACACTCACCCTAAAAGAGGAAAATAAGCTTCTTGTCGCAGAGAGAAAAAGATATTCCGCAAGATCCTGGGACCGACACGGAGGGAAGATGGTAGCTGGAGGATCCGTAAAAACCAAGAACTGGAAGACCTAGTGTCTGAGCCAAATGTTATTGGGGAGATAAAAGCAGCAAGACTCCGGTGGCTCGGGCATCTAGAGAGAACGCCGGACGATAGGGCGGTAAAAAAGGCGTATGTTGGACAGCCTGTAGGTCGTCGACCGGTCGGCCGACCGAGGTACCGATGGAAGGACGAAGTCATGAAGGACCTACGCGTTCAACAAGCAGAAAACTGGGAGGAGATTGCTCAAGACAGAGCGCGCTGGCGTCATTTCGTATCGGAGGCCAAGATCCACTTCGGGTCGCTGCGCCAGCGGAGTAAGTAAGGAAGTAAGAAAGCTGAAATTTGGTATGAGTATGTGTATGTATCACGCCGAATTAAAACAAAAAAAAACTAGTAGATATAGATATTTATCTTCTTTCTATGAATTTGAAGTTTTGTTTTCTTAGCATTGAGTAAAATACCCACTATCTGCTCTTGAGCATTTGATAAACGCGTTGCAAATACACGTTGATGTGTCTATCTTGATAAACATTTTCGAAGGAGATAAACTGATAACCCAGCATCGGTAATGGGTAATTGTGCAACTCGTTGTAATTCACAGCTAAATCATGGTATGTCGTACAATGAGTTGCACAAATGCATGGCCCATTTATAAATGAGTTCATTCATAAATGGGCCATGCAATTCTGCGGCTCATTGTACCTACATAGTTAAAAGTAGAGACTTGCCACCTACCATTTATACTATAGGCGGACATTTCGGTGACTTCCAAATACAGTCCATCAGTTGCTAAAAAGCCGTTGGGTATATACCTCGCTCTTATGCAGTCGAGATTTTAACCCTTCTGATTTCACTCACTTGCTTCGAAATTCGAGTTGAATTATTTTAGTATAATAAAATAAAATGAGAGCGTTGAAAGGTATAACGGTAGTTACCAAAAATCTTCAGCGTTTTTACAGCATTTCAATAAGTAAAACATCTTTATGTAAACGAGTGTTGGGGAAAAACATAGTTATTTATAAATAAAAATAAAGAGCATGAACCTGTTATCGTATGGGGAAATACCTCCAATAGGTATCATCCTCATGGTATTGTAGTGAATCCCGTGTAGTACAGGAATTATAAATGTACTGTCACACGCAAGAGTTTGCTAGCTCAATACTAACTGCGTCCCGCAGTGTTATCCACTCATCCCACGGAAACACTACATTTTTTCAAGTTAAAAAATAGCCTATCCTATGTGTCAATCCAGGGCAGTGCCCTATTTACCCCTAGGCCCACAAGGCCCGACCCTAGGGGCCCAGCCAGTCTAGAGGCCCCAATGCCAGAAGTAGGCATTAATTGCAGTAATTGCATTTTATGTTTCTATTATTATTTTTATAGTTATATTATGAGTGTATATTTGACATTATTGAATGATTATTATCTTATTATATGTTTTTATCGACGATCATAATATCAAGATTCATGTAAATTAACTTAGGATAAGTAATTTATAATGTAATTTGTTATTATGAAATAAATAAATCTAAATCTAAATCTAGGACTTGCACCATACTTATGTTCTCAGGGGAGGGGGCCCAAATGCAAATGCCAAGTGCCTATAGGGGCCCTGACCCTCTAAGTCCGGGCCTGATCTAAAGTTCCTACATCGTTATTCCAAATGAAATCAAAGAATTTATTCAGTAAGTAGGCTACAAGGGCACTTTTACAAGTCAGATTGTGAATCTACCGGCATTTCCCAAGAGGAGACCACTGTTGAGAATAAAGCCGAAAGAAACTCAACAGTAAGTATTTTTTTCGTAAATCATACTCAAAACAATAATTTATATTGATGGTATAACTAAATACATTAGCATACGTAAAGGAGATGTATAGATTCTCCAAATCAATGTTAAGGAAGTAACCACATTTATACAAAACTAGGTTTTGCCCGCGACTACGTACGCGTGGAACTTGATAAAAGGGATTATTAAAAGCGCCTAAGCAAATGTAAGAGCAATTGTGCTTTTGGTCCAATAATTACATTTCCTACAGGGTCACATTCACAGGCACCCCAACAGAAATGTTCACTCACTTTCCAATCTTTTTAGGTATAATTTTCAGGATGAAAACTATCCTATGTCCTTCCTCGGATCTTAAACTATCTCTAGGATAAGGAGCCTTAAGAGGCCTTCCTTTTAATATTTTTTTTCATATTATGACAAATACTAGCTGTGCCCCGCGGTGTTACCCGCTTATCCCACGGGAACGCTAAATTTATTCGGGATGAAAAGTATCCTATGTCCTTCCCCAGGACTGAAACTATCTATATACCAAATTTCATCTAAATCGGTTCAGCGGTTTAAGCGTGAAGAGGTAACAGACAGACAGACAGACAGACACACTTTCGCATTTATAATATTAGTATAATTATATAGTATATATATATATATGGATATTGATAATTTCAACCAACTTTTTGAAGTGAATAATACTTTTGCCCGAGTTCTATTTCATGCTTTTATTGCGTGCAGTGGAAAATAAGTTTAAAAAAACGAATTTTCCGCGTGAATTTTGTCAATTTCGAGTAGTTTTTGAAACAAAAACTATCACTGAAAAATTCAAACTGTAGGGTTCAAATATATACTAATAAATCCCAATAGCCCTGTTCTAGGTAGTAACATCAATAATACGTTAAGAAACATGTTTGATCATAGAGAAAAATGTCTAAAGCAATCAGCATTTTAAAAGGAATAAGGCCTCTTAAGTGTACTAACTCTTAAATGCAGGCCTTAGTTCAGTTTCCAACCACTTTCATCCACTTATATGTACCTAAAGAGAAGCAAATAGTTCCGTCCACTGTTGACATCGCGGACGGCGTACGCGCACGTCACACGCGATTCTTGGAGTTTTACGTTAAATTACTTACTCCAGTCAATGTGTCAAATTAGTACCTAGTTTACGACTGATAAGATAAAGTTATAATATAAAATTGTATACAATCGACATGAGAGCTTCCTGTTTTTGTAATTTTTTCATGGCAATAATTACAATAAATAACGGAAACATCAGGTTAGGGGGACATAATGTAAGTGGTTAACAACCATGCAGTCCAGCTGGTGAAAGCTTCTTCTTCTTTGGCTTGTCCTTATCCCACATTAGGTGGGGTCGGCTCTCCTTATCCTACGGCGCCAAGATGATCTATCTTGGGTTGTCGGGTCGGGCAATTGGGCTTTCTCCATAAGCTTAGCCATACTAGTCCACCACGTCAAAGGGGGCCGTCCTCTTCCTTTCTTGCCCTCCGGGATAGCCATCGCCCTCTGCACCACGTGGTCGTTATCCCTCCGCATGACATGGCCATACCACCTTAAGCGAGTTTCAGTAAGCTTTTCCGAGACGGGCGCTACTTTAAAGCTGCCTCTAACGTGTTCGTTGCGTACTTTGTCTAGTCTCGTAACCCCGCCTGACCATCTAAGCATTTTCATTTCGGCCACGTGCAGCTTTTGAACATGTGTTTCCTTGATCGTCCAGCACTCAGCTCCGTACATCATCGCTGGTCTCACTGCAGTTTTGTACACCTTGCCTTTTGTGCGTATAGGCATCCGCGGGTCGCAGAGAACTCCTGTAAGTGTCCGCCACTTCTGCCAGGCTACGTTGACTCTATGTGCTACATCTGCCTCCACATTTCCGTTGGGTGTAACAATTGATCCCAGGTATTTGAATTTGTCGACCTTTGGCACTTGTGTTCCGTCCGGGTAGCAGAGATTGCTTGCACTTGTTGTGATGCTAAATTTGCATTCTAGATGTTCAGTCTTCAATCTACTAACCCGGAGTCCTGAGTTTTCCAAAGCAGTGACCCATTCGCTTAGAGTGTCTTGTAGCTCCTCCACGGATCTGGCAGCCAGCGCATTATCGTCGGCATATAGAAGGTTCCAAGGTAGTTCCTGCTGAATATCCTTAGTGATGTAATTCATGACTATGTTAAACAAAAGAGGACTGAGCGCTGACCCTTGGTGAACTCCCACTTCAACCGCGAATTCCTTGCTAAGGCCGGCTGGACTTCTGACCTTTGTGTGGATGTTATAATACATGTCTTGTACCAGGCTAATGAGGTCTTCTGGTATTAGCTGTTCTCTCATCGCTTGCCACACTAGTCGCCTAGGCACCCGGTCAAAAGCCTTTTCGAGGTCAATGAAAATGAAGTGCAAGTCCTCCTTATTTATCCGGTGTTTTTCTATTAGCAATCTTACCGCCTGTATTGCATCGGTGGTTGATTTTGAAGGAGTGAAGCCAAATTGGTTCGGAGTTATAGAGCAGGTGTGCAAAAGACGCTTGTTTATTACACGTTCCCAAAGTTTAAGGGTGTGCGAGGTTAGTTTAATGCCCCTGTAGTTGCTGCACTGAGTTATATCTCCCTTGTTTTTGTAAAACGGTACGAGGTAGCTTTGCCGCCAAGACTCTGGGATTGATTTACTCTTCATGATCGTATTGAAGAGTTTGGTGAGCCAGTCGACTGCGAGAGGTCCAAGGGCTTTCCAAAGATCGGTGGGTATCTCGTCAGGCCCCAGAGACTTATGATTTTTCATTTTCTGAATGGCTTGCTTTACCTCATCTGTACTGACCTCCTGGATAGGCCCGTGAACTGGTGGCAAGGGGTTAAGCTTCTGGCTCGGAAATTCTTCATTCAGTAATTCACTGTAGTACTCAAACCATCTATGGCTTATATCCTGATGTGACGTGAGTAAGATGTGGTCCTTGCTTTTTATAAATTTATTCGTTTTGAAATCTAGGGTTGATTGGTTTCTACTTTTAGCAATTCTGAAGATATCAGCGTCTGTCTCTGCATTCTCAAGATTTCTATAAAAACTTTCTCTTGACTCTGCTCTAGATTGTGCCACACATCTTTTAGCTTCCTTTTTAGCTTTCTTGTATTTGTCTCTATCTTGTTCCGACTGAGACCTCTGCCAGGTTTTAAAAAGTGCCTTTTTGGTTTTCAGTTTTTCCTTCACTCCTTCGTCCCACCAGCTGGGATCCTTACCTGTGCTGACACTACCCTTTGATATGCCTAGTGTGGAGCTAGCTTCATGTCTACATTGTGCTTCAAATGTTGACCACATCAGATCAGGGTTTTGGTAGGTTGTATCTAGATCTTGCACTAGGTAGTCTCGCAGTTTACCGAGAAGGATTTCGCCTTTGGGACCGGGAAGTTCTTTCCATTTAATTCTTGGGGTTTTATCCACTAGCATCTTGATTGGCTTAGGTAATTTGAAAACAGCTACTAACAGACGGTGTTGCGAGGTCAACGACTCTCCCGGTATTACTTTGCAGTCCTTGAAACCACACTTCAATTTTCTATCTGCGAGAATGAAATCAATTTGCGATGATTTACCTCCACTGTTATATGTAATTATGTGTGTAGCTTTCTTTTTAAATACCGTATTGACGAGAATTAAATTATGTCTAGAGGCATATTCTAGAATTTGTTCTCCTTCTTTATTCGAGGCACCATAGCCATGGCCCCCGTGAAAATCACTGTATGTGCAATTGGTTTCACCTACGTGGCCGTTCAGGTCTCCCAAAAGAAACTTGGATTCTTTGTCGGGTATGCTCACAGTTACTTCGTCTAAGTCTTCCCAGAAAGTTTCCTTATCCAGATCCTTACAGCCTACTTGAGGTGCATAGGCACATATAATGTTCATTACTGGTTGATCGTCCATAGCTAATTTAACTGCAATGATGCGGTCGGACTTTCGTTCAATACTAATTATCCTGTTCTTGAAGTGGGTATCCAGAACTATGCCTACTCCATTTTGTTTACTATCTTTGCCGTGGTAGACAAGCTGGTAGCCCAGACCTAGGTCTCTGGACTTAGATCCCTTCCATCGGGTTTCCTGTATGCAACAGATATTTATGTTCCTCCTCTTAAGGGTCTCTGCAAGCTCTTGACAACGTCCGGTAAGGGATCCCAGATTCCACGTCGCCATTCTGACGTTATTTTGTATATTTACAGTACTTTGCGAATGTTTGTTCTTGTCGATACCGTCGCTTGTGGGGAACGCCCTAGCATTATTCAGTTTCGAAACATTCGCGTCGCTTCGGGGGTACGCCCTAGTATCTTTATTGCCCTTTATCCTTTTAGTCGCTTTCATGATTTGGAGAATGTGTTTTGGCTATGTGGTTTTACGGCCGGTTGCCACCTGACGCCAAGGTTGTGACTTACATAAGCCTGAGTGACGCCGTTGGCCTTTCGTGGGCTCTTCCGCCGTCATCTCTACTGAGTGCTCCAACCTAAGCACTCAGCACACCGTCAGCCTCCACTCCGGATATGCCAGAGAAGCCTGGCGATGGGGTTTGTTGCGAAGTTTCCATCTCCCGAGGGTAAACTGCCGCCGATGGAATAATCTTCCTCCGTCAGTTCCACTACACCATCCCCTCTAACAGTGTAGCTCCAGCACAACCTGTTAACTCAATATGCAAGGACAGCTTGGTACTGGATCCGCCCCTTCCGCCTGCTCTGCCGTACCAATGGATTCCATTTCCGCCTTCGCAGCCGTTGAGGTCTTCACCCGTAACCCTGGGCATGGGATCCACGTTATACCCCGTAGAACTGGGTCCCCGACCGAACTCGGTCACCAGCGCACTCCGGCCTACTGGGGCACGCGGTGTCCACCCCCGCGACAAGGACGCGCCGGTCAGGGATTACCACAGTGGGGGGCAGGGAAGGTGGCCCTGCTCCCCCTGTAGCCGGGTTAATGAATTCGTATGAGTCCGAATCCAGCTGGTGAAAGCAATAATAATAAAATTACAGCTTAGTCATTTCTCCTCGGACTAAGACGTGCCTACCTATATGCCTCATGACGCGTTGTGTAATTAAACTCGTTTTAATTTTAAGTTTTACCGCTAAGCAAGTCTTGCCAACAAGTGTCCAACCACTCTTATCCACTGACGTCTAAAGAGCCATTGAGTGTGAGTTATAAATTTAATAGTTCCGTCCACTCTTGACATTGCGGACGACTCACGCGCCAGTGACGGAGTCACTGTACAAATTATATATAGATGTATCTATGTATATTTAATGCTAACCTATGACTATTTCAATTGTTTTCACCTCCTCGTAAGTGAATTCATTCTTCAAATTAAATTAAACCAGTAATATAATTTAATCAATAATGGTAACAGTTAGAAACATACAGTTGACTTGAAAGCCTCCTCTTTTTTTTAAGTATACCTATACGTATGTGTAGTAATACTGTCCCAATGTTTTAAAACTCGTAACAATATTGACTAGATCCATTAAGAAAATATTCTCCATTGATTGGACTACATGCCGTGTACGCATAGCGTGTTACGTGAAATTTCCTGAACGGAGGCTGGACACTTAACTCGGTTCCTGCCTTAATGATGTTGTTTCACTAATGATGATGTCAATTTCAAAACCAATCGTCTTACGGATTTTTTTTCTTCATCGTCATCTCAGCAAATATTTTTTCACCTCACCAGCTCAAACATGGCGATTTTGCTGTCAGATAACAGTGAACAAAATGCTATTTTGTTTCGAGCGTGAGTAGAAAGTAGCTTTTTAATTTTTTCAATATCTGACCACGACTTGTCATTCTTCAGCCAAAGGTTAATTATAAAATTCTAATCATTTGAATCTCAATGCACTCTGTTTCTTTCATATGTATATAAAAGAGAGGGATAGAAACTTATCAATTTGAAATTCAATTTTCGAATCCGACCTCGATTGAGAAGTTCGGATACGCGTTATACCAAAAAATTCATTAAAAACACCCGAAAAAGTTTTCATTACAACGTATTTTTTTTTCTTTATTATACTTTTATTTAACGACCGAATATTAAAATTATTGTGCCTTTTATATAAAACAATAGATCATTGCTCAAATAATTTTCAACTTATTACTTATTGTAAATATAATAATAATAATTTATAATTTCACCATGTATCATAGATGCATATTCGAAACGTACTTAAAAAATATCGAGTTCATATCGTAATTGTTATTTTCTTTTGCATTTATTTTGTTTGGTGTTTTACGAGTAAAAATATTAATCAATTTATAAACAAAATCTCGTAATATAATATGTACCTACATATTTATAAATAAACATGTATCTGCTAAATCTCCCAATTTGATCAAATACCTACACTCCGGATTTTAATTAGGCGAACTAACTTGACAGTTCATTGCACACGAATGTTGCCACAGTTTCGCTAGTGTTGTTAATATCGATAATTAAAAAACCCAGTTCCTATAAAAAGGTTGTTGGTTATAGGTTGATTCACTAAAGCTGGCACGAATGGAATGAATGAGTGAATCCAAAAGATATTTATGTGTGCGTCACAAAATGATTACATACAGGTTGATACAAATCGAACCAAATTAAATTCAAAATGACGAATGGCTTTTTTTCCAAGATTTCAAATTGGTGCTTGGAAGCTGGAACTCGGTATCGGGGGGCATTTGGGGCTCACAAATATGAATCTGAAATCGGTGTCCGAAAATTCGGTCAAAGTCGGAAAATATCGAAAAAAAAACAAGATTTGTACGGAGATTTTTTTTTAAAAGTCCCGTATCTCGTAAACGGCTAGAGATGGGTAGGGGGATGCTCAAACAAATATCATAGGGGACCCCCACCCGAGTACAGTCGTGGAAAAAAAATCAAAATGGCGACTTTTTTTTTCGAAAATTTCAAATTGGTCCGAGGGGGCTGAAACTCGGTATTGGGGGGCTTTTGGGTCCTCCGACTAAGAATATGAAATCGGATTTTGAATATTCGGTCAACTTCGGATAATATCGGACAAACAAAATTTAGTAATCTTAGCTCGACGGAGGGCCGAGCCATTTCTGAGCATAACTAATTGAATCGAATGGGTCTTAGCCTCGGATACTAGTACTTTCAATGAAAACTATATTGAATAAAATCGGTCGAGCCGTTTTTGAGTTATTGCAAAATTTCATAATTTTCTTTAATGACGTAAGTGCCGCGCGGTGTCCCTACACTTCGAACGGTTACCCAATTGGTTAAGTGCCAAACTATATTAAAACATTTCGCTCAATCTGTCGCGTATAATAGATAACTTCCAAAAGATAATAAGTAATTACTGTTTCTTGGCGTGTACGACCTTTTTATAGGGCTTGAAATCTTTCTCGTAATTTTGGTCTATTGTGAAGGACGGGCAACTACGGGACCCTACACTGAGCGTGGCCCGACATGCTCTTGGCCGGTTTTTTATAATTCGAACTAGTCGTCCGTCACCTATTAATTCTTGACATTAACCCTTTACCAGGCCGCGAAGACAAGAAGAAAATGTGGGTTACGTTAATACCATTGCATAGTCCCACATGGTCAAACTCATACGAGACAATGGAATAGTATTACTTGTTTAGTCTAAATATTGTGCAGATTATGCTTATATTATACTTACCTAATAATTTTTATTTTTCTTGAATAACAAAAACCCATTTTGTTGTTGGTTACAAAATATTAGGAGGCCCCTGTATAAGAACGGCACTCACACTAACACTCGAAGTGACAAGTGACATAACTTTCATTCAATCCATTCGCGCCAGCTTTAGTGAATTTACCTTACCATACCAGAGGTTTAGTTAAACAGCATTAAAAAAAAGTAGACATTACGTATTTCATAAATTTTGAATTATTGTGTTTGAAATCTAACTAATAATTTTATTACACGAATCAATAATAAAAAAAACGGTTGCTATTAAAATACTTACATCGAACGAACTTTATTTTAGGACATCGCTAAGAACGCTGTCCGCCTCTTTGTTTTCTTGACAGTTCCATAGTAGGTACTATCGAATACACAGATAACTGTAAATTTTTAAATGAATATAAACCTTATTACAACATAATTAAGTGTCTATGGGTGTATTGTTAAGGTTATATCGACATATTTGTATCGACATAAACCAATCACTATTTTTTTTTTTCTATTCCTGACAACACTTTGAGCCACAGATCACCTCCACTAGATAGCTAATGTTGATAGTTTCGTTCGCGATACAGTTCACCGCGCGGCGGCTCGAGAAGTGGGGAGCGGGTAGGCGGTACCTGCGTCTTGAGTGGCCGATTCCTAAAGCGCACGTAATCATAGTGATGGGACACGTTCGGTAGAAGCGTCTAAACCAGTACAGAATATTATTGCTGGTACACAGTTGTAATAAATTGTGCAAATAAATGAAATATAAATTATAATTAAAAGTAAAGTAAACGAACAAAGTTATAACAGGCTACGCATTATGTAACCAAAGCTAAGTAATTCTGAGTAAGATAATTAAAATTGCTATAAAGCTGATACTTCTAGAAAATACGGGGTTATTTTTCATAAATATATTTTTTGAGGGTTACTTGATAAAAATGGTTTTTGTTTAACAATTGTGTACTTAACGTACAACACATTATCATTACAGACTTGAATAATTTAAATGACGTAAAACTAATATTTCGGTTTCCGCGACTCTCACACATTCAAATAATTTAATTTAAACGGATAGACGGACGGACGGAACTGAACGAAACTTGTTACTTTGTAAACACTTAACTTTGACAGAGAAAAACTGAGTTTTGTCAGTCAACCTTTTTACTTGAAAGACCTTAAATTAATTTAATCCAATTTTATCAGGAATGACATCTATCTAGGTGTCTTACTTGTCACATTTAAAGACGAAAATATTAAAATGTTCTTATTCTGTTGCGATGTGATCACTGTTGCTGTCCGTGTAGGCCAAAGTAAATGTTTGATAAATTTATCGTATAAGTACCACAACATCTGTGGCTCAGTGGTAGGACCTAAGGCATACAAAACCGATGGTCTTTGGTTCAAATTCCACATTTTTTATAAATTTTTTAGGAAACCTAAGGGATGAGTATTCAAAACGCGCGGTGGCGTGGAAGGTTAAAAGAAAAGGTTATTAAAAGCAAAATCCAACTCCGAAATCCGTTGCACGTACTCCAAGTCCATCATTAGATCCATCTTGTGACACTATTTCTAATTGTTTGCCAAGAGGAATCGAAAAACCAAGACAGCATAACTCTGTCAAACCAACTCCGAGATCCGTCGTACTTCCTCCAAGTCCAGCATCAAGTTCATCTTGTGACACTGGCTCTAACTGCTCGCTAAGAGGAATCGAAAAACTCAAGCAGCAAAACTCGATGTCAAACCAACTCCGAGATCCGTCGCACTTCCTCCAAGTCCAGCATCAAGTTCATCTTGTGACACTGGCTCTAACTGCTCGCTAAGAGGAATCGAAAAACTCAAGCAGCAAAACTCGATGTCAAACCAACTCCGAGATCCGTCGCACTTCCTCCAAGTTTATCATCAGGTCCATCTTGTGACACCGGTTGTAACTGCTTGCTAAGAGGACTCAAAAAACCCACACAGCATAACTCTATGTCAAACCATCCCCGAGATCCGTCGCACTTCTTCCAAATCCAGCATCAGGTCCATCTTATGACACTGGCTCTAACTGCTCACTAAGAGAAATCGAAAAATCCCAACAACAAAACTCGGTATCAAATCAACTCCGAGATCCGTCGCACTTCCTCCGAGTCCTTTATCAGGTCCATCTTGTGACGCCGGTTCTAACTGCTCGCTAAGAGGAATCAAAAAACCCAAACAGCATAACTCAATGTCAAACCAACCCCGAGATCCGTCGCACTTCCTTCAAGTCCAATATCAGGTCCATCTTGTGACCCTGGTTCTCATCTTGCTGCTAACGAAAACGAAACGAAAAAAGAACGAAATACGTGCGTTTACCGATTTAATTTCACATTTCAATAAACAAATCAAATCACAGGTAATATTTACTCAAACTAAAAACATCTGAAAATTAATAAAACAACCAAATTAGTAATCTAAATTACTATTTAATACAACACTAAAAATAAGTATTAGTACTTTATTAATAAAATTCGGTAAAGCTAAAAGTCTATTTGGTACACTGTCTGCAGGACATCACTAATGATCACGTGCTTTCGTAAGAATCGGTAGAAAGGAATAGCTTAATTGCTTTCTTCATTTGATCAAAAGGGACAGACATATTGACGTGAAGTTCACTAGTTCCAAGTGACCAGTGTAAAGAGAACGTGGTTAGACTGGTTAGGAACAAAATCTTCGTTTTATACAATGAAATAGACTCATCGATGGAATGTTTTATAATCTTTTTAATAACTTGATGTCCTAGAAGGTCTTTCCACACCACTTAACACTACAATTTACCACGTTTTAGCATGTTATTTATTTAATTTCTTTTTTCGTTGACGTACGCACGGGTCGTAAACATGGACGCAACTAAACGGTGGCGCCCGTGTAGAAACTTTTATATGATCGCAGTACCATACCGTTGGTGCGCGCGGGTCGCCTTACATGCTCCGTCTAGTGGGGGTTGTCTGTGCTTTGAGCTGTCAAGTTAGTTCGCCTAATTAAAATCCGGAGTGTAATGACAATAACCGCGTTGGTTGGTTGATTATAATTTCAATTAAATTATATTGTTATTCCTTTTTAAGCAGCACATCTATTTTCTGATTAATAATATTATTGAAATCAGCAACAAAGACTATAAACATACGTAGGAAGAAAAAGCACAAAATGTCGAATATGTTCTCGCTGATGAGGTGAAAAGTAGAGTGTGCTACTCGAGAGCAAAGTTTTTTGCATCTCGTGCTGTTGAGTCCCTCGCTACACTCAGGATTCTAACATAGAATCACTCGCTACGCTCGTGATTCAAAACGTAGAATCCTTCGCTTGCTTGGGACTCAAAATCAGCACTCATAACAAAAAACAACTTTGCTCTCTTGTTGCACAAATAACTATTTCAGATGGTTACGTTTTAGGGTGTTGTACCCAAAGAGTAAAAACGGGACCATATTACTAAGACCTCACTGTCCGTCTGTCTGTCGTATCTCGTAAACCATGATAGCTAGACTGTTGATTTTTTTGCTGATTATTTTTTTGGAGGTACGGAACGAACGAACGAAATACGACTCGCACTTGGCCGGTTTTTTTATGAATCCGAGAGGCACTAGTCTGATTCTAATTTGAACACAGTTATAGCAAGTTTGTCTTTCAATAATTTATGAGACAGCAATAGCGTTAAAACCGCGCGGTTAAAACGCTCGGAGTCTGGCATTTGTTGGTAAATTATTATTGCACAAACGATTATTTGTTTTTTGTTTGATGACTTTTGTAAACATTACATTAGTAAATTTAAATGTACCGTACATTATTACTATAAATGTAGAAATATATAAATGATAAATTTATTACTTTATATTTTAATATAAATTAAGGAAAGTCACTTAGTGCAATTCGGACCTGTGCCATTATTTACACCATATTTACACTGTGGTCTACGTCAGAGGTTGGTTGGTCAACGTTGCTCTATAATCTATGACTTCATGGTTGCTGTCATTTGACAGAATTTTGATACTCGATTCGATTGGTCGTCATTGAATCGTGCGACAAAATTCAACCTTTTGTGATAAACTAGAACGATCGTAATCCATAAAATTTCCATTTAGTGAATAAAATTCTTCAGATAATAAGTGTTTACCTCCATGATGTTTCTCTGAGTGCTCGCAAGACATGGAAATTTGTTAACATAGACTATCAAGAAAAATAATAGCAGTGGCCTCCAAAGTTGTGATGGAATCTTATTTTAATGCGACTACCAAACGAAAGAAATCAGCTGTGGAGGGCTACAAGTGAGTTATGCTATCGTTAAATTAGATCGTGAACACGTCGGTTGATCGGTGAACGCTGGTCGACGGGTTTTATGTGCGCGTAACGGTGACATGAGCACGAACAAGCGGCGCGGAGGAGCTAGCAGTTGTGCCGTGCCCGGGGTGCCCGCGCTGGCCGTGTCCACCGTGCCCACCGCCATGTCGGCCGACCTCGCGTCGCTGTTCGAGTGCCCCGTGTGCTTCGACTATGTACTCCCGCCCATCCTGCAGTGCCAGAGCGGGCACCTGGTGTGCTCCAGCTGCCGCCCGAAGCTGTCGTGCTGCCCCACGTGCCGCGGGCCCCTCGGCAACATCCGCAATCTCGCCATGGAGAAGGTGGCCAGTAATGTGATGTTCCCTTGCAAGCACTCCAACACCGGCTGCACTGTCACTCTGGTGCACACTGAGAAGGCCGAACATGAAGAGGCCTGCGAGTTCAGACCCTACTCCTGCCCCTGTCCCGGGGCCTCCTGCAAATGGCAAGGAGGCCTCGACCAAGTAATGCCTCACCTTATGATGTCACACAAGAGCATTACAACTCTTCAAGGAGAGGATATAGTGTTCTTGGCTACGGATATAAACCTTCCTGGAGCGGTTGATTGGGTCATGATGCAGTCCTGCTTCAACCATCACTTCATGCTAGTTTTGGAGAAGCAGGAGAAGTTTGATGGGCATCAGCAGTTCTTTGCTATTGTACAGCTTATAGGATCCAGGAAGGAAGCGGAGAACTTTGCTTACAGGTTAGAGCTGAATGGTCACCGTCGGCGCCTCACGTGGGAGGCAATGCCGCGCTCCATCCATGAAGGAGTCTCTTCTGCTATCATGAATTCTGATTGCCTAGTTTTTGACACTTCTCTAGCACAGCTGTTTGCTGATAATGGGAACCTCGGAATAAATGTCACAATATCTATTGCCTAAAATACAACAATATGCCAGATGTAGTACTTTATGTAGGAAAGACCTTATTTCATTGGCTATAAAGAATAATCTAATTATATGTAAAAAGTCAGTGGAATAAAAGTATATAGATCTCTTATGAAATTATTTAGTGTTTGAAATCTTCAAGGATTCAACACTAACTTGTTACAATTCTCATTGTTTACAGTACCCCTATTTTGACATGTGTATATTTAAAAATCAATGTAAGCCAAATGTTTTTTAATTCACTATCATTTTGTATATGTGTGTTCACTTAGTGTTTAAGTAGTGGAAAGTTTAATTGGAGTGCTTGCCACTTCCGAATGCGCCTTTAAACATAGAATATAATGAATACAACAAATTGTGACCTCTCGTGGGAGAAAGTGATTTCATTATTCCAAAATATGAACAAATATGTTTATTTGTGTTGTTAACATTTAATCATTTGTATATATGCATGAAAATATAATGTTAAGAGGTTTGAGCAATTTCTATACTTATAACCGTGTGATTGCTTCTGAATCTACTTAAGTGTGTGCAAGTCACAACACAAGGACTGATTAAAAACCCTGTGGCTATGGTCACTTGGCAGCTTGGCAACTGGGAAGTTCCATGCGTACCTTTTTTTTAAAATGTTATTTCATGTACACATCAGGTTGGGCATCACATAAATTGATAATACATCACATATATGAAATTGAGTATTGAGTAAATAAACAGCCCTTGATGTTGCATAACTCTATAGCTCATGACGTCTACTCAAGTCAGGAAGGCGAATAACTAGTTTAAATCCCTTATTAAAAACCTGATGGTATTTAAGACATGCAACTCGTCGAAAGTTACCTTCAAGACAGCCAAAACAATAACAACCATGATTAATAGAGTTGCTGACATATAGTCCCAGATACTTTTTTATTGTGTTGAAATATTTGCTTATTCTTTCAATGCCAACATAACGGCCCGGCCATGAGCGCGACCAGCGGAGCGGCGAGCGGCGGCCATAGGAGTGAGCAAGACACCGCGATCGGACCTACCCCTCCCACCTATGGCCGCCGCTAAAGTCGGCTGGGGCTGTTTGAAGTATCTAACACGCCAAACCATTATCTTTTGTAGTGGAACCTTGGCCCCCAATAGCATCACCGATAGAATCACGTAATCTTCTGGTGACCACCAATAGGATCAAAAGCTCAGTTTTCAGAGTATTGTTTTGGGGATTTTTTCAGTAATAGGGCGGTGCTTTACGCATCACTGGTGGATCACAAATTTTGTATGGGGTGTGGGAGGAACACTAGGTGAAGTATGGTGGGCACTGTGGGCAGCCAATGTGTTAAGAAAAAGGAAATATCGTCATAATCATATGAAATCAGACAAGGCCAGTTGGGATAACCCTTCTGTAGCTCATTTGTTACCACCAAGCATGGCGTGCCAGTTTATCTCATAATCATTGCTCAGTTCAATTCAGTAACAAAACAAGCCTGCTATCTTATTAGATAAAAGATGAAGTAAATAACGTTGAACTCGAATAACACAGCTATCACTATGTTATTGAAGCTATCCAATTGTCTAGCCAGAAATATGGGCATTGGCGGTTTTATATTAGTTTTAATAGCTTTTAATTTATACAAAGACCATGTTACTTAATCATAGTTGTAATTTCCTAGAAAGGTACAGCAGCTGAAGTTGCTTCGCACGCCAGGAGCTCATAATGAAATGCACATGGACTTTATTATCTAGAGAATAAGGGTTTTACAGATCATTGTGTGTTATAATGTTTAGCAACTTTTGCTGATAACTGTACATGCAGATATTACCTCAGGTATGAGAAACAGCAGAGTCCACCAAGGGTATACATGTCAACCTGACTATGTCATTGTTTACTTTACTCTTCCATAAGTTTATGCTGTATGGCCTCACCTTGAAGGTAAGCATACTTTAACATTGTTTAAACTTTCTTCTATCTCTTAGGGTCTGGTAAAAAATACGAAAGAATCTAGTTTAAATAAACTTTTTGTAATATATCTTGTGGTTTTAATTATGAAATGAAACCTAGTGTTAGTGTACTCATGTCACTTTATTATGAAGTGTGTACAAACAAAAAGTTGAAGGGATCATCACACAGGCCTAAAATACTTAGCAATATTTATCTAATACATGAAGGTGAATATTTATTTTGCCTGCTGTAAAAAAGGGCTCTACAGCTCAATGAAAACGCTTGTAAAGAGAAATGGTAAGTGCCTGGATAGATGTTTCAAGCACCAATGTAAACAGAGAGATAGAGGTAATGTAAATATCATACACTGACAGTTAAAAGGTTAATTATATTCGTCTGGTAACAACCAAAACTCACTAAATGGGCATATTTTTATTTTGTTGTCGATTTCTTTTTCTTGTCAGATTTCAATAAAATTCGGTGAGTTGGTAAAGTTGCTTATTCTGAACAAGGTAAGCCCAATTTCACGATATGTCCTACAAAATTTTCCACTGAGTTACAAAAAATGTATGGTTTTTTTTTTTTTTTATTTTTTTTTTGTACTAAAATTTAGTAGAAAAATAAATAATTCGACAGCAAAATAAAAATTGGCTCATATACCAATTTCTCTAATACATTTTGTGTAACTCAATGGATAAAAATTTGGAGGATCGAGAAATTGGGCTTACCATGGTCAGAAGAAGCAACTTTACCAACTCACCAAATTTTATTGAAATCTGAGAATAAAAAGAAATTGACAACAAAATAAAAATATGCCCAAATAACAAATAGGTACCTGCTTAAAACAGGGCTCGTATCTAAGTATCAATCTACAATATATGTAGATCGACGTTTTGAAGGGCAGTAACTGAAATTTTAGTGAGTTGGTTGTCACCATTCGATTTGTGGGCGTCTCACTCGTGCTAGATAAGAAAACTACACTAGACTTAACTCTCGTTTATTATTTTTTGCCCAATATACGGTATATAATTTGTATGATGCCATAGTACAGACAGCATCTTAAAGTGGTAGTGACTAGGACTGCCATCTTTATAATCGCCGAACTCGGACAAAGACTTAAAAGAACCCGTACATTTGGCGTAAATCGCAAAAAATAAAAATTTCTAACACTACCTAGATTGCGACAATGTTTTGTTTTGCCACGAATTTTCCGGGCACTGATAATAAAAGATGGATACCCATTATTCATTGCCGTACTATTTAACCAATTCAGAGGGAAGACAACATAACCGAAGGATTGCAAAACTTTACATTACTAAATGACTTACTTCCTATTAACAGTAATAAACATAGAACACATTTTCTTCACATTACAACAGTAGAATAAACTAAAAAAATAAATAACAATCCATAATTTTAACCAGTATTACTTGAAAGATCGCAAAAATAAAGTCGATAATTATTATCACAGATAAGACACAAACAGGGACACATTAATTTTGCTATTAAACCAAGCACCGGGTTAAATTTGTACCCATAAAATAACAAAAAATACTATTCGGATAGTTACCTCAATCATTTTCAATTCATGACTTGCTTCCACTACTCTGTGGTAGCAAAGGTGATGGTAGAAGACAGGCCGCTGTTGGGGAGTCATTGTCATCCAAAATAGAAGATGCATTATGCTCAGGACTAAAAGGATCTCCTTGCTTTGCAGTAGTACTTACTGACTTAGGAAGACTGACTGAAAAAGGATCTTTAGTTACTGTAGAAGAACTGGCTACAGGACTAAATGGATCCTGTTTGGATACAATTTCAAAAGGATCCGATGCATTGTTTTTAGCATCTAAAAGACTGAATTGGTCAAACATGTCTTGTACAGGGCTGAAGGGATCCCTTGGTGGTGTTGGTGCAAAAGGATCAAAGGTTACTTCTTTTTTTAGACCTTCTGGACTGAACGGATCTTTCTCTTTCGGCGCGTCTTCAGCTATACTGTTGTCACCACTGAAGTCTGACAAATCAATGTCATAGTTTATGTTGCTCAACCCGGGAACTAAGTGTTCTGATCCAAACTCATCGGGAGTCATCAGCTCATCAATGGATCTAGAGTCGAAAGGTGTGAAGCCTAGCGGGGAGGGAGTGAGCAGCTCCATAGAGTTGGTCTCTTTTAAATCCCAGTTCTGCTCTAGATGTGGTGATTTAGGCGGCGTATTCAGCTCTTCAAAGCCTAGGATGTTGAGCTTCTCTCGGGTTTCTGGTTCTGTTGAGTTGGTTGGTTGCTCTGTACTCTGTGTTGTCTGAATCGAAGGAGTGATTTCTTTCTTTCGTGGGTCTAATACTTTTCCATCCGATTCGTCTTTAGTCTCTGCTGGTGTCTGCTCTTCTTGGGGTTTTTCCTCTACCGGTGGCGCGGGGACCGCGAAGTCGATGAGTGGTTGTGAGCTGAGCGTCTTGAACTTGCAAAACTCTGGAAGAGTCCGACGCGGTTTTATTTCGAGGGGCGTTTTCGCTAAGACGTCTTGCACTTTCTTCGCTATCTCTTTCTGTAAACATAAAAAAACTACCGTGAAATACACAAATTTTTAGCATTAAATACATCGGATAAACATTCATAAACAAATGTTTAGTCTCAGCAGGTGAGCTCGTCTTGCAATTGGGAAGGCAGTTCAAGAATGTTCGTGGAGAGTTCAGATCATTAGAAAGATTTGTTCAGCATTGAACGTCTTCTTGCCGAGATGATTCCATGATGATGACTCTGGTTACCTAAAATATCTCTGCGGCTTAATGAAAAAAAAAAAAAAAGTTGATCTAATCGGACCAACCATTAAGGCGCGTTGTTGAGAACCTCAGAAAAACTTCACCAGTGGAGCTTGGCTAGCAGGGTTCGAACGCATAATCATCAATGATAATTATACGATAAATATCATTATAATAACAGATGGATAATTATCAACTGATTAAAAAAATTGCGCCGTGAAAGTGAACTGTATTCGAATTAAAGTGTCAACGTACCGCGCCGTAGGGATTTCCTTAACAAGAAAAAAATCTGTTCGGATTATGCAAAGTTGAGCGAACTCAGTGAGTCATTGGTTGGATAAGTTAAATATTGAATTAAATTAAAAATTAATGATTATAAAAACGGTTTAAAGTCACGTAAAAATTGACAGGAACGGCCCGACGGCGAGGAGAGCGATTAAAAGTGCAGTGGGTCGCGAGTCGCGTAGCAGCACGGATAGCTACCCCTGATGAAAGCTCCAAATGAGCTCGAAACATGTAAAGCAATATAACAAATAAATTCCTTACACTGGTGATAATTATTATATAATTCCTATAATTATCAGATAATTATCCTATAATAATCACATTATTATCCTATAATAACCACATTATTATCCTATAATAATCTGATAATTATCCTAAACCAAGGAGGAGGTCTGTTTATTAACTTAAGGTTTAGCCAATGACGAAAAGATATTATAATAGATTTAATTTAATATATTATGTTATATTAACTTTTAAACGTGTAAATATGAATATGGTGTGTGTACTTTAGGTTTGATTTATATTCAGTTTAGTCTAAATTGTAAACCATTTCTTTTTCTCTTCCTAAAATTTGCATGTCACTGCGTGACAAGATAGTTGGAGCACAATATTTATTTATAAGATCTTACATTATGTACCCTATCTTAGGCAAATAAAAAACTTATGACTTATAATAATCTGATAATTATCCGAGAATTATCAAGAAGGGTAATTATCTTGATAATTTGGAACCCTGTTGGCTAGGATGGCTACATGATGTTTACCTCAAACGTCTCTGCGTTGGCGGCGAGCTCGTCGGCGCCGCGCTCGATGTCCCGCGCCTGAGAGAGCAGCTTCTGTGCGAGAGCCGCGTGCTCCTCGGCCTCGCGCATCTCCGCGCATAATGAAAAAGCCGCGGCCTGGGAATGAAGTCAGAGTTTTAGGAAACGTTTCATAATAATTGGGTAAAGCCTGACCAGAAATATATGAGGATGCGCCATATTGCGGAATTTCACTGGAACGAATTTCTTACACTGGCAATGATTTTATGATGGTCTGTCAACAATGTCAATGTCATTCGTGGAGATTTCTTAAAAAAAAAATATTTAAAATTATCCAAAGAAAATGCCGAAAACCATTCATAGTCGTGAACGTAAGATTATAAATATAGTGTACACGTGTTTACTACACGAAGAACGTCAGGATAAGAGTGCATTCCATTAAATGATATTACGAAGTTAACAGTGGAATTTACAGGTATTTAAACTAATGTAATTATATAGTGAGTTGCGATTGGTTGCAAAATTGTTGCCATATAAATCTTATAAAAAGCTCCCTCTTGACAATCCTCATATATTTCTGGTCAGGCTTTACTATTGAAGACACTGATAACTGTCATAATAATTGGGTACTATTGAAGACAATGATAACTGAACAAATGTGGGTCATTGTCAGATTTAGGTTCGCGTCTTCGGTGGAAACGTACAAAGTTAAGGACTTTTAGGCCTAGTTTTCCGATCAAAATTATATTAGCATAAACGACGTTTCCCTTTCTATGGGCTTGCGTATTAAAAACATAACTTCTATGGCCACCGAAGAGACAACTTTTCTTTTTTGAACCGACAATGATCCTTGCAAACTAATATAAACCTTAGCACAACGTATTAAGGTCTATGGGTGTATAGTTACCGTGTCTTCATTTATACATGTATGTTTCCTATGGTAGCGGTTCGCATTATTTTCTTTAATTTACTTATTATAATTTTTTCCGATAGTATACGTTATGTGGAGTGAGAATATACTGTTTGTATGGAAAAAGAAGCAATGGTATTTCTTTAATGACACTGTTGGTAGACTTACCCATGAACTGCCGCCGATGGAGGCCGGCATGGCCATGTAGCCGTCGAACTCCTTCTTATCCATGTTGAGGGACTCGGCGGTCAGGTTCTCGATGAACGACACGGCGCAACACTGCAGAGAAAGATGAAAGAAATATTTATTGCAACACCAAGAAATGTTTCCCCGGTTTAATCCTAGTTTCTAGGACGTCCGGGAGGGTTTCAAAGTGTCCGAACACTATTTATGTGAATGAAAAATAAAGCGATTGTTTGTTGCCCCAAAGGGTAAAAACGGGACCCTATTACTGAGACTTCGCTGTCCGTCCGTCCGTCCGTCCGTCCGTCTGTCACCAGGCTGTATCTCAAGAACGGTGATAGCTAGACAGTTGAAATTTTCACAGATGATATATTTCTATTGCCGCTATAACAACAAATACTAAAAATAAAATAAAATAAATATTTAAGGGGGGCTCCCATACAACAAACTTGTTTTGTGGTACGGAACCCTTCATGCGCGAGTCGGACTCGCACTTACCCAATTTTTATTTTTATATTATTGTTTTCGGGCCGTACGTACCGGGGGAAAATACTATTTACGCCAAATATTCGGGTTTTTAAGACTTTGTCCGGGTTGGGCGAATTTAGAGGTGGCAGCCCTAGCTACATGGAATAAGCAAAAACAGCATTGTCAGTACATTGTCCACCCAAATTATTCCGTGTGACAAAAGGAGCGGACTCAGCATGTTCTGTGACAGCCAGACGTCTGCGCAGCGCTGGTCTACAGGCCGTCCCTTTTCTCACTCTGAACCACATGTTTTTAATTGAATCTTTTCATCGATTCTGTTTTAATGTAGAAATACCACATTTTTATCTTCTATATATATAAAATAAAGTCGTGTTAGTTACACTATTTATAACTCAAGAACGGCTGAACTGATTTGGCTGAAAATTGGTGGGGAGGTAGCTTAGAACCTGAAGAAGGACATAGGATGCTTTTTATAAAAAAAAAATTATCTACATTTATTGAGTTTCAGGCGGTACAAAGTTCGCCGGGTCAGCTAGTTTTTATATAAATATTGATGCAAAGGTAAATTATGAGGGTACGGTTAATGCGCTTAAGCATTTCAAAGGCAAAAGTTTGTGAGTGTGTTTGTATGTTTCTTCACGCACAAACGGTAGGACCAATTTTGATAAAATATAGTATGAAGGTTGCTGAACCAGATTAACACGAAAAAGAAATACAGCATCTGTGAAAATTTCCTACCGTCTAGCTTAGCTATCACGGTTATACAGCCTGGTGACAGACAGCCACACGGACAGTGGAGTCTTAGTAATAGGGTCCCTTTTTTACCCTCTGGGTACGAAACCCCAAAAAGCAAGAATCAGGCACTTCCTTAAACGCATATTGCTTAAAGCTGTACATATATTGAGCTTGTATCAACCTGCACTTGCATAATTCTAGTCCTAAAAAAGTAACTGCGCGCCGCGAGCCGCGCTAATAGCAGACGCACACACATAGCGCAGTCGATAGGATATACGTCAATGCGGAACACCCAAAAATTCCGAAATTTATCCGAATCCATCATAATTCCGAATTTTTATAATACCGAAAGCGCTATCAGGCCAAACGATAATATTTGCTGTGGATGGTATGTGACACCATTTAATTAGATTAGGTTAGGGTTATATGTTATCCGCAAAAAAAGTCAAAATATTTCACCAGAACATGGTTTTCGGGATTATGAAAACTCGGTGTCGCGGCCCTAGCATGATCTACAGGGGAAGCGGGGGCGAGACGGGCCTAACCAGTTTAGATAACCCTACCACGGCCGCTGCCGCGCCGCCACCGCCGAGCTCCCCTCTCTTGCTTTACACACCGCGCATGCGACACACGCAGCGCACATACGGCTCGCGCATACCATTTTTAGGGTTCCGTACCCAAAGGGTAAAAACGGGACCCTATTACTGAGACTTCGCTGACCGCCCGTCCGTCTGTCACCAGGCTGTATCTCAAGAACGGTGATAGCTAGACAGTTGAAATTTTCACAGATGATGTATTTCTATTGCCGCTATAACAACAAATACTAATTTGCGTTCGCCCGAATTTAATATGCCACAATCTATCACTTGCCATAATATTCATTTGCCATAAATCTATTTTTCTCTGTAAGTTTAAACTTTTAGGGATTTTCATAAAACAAACCTATCCTAACCTAATGATTTCTTCATGAATAGTATTAAAGAAATCCCGAAGAGTTTATCATTTATGAAATAAAAGGTTTATGGCAAACGAAAAAAATGGCAAGTGATACATTTATGAAAAATGAAATTCGGGAAAGTGAAATGCTTCCCGAACATCACGCCTTCTTTATTTTTCTACTGAGACCCCGAGTCTTAACAGGGATACATTTGGACAAATAAAATGTCCGAGTTTTGTAGTGTACCCACATAAATGTTACGTCGCTTACCAGGTTGGTGAAGTAGTAGCCGCCCTCGCCGGTCATGAGCCGCTGCGCGTTGCAGAAGCGCGTCACGAAGTTGATGTTGCTCACCAACCGCGGCGGGTTCGCCTTCAGCACCTGCACAATACATTGTTCTGTTAATAAGATCGCATGGGAACAATCAATATTGTAGACGGATGCAGACGCCGAGAAACGGGTGAATAGGTAAAGAGGATAGTGATACGAAGATATGCAATGAAATAAAAAATATACCATTGAAAAAAAATATAATTCAGCTCTTTAGCCTTTAGCTTACTGTGGGCCTAGATTTATGTGAGGTTGTCTGATATTTCTTTATTTTTCTCAAACATGTAATGAAATGTCGTCATAACGTGCGTTATAACAGGCTTCGAAGTATCACGTTTCGGGCGGAACAACTCAAAAGAACTGTAAAGGGATTTCATACAAATTTAAAGGCCTTTTTTTTAACGGGAAAATGCGTTTATGCATCCCGTCTAATCGGGGGACTAGAGCGGGTATGACGGACTAACCGAGACTACCGTCTAAAACCACCAACGAATGCCGGCACCGCCTTTAATTGGAGCGACGCGGGATCGCTTGATGCATTCAACCACGTGCTCACAAATTTGAAGGCCTAGGCCGGGAAGTAATTTTTTTTAACATGGCGTGCTCATGAACAGTTTCAACAGCTAAATTGTATATTTTTTGAGTGATGTACTTTTTGATTTCATTGCATATGTTTAAGAAAACACTATAGATTTGCCGGTTTCGTATCTTCGGCACTTTCCGTCTATACCTATACCTACTCACCCGGCAAGCCCTTCTTTGCCCGGCGTCTGGAGCAATGTAATATTTCTAAAAGTCTAATCCGAGTACACTTTAGACATGGGTAATCTCAACTCCGACTAGTGATTTGATTCTCTGAATCCGACTCCTAGATCGGAATCGATTCCGCTTAATGATTCCGACTCCTCTTATTGAGTCCGGCTCGTATCGCTACATTCGCTACGAACGAAACGAAACGAGCGACAAGATGTCGTGTCGAGGTCAGATCGGCCGGCGGACTCGGACTCGATCGGCTCGGCTCGGGCGTAATTTACTAGTTTAGATGGTTGGAGTTACAACTCCGCGGAATCAGTAAGAATCGCGTGGATTCAGTAAGGGAATCGAGTCCGCTGACGGAATCGGATCATTTGACTCTTTGAAACCGGAGTTACCCATGTTTAGTACACTTACGGTGAATATGAGCGCGGGCAGCAGGTCGTCGGCCGACGCGGGCGCGCCGCACAGCGCCAGCACGTGCCGGCAGCAGCGGCGCACGCGCGCCAGCTTGCCGCCCGGCGACGGCGCGCTGTCCATGCCCAGCAACTCTGCGGACAAGGACACGGACATGTTAGCGTACGAACTTGGCAGGGTGTATGAGAATACCGCTGAAGTGTTGGCGGCTGAGCATTTCTTTTTTATTTATTTATTTAAACTTTATTACACAAAACAAAAAGTGTACAAATGGCGGACTTAAAGCCATAAGGCATTCTGTACCAGTCAACCATTGGGCTAAGCAGAAACATTTTATTTCATTGATTTCATTTTTCCTTTCACACATTTATTTGATTCGATTCATTCGTTTCTTTCATTCATTCACTCATTCATTCATTTAATAGATCCAGTTCATTGATTAATTTCATTGCATTATTTCATTTCACTTCATTCGTTCATTTAATTCTATCATTTAATTCATTAATTTCATGAATTCTATCATTGAATTCATAATTTTCATTCATTCTATCATTCATTAATTTCATTCATTCATTCATTCATTTCACTTCATTCATTTATTTCATTCTAAAATTCATTCATATCATTCATTCATTCAATTAATTAATTCTATTCGTACATTCCGTTCAGTCATTTCATTCATTTATAAATTTCATCCATTCATTTTATTCGTTTCATTCATTTAACTTATCACGCGAAAGCAATGGGAAGCGAAACTTCGAGTCGGTATAAATATGTTTATACCCATGTCTACCCTCGACACAGACACTGGTCGTCGGCGGAGGCGGGCGCGCCGCACAGCGCGAGCACGTGTCGGCAGCAGCGGCGCACGCGCGCCAGCTTGCCGCCCGGCGACGGCGCGCTGTCCATGCCCAGCAGCTCGCTCACCGTTGATGGCGCGGTAGAGTAGCTGGCGGCAGCGCGCCGGCTCGGCCAGGCGACACTCGAGCTGCTTCTCCCCCACCCAGCTCAGCTGCTGGATGCCTATATCTACCCCCGACACACACACTGACCGTTGATGGCGCGGTAGAGTAGCTGGCGGCACCGCGCCGGCTCGGCCAGGCGACACTCGAGCTGCTTCTCCCCCACCCAGCTCAGCTGCTGGATGCCTATATCTACCCTCGACACAGACACTGACCGTTGATGGCGCGGTAGAGTAGCTGGCGGCAGCGCGCCGGCTCGGCCAGGCGACACTCGAGCTGCTTCTCCCCCACCCAGCTCAGCTGCTGGATGCCTATGTCTACCCTCGACACAGACACTGACCGTTGATGGCGCGGTAGAGTAGCTGGCGGCACCGCGCCGGCTCGGCCAGGCGACACTCGAGCTGCTTCTCCCCCACCCAGCTCAGCTGCTGGATGCCTATATCTACCCTCGACACAGACACTGACCGTTGATGGCACGGTAGAGTAGCTGGCGGCACCGCGCCGGCTCGGCCAGGCGACACTCGAGCTGCTTCTCCCCCACCCAGCTCAGCTGCTGGATGCCTATGTCTACCCTCGACACAGACACTGACCGTTGATGGCGCGGTAGAGTAGCTGGCGGCACCGCGCCGGCTCGGCCAGGCGACACTCGAGCTGCTTCTCCCCCACCCAGCTCAGCTGCTGGATGCCTATATCTACCCTCGACACAGACACTGACCGTTGATGGCGCGGTAGAGTAGCTGGCGGCACCGCGCCGGCTCGGCCAGGCGACACTCGAGCTGCTTCTCCCCCACCCAGCTCAGCTGCTGGATGCCTATATCTACCCTCGACACAGACACTGACCGTTGATGGCGCGGTAGAGTAGCTGGCGGCAGCGCGCCGGCTCGGCCAGGCGACACTCGAGCTGCTTCTCCCCCACCCAGCTCAGCTGCTGGATGCCTATATCTACCCTCGACACAGACACTGACCGTTGATGGCGCGGTAGAGTAGCTGGCGGCAGCGCGCCGGCTCGGCCAGGCGACACTCGAGCTGCTTCTCCCCCACCCAGCTCAGCTGCTGGATGCCTATATCTACCCTCGACACAGACACTGACCGTTGATGGCGCGGTAGAGTAGCTGGCGGCAGCGCGCCGGCTCGGCCAGGCGACACTCGAGCTGCTTCTCCCCCACCCAGCTCAGCTGCTGGATGCCTATATCTACCCTCGACACAGACACTGACCGTTGATGGCGCGGTAGAGTAGCTGGCGGCACCGCGCCGGCTCGGCCAGGCGACACTCGAGCTGCTTCTCCCCCACCCAGCTCAGCTGCTGGATGCCTATATCTACCCTCGACACAGACACTGACCGTTGATGGCGCGGTAGAGTAGCTGGCGGCAGCGCGCCGGCTCGGCCAGGCGACACTCGAGCTGCTTCTCCCCCACCCAGCTCAGCTGCTGGATGCCTATATCTACCCTCGACACAGACACTGACCGTTGATGGCGCGGTAGAGTAGCTGGCGGCAGCGCGCCGGCTCGGCCAGGCGACACTCGAGCTGCTTCTCCCCCACCCAGCTCAGCTGCTGGATGCCTATATCTACCCTCGACACAGACACTGACCGTTGATGGCGCGGTAGAGTAGCTGGCGGCAGCGCGCCGGCTCGGCCAGGCGACACTCGAGCTGCTTCTCCCCCACCCAGCTCAGCTGCTGGATGCCTATATCTACCCTCGACACAGACACTGACCGTTGATGGCGCGGTAGAGTAGCTGGCGGCAGCGCGCCGGCTCGGCCAGGCGACACTCGAGCTGCTTCTCCCCCACCCAGCTCAGCTGCTGGATGCCTATATCTACCCTCGACACAGACACTGACCGTTGATGGCGCGGTAGAGTAGCTGGCGGCACCGCGCCGGCTCGGCCAGGCGACACTCGAGCTGCTTCTCCCCCACCCAGCTCAGCTGCTGGATGCCTATATCTACCCTCGACACAGACACTGACCGTTGATGGCGCGGTAGAGTAGCTGGCGGCAGCGCGCCGGCTCGGCCAGGCGACACTCGAGCTGCTTCTCCCCCACCCAGCTCAGCTGCTGGATGCCTATATCTACCCTCGACACAGACACTGACCGTTGATGGCGCGGTAGAGTAGCTGGCGGCAGCGCGCCGGCTCGGCCAGGCGACACTCGAGCTGCTTCTCCCCCACCCAGCTCAGCTGCTGGATGCCTATATCTACCCTCGACACAGACACTGACCGTTGATGGCGCGGTAGAGTAGCTGGCGGCAGCGCGCCGGCTCGGCCAGGCGACACTCGAGCTGCTTCTCCCCCACCCAGCTCAGCTGCTGGATGCCTATATCTACCCTCGACACAGACACTGACCGTTGATGGCGCGGTAGAGTAGCTGGCGGCAGCGCGCCGGCTCGGCCAGGCGACACTCGAGCTGCTTCTCCCCCACCCAGCTCAGCTGCTGGATGCGCTCCGACAGCGCGCGGTCCTGGCGCTCGTCGTCCGTGCCGTACGGGGAAAACACCACCGACGGTAAGCTGTACACAAACATAACCATTCTTTTTTAAGACAGCTTGAACTGTAATCAGGGCTGGCCTTCACTACCAGTAGACGGACTTTGCGTGGGAGTATAACCCGCTAATGGGATTATCGCTGCGCCACAGGAGTAATTAAATACAACCAGTAACTATCAAAAGTACTAAGAGACATTCACTTCAGTACCAAATAAATTTGAGTTCACGCAATAGCGTTCTATATTGATACGGAAAAAGCCTACTCAAAACAAAGCTGTTGGTTACATAAAAAAAAAACTGCCACACTATAGGTAAGTAGTTTCTTTTCAAACTACACGGATGAGTACACCTTGGCCATGCACTCCATAACCCCCAAAGAGGAGTTTTGAATTTTTTCCCGAGGGCTACAGTATGCGGTTCCTCAAGAGGGGTATAAATAGGTTCTTAAAGGGTCGGAACGCGAGTGTGATGCTCCTGGCGTCGCGAGCGCCTATAGGCTATAGTAACAGCTTAACATCAGGCGGGCCGCATTCTTGTTTGCCACCGTCGTATTATAAAAAAACAGCTAAGGGCACACGATGATTCCAAAGCATAGTAAGCAAAAATTTTCTACTACATATTGTGTTATCACTTATCATGCATCAAATATTATCATTACTGTGCGAGAGGGACAGCACGGTGTAGCCGTCCAGAATATGAGACAGAATACTCACTCATGTAGATACGTCATGGCGTGTTTCTCAGCGAAGTCCATGAGCACCTCCTTCGTCTCCGAGTCGAGGTTCGTGTAGTGCGCTTCCATGTGCTTCATGTAGCGCTGTCGACAAAATTATACACATATACATTATACATTATATACATATTAAAATACATACGAAACGTCGTAGAGGTCGAATATCGCTCGACATGTTTCGAATCGGTCACAGACAACCCCCACTAGACGGAGCACGTAAGGCGACCCGCGCGCACCAACGATATGGTTCGGCAGAACATTAAAGTATCAACACCGCGGCCACCGTTTAGTTGCGTCCATGTTTATGACGTCTCTCTACACCACTTAATACTACAATTTACCATGTTATTTATTTAATTTATTTTTTCGTTGACGTAAGCATGGATCATAAACAAGGACGCAACTAAACGGTGGCCGCCGTGATGATACTTTAATATAGATCATATATGTATTTGAGGATCGTATTGTTGACAGCCCTATTATAAGACCGCGACCTCCTTACGATGAAACCTCTATACTTATCATATATTTCTGGTACCGCTCACGTACCTCACCGTTGAAAAAATACTTTCAAATAAAAAATGGCGGCAACCAAGCGTCGGGAACCAGTGTCACACGTAATTGGAGAAGCTCAAATACTGTAAAATAACCTGTATTTCGATTCTTAAAAACCGACCAGAGACACCAAGCATTCAGCTCAAGTATTTATACCTTCATTCCATATCATGTATTCTTCGTACCTTCCAAACTCAACGTTTGTAAATAGGGTTTTGAACGGCCGGGAACGCACTTGTGACTCGTCTGGTGTTGCAGGTGTCTATGGGCGACGGTAATCGCTTTCCATCAGGCGACCCGTTTGCTCGTTTGCCCCCTATGACATAAAAAAAAAGATGTTTGCCATTGTCTCTAGATAAAGCATTAACTGACCTGATACAGCCGCTGCACTCGCTCGGACAGTTCATCCGCCGACAGCACCCCGGCGCACTTGATGACGTCATGGATGACCTTGTCCACGAACCCCCTCGCCTCCCGCTCCACCTGCGGTGGCAGCGTCGGGAACCGCTGTTTAAAGTCGCGTTTCATGTTCTCGAACACGGACTGGGGGATCTTGAACTCTTGACGCTTCTCGGTTGTGTCGTGATCGTCTGGATAAATGAGAAATGTGATTATCGAATGGCTTCCGGTTCGTGACTCAAGATGGCCGCATGCGTTTAAGTTTTGTTGTTCGTTATTTATTCATTTTTGTTATTCAATGTGTAGTATTGATAGCGTATTGTGCAGTGATCTAACGTATGAGTGAATAGCTAATGAAGAATTCAACTTGAAACGTCCATAGCCCTTCCTGGGTCAAGGCCCGATAGTCCGCGTGGTTTTTTGTAAATCGCTATCACTTTACAAAAAGCAAAACCTCACCGAACAACGGCATGCTCTACGAGCAAACTCGAAATTGGCGAAATCATCATTAACTTTGATGGAAGCCATATTTTAAAATTAGAATTAGATTATCGAATGTCTTTCGCCTGAACACACCTGACTTTCTGGTAGTAGTCACCAATTTGGAACATAGACAAATGGGGGTGTAGACTGATGTTGAATTATACACCATACTCTAGTTATGTATATGAATAAAATGATGTCATGAAACAAAATCTAAATTAAAAATATATGTTTTGAAATATGTGACTTCAAAGGTATGTAAATTTTATGGTTTTTTTTTCAGAATCCTCATAATTTAACAGAACAATAATTGACAACCCACAAATGACGTCACATGCATGGAAGTATGGTGTGTTTTTAGCGCTCCGTAGGAATGTTGAATTTTGACGGTCATTTCTGACTTTTAGAGCAGTCTTAAGAGCCCTTATTCCTTTTAAAATGCTGATTGTTTTAGACATTTTTCTCTATGATCAAAATTGTTTTTTAACATATTATTGATGTTTCTACCTATAACACGGTGAATAGAGACTAAAGTACTATGTGTGACCTTACAAACGGTCCGGTAGTTTTGAATTTTTGATATGTTGTATAGGATGTTTAGTCAGTTTTAAAATGCAAAATGCACAATTCCCCCCCCTCCGCGCCCGCCGCCATATTGAAAAAACCGGCACTTTCTTCATATTTTTGCTCATATCTTCCTTTAGGAGCATTTTAGCTAGAAAAAAGCTTCCACAATGTTATAGAGAGTTAAATTTACTACATTCTCCATTTTATATTTTTTTTCTAGGACAGATAGTTACGGAGATATCCACATTTAAAAAAACGTAAAAAATCGCAATTTCCTACTGAAAAACAAACTTCTGGATTATATCTTCGTTTAGGACCATTTAAGGTACAACAAAGCTTGCGCAATGTTGTAGAGAATTAAATTTACTATAATTTACATTTCAAATTTTGTTTCAAGGACGGTTAGTTACGGAGATATGCACATTTAAAAAACAGGAAAAGTCGAATTTTCCGAAAATTTCTCAAAATTCTTGGTTTAGAACGCTGTCATTCAGTTACGGACTAGTCTAGGACAAATTAAAACATGTAGGAAATATAATTGGTTATAAAACTCATGTCCATTTTTACATACATTTTCGGAAAATGTGACTTTATTTTTTACATATCTCCGTAATTATCTGTCCTAGAAACAAAATTTTAAATGTAAATTATAGTAAATTTAAATTTCTACAAAATTGCCCAAGCATTGTTCTAGCTAAAATGCTCCTAAACGAAGATAAAATCCAGAAGTTTGTTTTTGAGTTGGAAATTGCAATTTCTTAAGTTTTTTTAAATGTGCATATCTCCGTAACTATCTGTCCTAGAAACAAAATATTAAATGGAAAATGTAGTAAATTTAACTCTCTATAACATTGTCGAAGCTTTCTTCTAGCTAAAATGCTCCTAAAGGAAGATATGAGCAAAAATATGAAGAGAGTGCTGGTTTTTTCAATATGGCGGCGGGCGCGGAGGGGGGGGAATTGTGCATTTTGCATTTTAAACACTGACTAACCATCCTAGACAACATATCAAAAATTCAAAACTACCGGACCGTTTGTAAGGTCAAAATCCTTTATTCACTGAATTACTAGAACAGGGCTATTGAGATTTATTGGTATATATTGGAAGCCTACAGGTTGAATTTTTCATTGTTAATTATTGTTTCAAAAACTACTCCAAATTGACAAAATTCACGCGGAAAATTAGTTTTTCCAACTTATTTTCGACTGCACGCAATAAAAGCATGAAATAGCTACGTTACTACCTAGAACTCGGGGAAAAGTATTATTCACTTCAAAAAGTTGGTTGAAATTGTCAATATATTTGTCATAATATGAAAAAAATGAATTTTAAAAGGGATAAGGCCTCTTGAGTGCAGTTAGTCCCGTATAAACATTTGATCAAACACTCAAGAAAAATTATCTACGCCCATCGAGTGAATTATATAACCTGTTATTTTTTATTTCGCTTATATTCAAGAATTGAGCCTTAGGGAGTTATTCTCCTTCACCTTAGAATAAATACTCGTAGAACGAGTACAACTGATATGGGAAAGATTGGTTTTATGTGTGCGTGTGTACGAACAAATCATAGAGACGTTTTGCTTGTGACAGATGCACACACGGACAAAAGTTAGCCCGTGGCTAACCAAAACTGGCTTTCAAGCGCTAGCTAGGTTTCTACGCGTTTTTATTCTAAGTCCTCCCTTCTTCACTCTCTAATACAAACCTCAATTGTTTGCTCTTCTTAAAGACGCTGAACTAGATAGCTAGCTTTAGTTAGACGTAAGAAGTCATTTTCTTTTTTTCTTTCCGTCTCTGACCCTTAATTTCACGATGTATAGCCAGATATGCATATTTTTTTACCATATTTCTGTATTTTTTATTTAAACTGTTTTTTTACTATTTTTAACGGCACCGAGGTTTGAACCTGAGTTTTTTTTTATATATTTTATTTATTTTTATATTATTTTACTTACCTGTGTTGCTCTTCTTGAAAACGCTGAATTTGAGTAGGTTGGCCTTTTTCAGCGTCTCGCTTTGCCGCAGCCGTTTCTCCTCGAACTTGGAGAAAGAAGAGTGCGGCGCGAGACGGCCTCGCTCACGCTCGGGCTTCTTACCCGGGAGGGGCAGCGTCGCCGATGCCTTTTCCTTTTCTATAAAGAAGCAGGGTTGTATAGTCATTATTATTAGCTGCAAACCGCGAATACGGAGGCCACGATTTTGCGCAACCAGCGGCTGAGCGAGCGGTTGAGCGAGAGCGCGGCGGCCAAACGAGTGAGCGAGATAGACGTACCGTGCACCTCCGTTAGTAAGTCATCTCCGTTAGCAAGTTTGAATGACGCGCACAATACAAAAAAAAGTAGGTACAAATGGCGGAGTGCTAGGCTTTTTCCTACTGTAATGTACAGAAATTAGTTAATACATAGTTTATATTTGTCGCACAAGAAAGATTAGCTTATCCTCTCAGCTGTGGAAAGCTCCTTCAGGGCCGCGCAGTAAGAACCCGTCTTTTTACATTTTTTACATATACCTTTTTTAGGGTTCCGTACCAAAAGGGTAAAAAACGGGACCCTATTACTAAGACTCCGCTGTCCGTCCGTCTGTCTGTCTGTCGATCTGTCTGTCCGTCTATCACCAGGCTGTATCTCATGAACCGTAATAGTAAGACAGTTGAAATTTTCATGGATGATGTGTAAGTTAGTAGTTCTACAAAGTAACTGCTAGCAGCACTGTACTATTCTCCGTTTACGCTATCGCTAGCGAGTAGGGACACGTTAACTCACGGCAAGGGACCGTTTTCTTCTAAAGAACTAATGTTCAAAATTGGTCACGCATCCAGCCCTCTCGCGCCCACCACGGGATTTTCATTCAGTACAAAATCTTGCGTGTATAAGAAATTGTTAACAGTAGGTAGCTTGATCATAGCTATCTTATACTTGGGTTATGAATATCTCTGTCTGTTTATGTCTGGTATCATAGCTCCGAAATGAAAAATCCGATGATTTATGTATACTTGAAAGATTATCTACTTGTTTGTACCAAAGTGTTCTTATAGTTTGTGAATGAAGTTCTCAAGTTGCGCAGAGTTATTTTTTATCGTTGCGGCAGTATATCATCATGTTAAAAATCGTCGTATTATACAGTATCAAATGCAAAAACTGCACCTTAGCTAACGATATCATTTAATCATATTATTATGTCGTTAAACGACACACAATCGCACATGGACGTCATTAACGTGCAACTCATACTCATTATCTACAGTATTTAAATTAGTTTCAGTAGCAACGGTGATAGTGATAACATTATCGCGAAATGAAATGGGATAGCTTAGTAACACTACGGCCACATTTTTGGATTACGACGAATATTCGAATTGCCGTCTATTTCTTTTTGTATGTTATAGAGAGAGAAGCAAACAAACATCTTCGCCGAAACAGAGATCTATGGCCGAATCATAACGGCTTAACTTGACACAAACATTAAACAGTTGATATATATAATCACGTTGTTTAAAGCATGATTTTTATATACCTCACTTAATATGCGGATTATATAATCCAAAAAAAGAAATCAAATACATCTTAATTTTAAAAGAATCTCTGCAATGAACGAAAATGTACTGTTTACTTATAGCTAGCAAAACAGTCAGAAAAGAAGAAGTAGAGTGATCGTGGTTCTAGGTGACATGTAGTGTAAAATTCTAAGAAATATCGGTGCCAAAACAGCTGCTCGATAGATGACGTTACTATCGTGATAATTCTAATACAACGTATTTATAGTGACTGTCTATATGAGCAGGTTTTTTTAATTTGTAATATGTAGCTCCCAAATGGATGGGTCAATTTGAGTGCGGTTTTTTTGATAGAAATACATGTCCTTTGCGATGGTTCTTAGCTATGTTTGGTGGGAATAGGACCAGTAGTTTCCAAGATATTCAGCTATAATCGGAACAAGTGACAAGATCTCAGCCAATATTGAAGCTAAGAATACCAAATTTTGTAGTTATGTAGAGTTTTAGTAGAATTTTCTATATTACTCATTGAATGAGGGTCTCATGATGACCAGCTACTTGTGTCCGGGGTGTTTTTAGAGTTCCGTAGTCAACTAGGAACCCTTATAGTTTCGCAATGTCCGTCTGTCCGTCCGTCCGCGGCTTAGCTCCGTGATCATTAGTACTAGAAAGCTGAAATTTGGTATGAGTAGGTATGTGTATGTATCACGCCGACAAAACGGTAAAATAAAAACTAAAAAAAAAATACTTTTTTTCGGGTCAAACACCTAAAGTGGAGGTGTTTTTTTTTTCGTTTCAACACTAGTGAGTGGGGTGTCGTAGAATAGGTCTTTCAAAAATAATAGGGGTCTCCAAACATTATTTTTTGATAAAGTCAGCAGTTTTGTAAATATTCGCTCCGAAAATAAAAAAAATAGTGTCCCCCCCCCCCCCCCCCCCCTCTAACTTTTCAACCACGGGTCAAAATAAAAAAATCATAAAAAAGAGGCCCTATAAGTACTTTCAATGAAAACTATATTGAACAAAAACGGTCGAGCCGTTTTTGAGTTATCGCAAAATTTCATAATTTTCTTTAAAATTACGTATGTGCCTCGCGGTGTCCTTACTTCGAACGTTACACTTATTAGTTAAGTGCCATACTGTATTAAAACATTTCGCACAATCTGGCGCGTATAATCGATAAGTTCCAGAAGGTAATACTCCCCGCTATCTCAAGGAGCGTTTCACTTATCTCACTTCTGCTCGATCTGCCCAAAATTTGCTCCTTGCCGTACCTTCTTCCGTCTCAAAATTTTATAATAATTCGTTTACTTTTAAAGCTGTCTGTTTATGGAACTCCTTGCCTGTGAGCTTAAGGCGCGCTAAATCTCTTGTTTCTTTCAAAACTCAACTGAAAGAACATTATCTATCCCTTTCATAATTCGTATTTTATTCAAATGGTCCTATTACCTGTTGGCTGAATGTATGTATGTATTTATGTATTTATTGTTTATTATATTTATGTATTTATTTGTTTTTGTTATGTATATATTATTATCATTTTCCGATTTTTGCACCGCCTAATAACAAAATCTTATTTTTCAAGTTCTCCACTACCCTAAGGTTGTCTGGAAGAGATCGCTCTTTAGCGATAAGACCGCCTGTTGTTTACCTCTAATTGTAATTTCTTGCATTGTATTTCTCCTGTATATTTTATGAGGTGTGCAATAAAGAGTACTTGTATTTGTATTTGTTTGTAATAAGTAATTACAGTTACTTTGGCGTTTACAACCTTTTTTATAGAGCTTGAAATCTTTATTTAAGCCTCGAAGCCCGTCTATTGTTTTGTGAAGGATGGGCAAACACGGAACCCTACACTGAGCATGGCCCGACATGCTCTTGGCCGGTTTTAATGTTTAATTTAGGTTATGAATGGAATTTCTCATAAGAATAGTCTCCTTTTTCTTAAAACTGACAGTAAGTGTAAGTGTAATTGTGACAAAGTTGCCGCGACAGTGTACGAGTAACAGCCCCTGATGAAGAGCTCCGTACGAGTTCGAAACATGTCGCGCCGTTCCTGACCATTTCACGTGAGACTAAACCGCTTAATACAGTAATTAGATAGGTATATCTCACGAAAGATTTAATAAGATTAACTGTAAATACTTTAACAGTTATCTCGCAAAAAAATGTCGCATTCACCCAATTATTATCACACATATTATGTCAAAAATCATATCACGTAATATCTTACAGCGGTGATACGGATTAAGGTTAAGTTCGTCTAATCTCGATTGGAATCTAACAGGAACGGTTAACTTTATCAACTCCTTACGCAAGAAAACCAAGGCCGAAAAATACTTAGTTATTTTATTTACTACAGCTTCTATAGATACCGTATTAGCGATATCCAAGAAACATAACAAACATACCTAAAAACACAGGTTTTACGAATCGTATAGTAGCAAGCAATAATAACTGATTGCCATAAATTTAAATATGTCTAAGAGCGTAAAAAAATGCTTTTTTTGGCCTGTAGATACGACTCCTCTTTTCTCATCCTCATTGTTGATTTGAGGGAGTGGCCAAACTATGGCGCATCATATGGGAACCCGTTCTAATAATACTTTGATCCAACTTAAGCCAAAAGGAAAAACCGGCCAAGTGCGAGTCTGACTCGCGCACCGAGGGTTCCGTACAAACTTTCACTTAGGTATCCCATCTTAATTGGCCTGAGTTAAGTTTGCACCTGAAATGTATGGCGCCACGTACAAACGAGGTGCAAACTTAACGCAACCGAGTTCTCCAAATATGATGTTTGAAAAGGACTATATTTTTGTGATTTTATTACAAATGTATAGTTTTCAGATTTTTATAAGTAGTTATTTGTAGTAGTAGTGATGATATCACTTGCCAAATTTCATAGTTCTAGGTCATCGAAATGTACGTTTTTTGCGACATAAACGGCCGTATCTTTTTTCCACATAACGTAATATGCTCAAGTCTACAGGCCCTTGAAGCAGTAAAAAAAATCGAACTTCATTTAACGAAAAAAAAAAAGATATGGCGTTTATGCCGCTGAAAACGGATATTTCGACACTCTCCCTAGATTCCCTTGAATCAAAATTTTTAGGGTACTTTCCGTTGGCCTAGAACTATGAAATTTGGCAAGTAATACCGTCTTACTACAAATATTGGAAAAAATCTGAAAAGCATACATTTCTGATTAAATCGTAATAAATATAGTCTTTATTTAAAGTATGTAAAACAGTTTCCCAACAGTAAAGTTAAGTTTGTCGCTCAGTACCTACAGTTTATCTTCGCAAATGGCTGGTTTTTTCTATTGAATGTACAGCTCATCTCAAGTATCAGTATCAATAAACTAAGTGTTTATACATTGCTGATGGTGAGATTAGCGATATACTTGGGCTAGACCATGTGAATGTGACACATGAAATATTTGATCAGAGATCTTGTAGTTGCAAAAAATAGAGTATCACTTTTTTATTTTCATATTTATAGTTTGGCTTCTAATGTTATTTATTTATTTAAACTTTATTGCATGATATAAAAGCACAAATAGCGGACTTAATGCCTTAACTCCTTAAGGCATTCTCTACCAGTCAACCACTGGGTTAAAGAGAAATATATTATATAGTTGGTGCCGGATTACAGAGTATAGATAAAAAGAGTAATACAGACACAAATCAGTCAACCAACCAATATTATATGAAAACATATTCCATAAACTTACATGAATACTCTATATATGACATGTACCCAACATTAAACAATACCTTTAAAAAAGTCATAATATTAATAATAATATTATAACCTAAATTCAAAATTTAAAAAAAAAAAATTTTATCAAAAAAAAGAACCGACTTCAGTAAAACTAAAAAGCCAACAATAACCCGTTCAAGTACAGATTACATTTGACTCACCCTTCGAAGTCGATCCCAAACCACTCAGTTCTTATATTTATATATTATAGTTTACGCGAGGTTTGGCACCGACTTCGAAGGGTGAGTCAAATGTAATCTGTACTTGAACGGGTTATTGGTGGCCTTTTAGTTTTACTGAAGTCGGTTCTTTTTTTTGTTAAAAAATATTTTTTTTTTGCTTTTTAGTGATTCGTATGTGTTCATCATCAGTTTCCTTACACCAAATCCTATTTACTGAATGTAAATTCTTGACTTTATCAATAAATTACCGAAAGCGCCATACATGTCCCTATAACATTTGAAGAGTTCCCTCGATTTCTCCAAGATTCCATGATCAGATCCCGACTTAGTGCCAACGGGACCAACTCGGAGTTATACCCCTTCGATTAAAAAAAATAATTGAAAATCGGTTCACGGTTCTCGGAGATATCGAGTAACATACATAAAAAATAAATAAAAAAAAAATTAGTTCGAATTGAGAACCTCCTCCTTTTTTGAAGTCGGTTAAAAACCCCCGATTCAAGTAGCTGGTCACCATGAGGCCGTCATTTAATGAGTGGGATAAAAATGCTACTAAACCTGAACATAACAGCACCAATTTTTCAATTCTTAACTTCAATATTGGCTGACATTATGTCACTTGTTCCAATCAAAGCTGAATATCTTGGAAACGCTCACAGGTATTTGTACCAAACATAGCTAAGCACCATCTTGACAAATGAAGGTTTTTGATAAAAAAATACACTTTTGAATTGGTCGATTCATTTTAGAGCTACCATGTTAAACTTCCCCTCCCCCCACCCTTCCCCTCTTTTTTCGTTGGGGTTAAAAATACAAAAGAAAGGGCTTGAATCAAGAAAGTGAACCATAGTGTTGAGATCTCAACTACAGGGCAACTTTGCATGATGATTCGCAGGTTTGGCACTACTAGTACTTCAGCAACTCAAAATGAGTTCTGATCCCAACACAAATTTGTTAGAACTGAAAGTCTCAAATATACTAACATAATCTCAAATTGTTTCGAATCATTGATGACCTATTTTTACAATAACAATTTATATTCACCTGCTCTTCTCTGCTTAGCCATCTGCTCCCGATGGCACTCAGAGCAGTACCCTTGCCACTGCGGGTTGCCGAAGTAGTCGCAGCCATTCTTGCACTTCAGCTCGCTTTGATCGATCCTCAACGACGGCATCTTCACAAAAGTTATGTACTTATAAGACCTCTGCAAATTAGGTCCAAACCACATTTTACACCCAAAAAGTTAGCTTGAATGTAAATTAAACTAGCTTCAACGCTCTACACTCGTAGACTCTCCCGAAACTATCGCTTCGTCCGACCTCAGCCCATTTTAGAGACAAATCGAATTCGCGAATATAATGCGCCTCGAAGACAAAAGCATTCATCGCAGTATTTGTCGTTAACGGCGGCCGATCAGCGGATACCTCCGTTATATAGGCTTCGCTTATCATGAGTCGTACTTTATACTATCGCCGATAAGTAAATGAATCAATATATTTGTAAAAACGAAAAAACCCGTCCCGTCCAACGGACGTCGAACAATCTATATCATGACGAACATTAAAAAAATAAAATTATAACAATTAACTCACCTTTCAAATAAACGTTTCAATAACGAATGTTACAGAATTACATGTATACAATTTCGAAATTATCTGCGAAAAATTCTAAATCGTAGAATCGTAGACATTTCACTGTGTGACTCAAAACAAAGAATGACAGTTGACATGACAGTTCAATTTTTTTATTGAATTTTGCGTTTGGACAAAGGAATAACTTCATTCAGCCATTATTAAATAAAGGTTGTTTAGACAACAAATTATAATAAAAATTCACCGATAAAGCAAGATCATCTGTTTTTGCTTTTATATATTTTGTGGGTGCATATATTTCCATAGAATATACTCCAATGGGCAGATATAATGATTCTCTAATAATGTTAATTTAATACGAAAACAGATTGTGAATAATACGTCAAATTAAATTATAATCATTTTGTGACTTTTATTTCAAGCGCATTTTACGAAAAGTTAAGTTAATTCTGATGCCTAATAGCTTCTTCCTCGTTGGTAAAGAATGGTACCATATTTCATTCGTAGGAGGATTCATGAATAATATACTCCCATGTTCCAGGTCAATTTTAACTGCAAAAGAAAACACATGAGTGAACATGTGACAAGATACTGATAATGATAAACCTTAGAGCATATAAACAAAGTGATAAACCCATAAAAAATTTTAAGTACTTATACAAACTTTTCATGTTTTACCATATACTTTTGAAAGAACTTTGGTATCACCAGTAACTATGGTAACTAGCATAGTAAACACAAAATACTAGTTACAACTGTTGGATATCTCAATATTTTGCGGAAAATAATTCAACTTTACTATGGATTATTTACAAATAAAAGATGGTCAATATACTAAAACTATATATACCATGGTAAGTTCTGTAATAATAGGATACAGGTTCATAATCATAAATCATGACTAGGTGTAATGCGAGTCAATACCAAAGTGCGCAGTGGGCATTCTTACAATGTCTCAACGCTATTTAAATTGGACTGAAAGTCTTAATAAAGTGTATTTGGAGCTTTAGAACAGTGTAAGGAACGACTCCGTTAGCTGTTACAAACTTAACGAAACTAAACAAATATTTACAACGTTATACACACATACACATAGGTAGAGCCAGCGAAGGTAGAGCAGTGTGAATGTTATCATCGATGCTGTGTGAATGCGAAGCCACGGCGATGTTGTGAATTTACGCCGCTATTGCTAATTCTTGTAAGAAAATCACATTTTATCAAACCGAAACGGGCACACGGAAATGATAGTGCAGGCAGCTGGCTCGTTACATTCTGATAACGATAAACGGCGATCAGGTCATTCTGTTCCCGTAAGTAGATATACGTATATACCGTTATCCAGGCAAAGATTAGATTAACGGCGACTAGATTTAGGGATTAAATTGTTATTTGAAAGCATTATGCAACAATGAGTGCGATAAATTTTTCGCATTACCACTTCGGAGTAAATTATTTAATATATAAAGGATTACTGGCCACAGTTCAATCATATCAATTCATGCTATATAGACCCAAGTTTTCTTGAAGGCTTTATCTCTAGATAGTTACTCAGGAAGTTGTCTTAAATAATTACTAATTACTATTCATTTTGATACCTATACGTTTTAAGAATGAGAGGACAGGTAATATGAGTATTTGTCTAACTATGTTTTTATCGCCTTATTTTTGATAGGAAGAAAACCAATTGGAATAGATTTATATCTATTTTAATAGCCGGATTGTACTTGACTTTGATTTGAATCGAGATAATCTAGTACCTCCTTCGAAGGTTTTACACAGAAATGTACCTAGTTCAGTTGAAGATAATGATACAAAAACACCTGAATAAATAAGTCTAACAAAGACATACGAGAATCACAGAAATTATCAAATAATTTAACACTGGCATATTTTATATGTTCGTCATAATTGTAGGATGACAAACACTCAACCTATTTCTGGCTTTAAGGACATACACATGTATGACTTATCTGAATGCAATTATAAGTATCATGCAGCTATCGAAAAGAGCATTCACTCTCTGCATGTGCCAGACGGTTATTTACTTATTATATATATAGGTATAAAGGTAAACAATTATTGCGCAAGTCGCTTCAACATGGACAGATAATATCTTGATTTACGCTTTGATGTTGCAGATAAAGGAAGCAAGGTACGAGGACGCCATAAAAGCACTCAACGATGCTATCAATTTTAACCCGAACAGAGCTGGACTGTCCTTACTCGGTTACTGCTACTACAGAACCCAGGCTTTTGTTGAAGCGGCTAACTGCTACGAGCAACTATCTGCCATGCACCCTGATGTACCAGAATACAAACTCTATTTCGCACAGGCGTTGTATGAAGCGTCCATGTTTGATGAATCATACAAAGTAACCATGCAAATCACTGCTCCTGAGTTAGAGCGAACAGTGATAAAACTGCAGTCAGCAATAAAATATGGAGAAGAAGATACCAGTGCAGCAAAAAACCTAGTAGACTCTTATATTCAGGATGATGTAGACAAAGACATTAATCTCGGATGCTTATTATACAAAGATAATCAATACGAAGAAGCATTGCAAAAGTTTTCTCGCAGTCTAAGTGTGCTGGGTTTCAATGCGCACCTTCACTACAACGTTGCACTTTGCTATTTCAAACTGAAAGAGTATCCTCAGGCTTTAAAACATATCACCCTCGTCATAGAAAGAGGTATTCGGGATCATCCTGAATTAGCCGTCGGCATGCAGGCCGAGACTTCCGAGGTCAAGTCAGTAGGAAACACTTTAACACTCCACGAGACAGCGCTCACTGAGGTGTTTAATCTTAAAGCGGCTATCGAGTATCAATTGAAGAATGTTGAAGCCGCAAGAGAGGCCCTTAACGATATGCCCCCCAGACAAGAGCATGAACTAGACGCCGTCACACTACATAACGTTGCCTTGACTTCTATTGATATAAAACCGACCGATGGTTTCGAGAAATTGCATTTTCTTCTGCAGCAAGACCCTTTTCCCCCAGAGACTTTCGCTAACTTATTACTTCTATATTGCAAATTTGAGTACTATGACCTTGCTGCAGACGTTTTAGCTGAAAACGCTCAGTTCACATACAAATATTTAACACCATATTTGTACGATTTTTTGGATGCTATAATTACGAGCCAAACGTCACCAGAGGAAGCGTTTCAGAAATACGAAGACATTGCTTCAAAACATGCCGAACAGCTACGGAAGCTCACGAAAGTTGTTCAAGAAAGTAGATCCCAAGGAGATAATGATCAAGTGAAGAAAGCTGTCGTAGAGTATGAAGAAGCTTTAGAAAGATACATCCCAGTGGTTATGGCTCAAGCGAAGATTTATTGGGACATGGAAAATTATGGGCAAGTAGAGAAGATTTTCAGGAAATCTGTTGAATTCTGCAACGAGTCGGATGTATGGAGATTGAACGTAGCTCACGTTCTCTTCATGCAAGAGAACAAGTACAAAGAGGCCGCCAGCTTTTACGAGCCCATTGTGAAAAAGCAATACGACAACATCCTCGACATAAGTGCTGTTGTTTTAGCAAATTTGTGCGTCTCCTATATCATGACATCGCAAAATGAGGAAGCGGAGGATATTATGCGCAAGATAGAAAAAGAAGAAGAGCAACAGATATTTGAGGATCCACACAAAAAGTTCTACCATTTGTGCATCGTTAATTTAGTCATAGGGACTTTGTATTGCGCTAAAGGAAACTATGAGTTTGGTATCTCCAGAGTGATCAAATCGCTTGAACCGTTCAACAAGCGCCTCGGGACTGACACGTGGTTCTACGCGAAGCGTTGTTTCCTGTCCTTTCTAGAAAACCTTTCCAAGCACTTGATTGTCGTTAAAGACAACACTATTAAAGATTGCCTGCAGTTTCTCGAGGGTTGTGAGACTTACGGCCGGCGAGTGAGCACCGTTATCGAGAACCCTTTCCAAGAAGAAGACGCAAATACTAAAGCTAAGCAAACAGTCACGTACGAAGCCCGCTTACTACGATACATGTTCAATAAGCTCAGAAACATCGATGACTCTGTAACTATCAATAAGTATGAAGATTTAAAATAAAGTAACTTCACCTGGATCTATTTGCTTTTTATCTGGCCCTGATTTTCTAGCGTCTCTATGCTTAAGCACAAAAGGTCGTTCTTGGCCGAAAGATATAGAAGCGATTGGGTAATCAGGATCCAATTCAGGTTCATTGTCTCTGTGCTCACCCATGTGGTCATTTCCGTTCCTGTATCTATGGGGAAAAATCACAGTATTGTGAAGATTAACAGTAGGTAGACGTTACAAATAGAAAACTAAGCAGTGAACTTGGCATTAGACTTTGGACTGACAGCAATAAAGCCCAATAATTTTTTAGGGTTTCAGATGTCTATTCGATCGAGATTTTGATATTGTATTAGTGATACCATTCAGTAGCAATTAATATATGTATTGTATATAATATATTATACTTACTTGTTTACCAGAACGAAATCATATTTAATCCCTTTTATCGCTTCGAGAAAGTTCCGTAAAGCTAGGACTGGTGCGGGCCATGGCAGCGCGGGTATCGTCTTTCCAGAATATCTATATGTGATACCGGGATCACCGTATGCAACTTGCTGGCGAGGTAATGGGTATACCTTCCCGAAGACCCTGGTTAAGTCGCATAATTTTATAATCAAGGTTTGGTATATTAATTTCATTCATACCGGTTTCATGCACTTGGTTGTTGTTTTAAAAGGTATTGAATTTAATCTAGTAGTGAATTCAGGTCTGAGAACTTTAATGATACTTTTGGGTGCAGGTTGAAGACGGTTCCTTGTCATCACATGCACAATACTACTACATACAAAAAGTTACCATCTAAGGGTTTTAAAAGTAAGTTTAATTAACATACAAAACGCATTACGTTATTTTTGACAAATCTCCTTTGAAATATTCCAGGGTTTTTTCCAGTTCCTTTAGAATGTTGTTGGCAATCGTTCTAGGTATTGCTACAGCGTAGTCCAAATCAAGGCCTTCCTTGCGTATTGTTTTCCATTTAATTGAAGTGCCGTCAATTTCGCGCAACGAATTCATTTGTCTGTACAGATTAGAGATTTTTGTAAATTAAGTGTGGTAACATTACAAATGTCAAATTCAAATCTTGTATCGTATCGTTTTGAAGCCTTTGAAGGTTAGGTTAGTCTGGAATCTGATTTGTTCAGAGAAAAGAAAGCTTAATTTTGTAACTTTTCTGGTTTGGATCTAACTGCATAAGAATAAAAATTCGACACTCACCATTAGAATGTATATCGCTAATGGTCAATTTCTCCTTTATTAATATTTTAAAGCCTGTAATTCGGTGTAAGCACCATCCTTGCACCAGCTGTGTTTTGACAATTTGACATTGATTTTCTAATTTTGTAACTTTTCTGGTTGGATCTAACTGCATGAAAATAAAAATTCGACACTCACCATTAAAATGTATATCGCTAATGGTTAATTTCTTCTTTATTCATATTTTAAAGCCTGTAATTCGGTGTAAGCACCACCCTTGCACCAGCTGTGTTTTGACAATTTGACATTGATTTTCTACCTACCTATTTAATGTTACCAGTAAAAAATGCAGTATTTATATAAATTATGTATTGTTCTATCAACGAAACAACACAAGCAACAAAACATTTACAAATCGGAATCGGAAGTTGTATATGGCAACGGAACAGTTTCTTCTGTGGATGGTAATCGTAAAGGGTTGTTTTTCAATAGGACTTTGGTTAAAAAACCCCGGCTCGATATGGATTTAATATCGAGTCTTATCCTTGTGGCACTCGCACTTAAGCTTGGGCAAGATGGCATAAATGTAGCGGAACTGAAAAATAAATATTATTGAACCTTCAACATGTCGGTAGTTCTTAAAATAGATAAGTACCAAAGGGGAGTAGGCCGGGTAGGAAGCGTTTAGTTTAGTTGCTTACTATAATAATAATATGAGCTAGTTGAAGAGCTAACTAGTAGGTATACCATACTAGTAGTAGGTATTTTGTCATCATAAGTACTTATTAGTTTTAGAGCAATGACCAAACAACCGATAAGCAACCCTAACAGACGTGGTCAATTGGTCATATCAATCATGGATGTGCAGACAAGTTCTTTTTGCATTGGAGTGGAGTACCTACCAATCTTCGATAAAGTACCTGTAGGTACTTTAAGCTCGGCTACTCCAAGTAGTCATAAATCGTTAGTAAATGACGTCACAATGTACTATGAATCAGTCTAAGCTCAGTCAATTTATAAATGAATACATACTTATGCCATTACTTATTGCCAATTAAGTACCTAAACTTTATCGTACAAAACAAAAGTCAGTACGAATTTATGCCAAAATGCATTGTCTACCTACCAGTCAACCTTAGAGCCAAAGAGAGAAACTAGAAGTTAATGCAGAGCAGACATTTAATTGTACTGTGAGCATCTCAAATACAAGTAGCTATTTTAACAGATATACATATAATTACTAAATACATAATACATACACACATACGTAGGTATATACACAAAATTGTCTACTGTATAGATGATATATGGACTATTCATGCCAGACGCTTACTTCATGTGATCCAGTAAACAATCATTATCGTGATACACGGAATACTGTCTTATTCTCCTTATAATGTCACCATTATCATTGTCCGCCTCATAATTATATTCGTACAATTTTTCAATAATACCATTTTTATCTTTGACAGTCCATACGTATTCTCCCGGCAGCCCACGAAGATTGGGCCCACTGGAAACAGAGCTCACCAAATTCCTATCGTCATCAAAAATCTCAGTCACACGAGCAACTGGCCTTCTGCTTGAATACAATGTATTGTCAACCCTGTCATCTACCAAATTGATAGCAGACTTTTTAGACTTTTGTAAAAACTTCTGAATCTCCGCCCTGACGTCTGAATTTAATAAATTATTTTCGGTATGCACGATGAAGCGAGTGCAATATGCTTTCAGATCATTATTCTTCGATCTAAAGATGACGTTGATTAAATCAAGCAATTTTTTTTCAACATCATTTTTTTTCTCTGTCAGTAACGTGATATTATTTTTCAACATACAGTTTTCTTTCTCTGTCAATAAATACAGCTGTTGGAAGTCTACATATCGCGATTTGTTTTCTTTCATTACCCTCCGGGTATCTCGGATGTAGTGCAAGAGTCGGTTTCTGGTGATCATCTCCGACTGATATTTTCGTCTAATATTTTTGTTCTCATCGATAGCAGCAATCAGAAGTTGGCCCAGGGCTTTACGATCTTGTTCGAGATCTTTCAGCCTTTTAAATGTAGATAAATTTGTGTTCTGTCCATTTTCCAACCGCTTCGCAGCTTTTGAAACGTAATTTCGCGCAATTTCCCATAAAATCTTTGAATAATACAATAGGGCAACACTGACATACTTAACAGTTGTTTTTAAATTATTCGAGTTCAATGTAATATTCCTCTCAAGAAATTTGACTGCTTGATCAGTGCTCCTTCTCCAAAAACCGAAAAGAAACGATTTTTTATTATATATCAGCACAACAGAAGCACCAGCCAAAAACATTACATAATGAAGAATGGCAACTCCCGGCTGTTTATAATTTTCAATAACATTCCATTTTTTGGTTTTGTTTTCAATTTTAGTTTTCAAGGCAGAAGCGTTGTTAAATTTGAAAAACTCTTGAGAAGCAGTGGTACCTGTTGATTTAAATATTTTTGAACTGAGTTAAATGGATTATAAACATTTAAATACCTGCATTGTTTGAAACAACCCGATAGTAATTTAAATTACTGAAGTATACGGAAATGACTATGTAACTTGGTAGCTTAGCTGATAAACCTCATGTACTTACACTGCAAACTGCCTGTTTTATGTCCAGTTAAGTAGATGTCAAGGCAGCAGAGACCCAACCACTCAGCAAGGGCTAAACTTATCAACCATCGGAATGCAACATACATTATTATAAAAAAATTATAGTGAAATATTTTGCATAATTACTACTTGTATCCATTCAGTGAATTTGAACAGTTAAATTTTGTATTTTAATCAAAAGCATATTTTGTACAATTATCTGCAAAATATTTGACACTTTTGACATAAGGTCACAAAGTAAATGGTATCTTATACTGGCATTTTAAATGGCCAGCAAACTTTTGTCCATTGTCTATGTTACAAGTTGGTAAACTTTTGTATACAAACTTCTGCTGATGAAGATAATTTATTGAAGATGTTGTAATCCTGTTACAAACTACTCTTATACCTTTATTAGCTGATCAGTAAGTGGGAAAAGTATACATTAAAGATGTCTAAACAGACCTAAGATCCTAAGACTGCAGTCAAGTTATTTACCGCTTATTTTATTCGTTACTTAGTCTGCCTTTTGTCAAGGAGTATAATCACAAATATTGTATTGAAACTGAAAAGTTATGTGAATTAAAAGGTTTCATAGTTTTTAATGTGCGTTTAGACGAAAATAAGACACACTTTGAACTAGTTACTACTCTTTAATCTAAATAACCTTCTAAGTTTAACTTGTATAGCTAATCCGAGTAATGTAACATTTTTCTTGTACCACTCTATATTGTAGGCAATATGGGTTTTCCAGTTCTTGTCTAGAAAGGCCTTGTAGAAGACACTCATCTCATCTGCTGTTAAGTTCTGTTTGCCCTCAGGTAAATTCTTCTTGAGATAATCTTCCCTTTCCTGAAATAGTAAACATAGATTTAACTAGCTGTATTATGCGGCGGTCTTCATGCAAATCAGTTATATTAAGGGCCGCTTCGTATAATTGTAAATTGGTCCTCCATAATATTAATATTTACAAACCTGAAAGAACCTCGTATTGTGTTGTGTCCAAAAGTTATGGTTCCATTTTTGTACCTCCATCCGGAGCTCCCTGTACCTCTTTTCTAACTCAGTTTCATTCGCAGGCTGTTTGTAAATAATCTTTCGTAAATTGGAGACGGGATCCGGGGGTCCAACCATGTCACTGTTTATCTTGGTGGGATTTGGTGTCTGTATTGATTTTGCGTCATTAGTAGTACTAGTATTCCTAGATATAAACACTAGGCAACATTTATGTCTGTATATTCGACTAGACAACATTTTTAGGCATAATATTGCCTATATTATGTAAAAACCTTAAAGCGGAGGGCCCGTCTTCGTCTCGTCAAAAGAGTTTTCTTTTCTTTTATCAAACATGTCAATGTCACATGGAACTTATTCCACATATTGTTTAAACATCCAATTAGAGCAGATTTTTATAAAGTGCATTTTTTTACCATTATCCCGAATAACTTCAAACCTGTTCAAGACATAAGTTTAAACATTTCTAAATAGCATTTTATTTGGTTGCTTTTATTAAACTAGACTTCTATGATAATTCACTGAATTCAAGGAGTTTATTTATTTTGCATTATTGTGCATTTTGCTTTTTTGTACCTTGATTACCATACACATATAAATTACATTTCTTTTTAGCTTTTTAAACATTTCTTGAAATAGTGGTCCTGTCAATGTCAACTCGTATTGCCTGACGGCTTGTCATGTGAAATTTTATTCTTCACTGCCGAATCGAATTATGTAAAAGTGCATATGAGATTCCTTTTTACCAGAATTTCAATCAACACACGACAAATACGGTGAAGTGTTGTGACTTTTTACATCTTGGAGCAGTAACGGACAAATCGAAGAAATGGCGAAAGGAAAGGAACCTGTTGACGAATTTTCAGCTAAATTGGACATGTGTCTCACGGACGGAATTGTTAAAACCGGTAAATAACCGAATTGTACTGAATAATTTGATCTTAGTAGCTTATAAACCGTTACATAATGGACACGGCCCATTACTAATTAAGCTTCTCCCAAGCAAAACGGTTTCTATATCCAACATGTATCACAAATTGATTTAAAGGATGCAAGTCGATATGCCGGTCTCCAAGACAGATTTGCCTTTGATTGTGTCGCTTAGATGGTTGCGAGTATGGTGGGGCTGGGCTAGTCAAATCTGCTGCATATGGGATAAATTAATTGTTAAATAAGGCTTTAATAATTTAAGGTTGTGATTGGCTGTTATCTGAATAAATCTTTATAGTTCAGATTTGTCTATTCTAGTTAGAGTCCTACAGTTTATCAGCAACCATGAGGTACTAAAATTAACAATGTGTTCAGTTTTCATTTTGCAAAAGAACTAAATACAACTGTCAAACACCATACAAAACCTGGATTATTCTGATTTCAGGAGGAGGTATGTTGCTGGGATCGCTGGCCTCGCTGCTGTTCCTGGGCAGGCGGAGATGGCCCATCATCACTGGTATAGGCATGGGGATGGGTATAGCATACGCCAATTGCGAGTTTGACTTAAATCCAAAGAAGTCTGCTTCATAGAACAGTCTATGATAAACAGGTAATGTTTTCAAAACCTAAAATGTAGTCTTTAACACTTGCTGCCGTATTCTTTGTAGTGCAATGCTTAATTATCATATCATAACTAGAATCTGTATTCTTGTTACAATGACATGTGCAAGAAGTCCGTTTCAGAATAAATGGAATTGTTAACACCAAACACATTATATTCAGAAACCAAAATAAAGTAGTTTAGTTCAACTGACATGAAAGATATTTTAATTTGAATTTAATAACTGTTTTTTTTTACATTTTATTTTATTTGAAATATCCTGTTGTAATTTAAATTTTAAGATTAACATTTTGATTTGTGCACTAATTTTAACCTATTGACCGCCAAGCGGTCTAGCAATTTACCGTGCCACTGACTCCAGAGTAAAAAAAAAAAATGTGCCCCAAAATCAACAGGGATTGAAAAATACTTGTAGCGGTTAGAATTACAAAGTTTTTGATCATTGAAATTTGGACGGCTGTGGCCGACGTGGCGTCAGGGGCACGATTTTTTGTTGACGGCCACAGCCGACTGTGGCGCTCAAAAGGTTAATCAGCTTTATTTTGTTGTTTATTATTTTCAAATGGATCTTGAGTTTTTTATGTTATTTGATTTTATATTAATTTTTATTTCAATGTTATATTAATTTTAATTGATCTGTTAATTTTAATTGAAGCTATTGTAAGCTTCAAAACAATGAAAAGGCACTATTTTTTTTTGTTGCCTTTTAAATTTTCACATGCCAATGCTCATTGGCTGAATATATTGGGAAGCTGTTTATGTTTGTACCATATACTCAAGTGAATAAACTACATTCATTCATTCATTCATTCTGAATAAAATGTATAATTAAGCATTCACAATATAAATTACCTAATCAATTGAAGGGATGTTAACTAAAACAAGAGAGGTTATTATTTATTTATTTATTTAAGAGCTTAGAGCATCTTACTACTCGGCAAAGGCCTCCATCGCACTCTTCCATGTGCTTGGTCTTAAGAAATTTCCCGCCAGTCTTGGTGAAAGGCATCAAGTTTGGTCTCGCCATCTCCTTCGAGGTCAACTGATGCATTCAAGTTATTATATTATGTAGCTATAGCTAAATCATTCTACAAGATCAGCACCCACGGACCAGATTCCTGCCAGTGAAAGTGTTAATGAGCGGTCTGGACTGGCAAAACCCGTAGAAATAATCAGTTTAAGGAATTATATTGTCTGGCGACAACCAAAACTGACTAAGCGACAAATACCTTCTTAACCTTTTGACCGCCACAGTCGGCTGTGGCCGTCAACAAAAAATCGTGCCCCTGACGCCACGTCGGCCACAGCCGTCCAAATTTCAGTGATCAAAAACTTTGTAATTCTAACCGCTACAAGTATTTTTCAATCCCTGTTGATTTTGGGGCACATCTTTTTTTTTTTACTCTGGCGTCAGTGGCACGGTAAATTGCTAGACCGCTTGGCGGTCAATAGGTTAAAACGAAGCCCATATCTCAGTATCAATCTACAAACTACATAGGGTTTGGAAGAGTAGTGACAGAAATTTTAGTGAGTTTTGGTTGTCACCTGGCGATATTACATGAGTATTCAATGGTATTGGTTTCATGAAAACAACAACAATTTGACAGCTGTTTTGCTTGGTTTTTTTTTCATGGCAGTCTCATCACCACATAGTATAAAAAAGTCGGTTAACAAAGGCGCTTCCTGCTGTCTGCCCCTCATGCTTAAATCTTTAAAACTACGCAACGGATTTTGATGCAGCTTTTTTAATTGATTCAAGAGGAAGGTTTATAAGTTTAACACTTTCGACACCAACAACCCGGAGGCCGGGCGCTCGTAAACTTAGTTCAGATGCCGGCCAACCCGGTAGCCGGGTTGATGCTATAAAAGTCGGCTCGGCCGATTTCTGGGATATGTCTTACTTTTTTGTCTGGTTGCAAAAGTGATATTAATAAATGCATAATTTATCAGCATTGCAATCGTGTCAAGCCAACGTCAAGGCAACGCGGCGGGCAACTTATTAATCTGTTTCATTGTTTCAGATACGAGATTTAAGTTCAAACTAATATACAAACACAAATGGAGCAGTGGTGCCCCGGCAGTTCAGTAGACACTTATTTAGAGAATATGGTAATTTTGTGTTGTTATATTAATATGTAATTATTTAATTATGGAATAAATGCATTTTGTTTATGCTAGTTAATTTCATTTTTTTATCATCTTCATCCACATTTTACCAACAGTGTAGACAGTGGCGAAAGTCTAAATATTGACAAAAATACATAAATAATAAATAAATAAATATTAGTGACTAGAAATATTAGACACTAAGCAAAGCTTGTACTAGCTAGAGGATACATAATATATGTATAAATACATATATCCATGACCTAGGATATTCGAGTTTATCTCACAAATATTTCCTCCAGGTGGGATTCGAACCCAGTACTGCTGGCTCAGTAGACGGGTGCACATCAGCACATCACAGACCAAGTGTGTGCTTAACATGTTCAGATATAAAGTTCTAAATCTGTAGTATGTTTGTTTTTTCCATAAAGTTGTACACATTCTATGAAAGAAGCAAACAAGCGTGCCGTACATTTTACTATGGCGGAACTTTAGGAAAAGCTAACATCTATAAGGGTAGAAGTAAAATAAAACAATAATAAAAGAACAATAAATTTATTGTACAAATCGATACTGGAATTAAAGGATAGATTTAGTGTCACTTAACAGTAAAAATAATTTAAATACGATAATTATATTTAGTATGAATAGATGAAAGCTTTTAACAACCCATATACAGACACCCAACGTGGTGAAAATTTAATACAAATACAAAACATTACAACACAGATTATACATTTATACCAATTTAGATTTAGACGTTTGGGTGATTTGAACTTCAGTCCATATTTGTATAAAGCAATATTTAACATGTTCTTATCCAAGCAGCAGCAGCAAATATGTATATTATTTGAACTTAATAATCATAATGAACTATAATGCAAACTAACGTTTATGTATTTATTTGTAAACACGCGTTAGCAAATCGCGTATTGAATGCTTTTCATCTGAACGTACCCTTATTCGGAAGGCAAAAATGTATCTTATTATGAATTTCAGTATACTTATTTTCTTAATTAAGTAGACCTTATAATATTCTTATTCATAAGCTCTTTCAAGTCTATGAATAAGAATACTTCGTAATAAGGTCCATATTTGGAAGAATATCCGGCTAAATAATACCGAAGTACAAACCAACCCATAACGAGAATAACAAATGATGCATACAAGTGAAAACTATACACCACAATAATATAAAATTTGTCTTTTTGTCTAAGGATCACCAAATGCAGTTCCGATAGCTTCCGTACATCAACATGTGCTATAAAATAAACGAGTGTAGACAACTATAAGTTTAACATGAGCTACGCTTAGCTGCCTCGGGCAAACTTAACAAATAAAGAGTAGTCTACGGTAACATGGCCAATTTAAATATTGAAAACAAGCAGAACCCGACAAATCTAAAGTAAAATACCTATCATTTTCGTACGTGAAATCGAGTCTATTGGGTCACGCTGGTCTGCCATGTTAACATACACATTCTCACACACAATCTATTAGAAATAGTATATACCCAAGAAATATATTTAACAAGTTATAATTCACTTAACATTAAATCGAAAGGAAGTTAAACTATTCAAAATCAGTATAGGATGAGATTAGAAAGTAAAATAAATAAGTATAGTAATTTTTCATTTTAACCGATTTACGCCATCGTACATGCCACAATTTCGGCGGCGAGCGGCGGCCATAGGTGGGAGCGGAAGGTCCGAGCACGGTGTCTCGCTCCCTCGTATAGCCGCTGCCGTAAAACTAGTAACATACAATTTTCGGTTACCAAGCATAAGACATTAAGTTCAAATCGCATTTATTTACCTGCGAGCATTTTGAACTAATATTTAAAGGATAACATGTTAAACAAAGTCAAAAATATTTCCTTTCCATAATACAGTCACCGTGAATGATATTTCATTTGGCAAGATACTCATTAATACCTTATCTATCTTTGAACGTTTTACCTCTTCTGGAGAAGAAACATACTAACTGGCATCTCTGTATATGCACGAGAGAGAAGAGAGAAGACCTCGCAGCGTGGCTCCAGAACAGGGGATGCCAGTTGGGCCCTCTTTGTGTAGTTAGCATAGTTAGAACTAGAACTAATTAGAAGTAACTAGTATGCTTAGTTATTCTCCCTCTTTAGTAGCATGCTTGAGTATAATTAAAGGAAGATAATTTGTTTACACAATAAATCAAGGTGCGTAGAATCGGCCCAAATAATTATTCGCTAGGTGTGGTCGATGTAAAGGTTCAAATATGTCTAGAATAGCTAGACAGACACTAACATACATCGTGTGATGCTGATAAGGTAACCAACTTACATTTTTAAAGTATGATTTAACTACAATTTTAGCTAGCAATTTTATGTAAGAAGGTCGTTGAGGAGCAAATTGTCTTCTCTGTTGCATTTAACAAGTAATTTTCAATTTCCGATTGATACAAAATCCCGTGTCTTACCTTATTTATAATTATTTTCACATTGCACGCGATATGTGCAAATATTGCGTTGTACTTAATCTTAAATGTATTAAGCAACCAATTACTGAACACGATCGATAAATCACTTACTTATACTGGCAGTTATATGACATAATACCCCACAATACCGAATTTCTTGCAACAATTCTAGATTAAGCATTACTCTCCTAGTAGCACAAACAGTGTCTGCCTAGCTACTTGTAAACTAAGGACTACTTAATATCAGCTAATAAATAATATTTGGTACAAAACTTTGACTAGCATGGTACACCCGTGTTTACTCGCTATTATACGTAAATATCGGTACAGGCAAGACATCAATTGAAAGAGAGCTTAATACTTTTGAATACTAACCGACGAAATATTCTCTAAGCAATAGCTATGAGATAAAAAATACCTATATTATTTTGTGACGTCCAACAGTGTCTAAATTGAAATGACGCAAGATGTCCAGTCATATAATCTTGTCACGTCGGAACTTGAGGTACGACCAATATAATATTGATAATTTTCAGTGTCTACATTTATTTAATTTTTATTGCACAAAAGTAAACAGATCGTACAAAAGACGGACTTAAACAATATGATTTTAACGTGTATCGTGCATCATTTCAGCTTAGACAACCTCTCTGGAGGCGAACGTATTGCCACATCAAAACAACTTAAATTTAACATGTTTACTTACCTAACTTCTATTATTGAAAGACGAGGAAATCGGGAAGGCATGTGACGACGTATTTAGATATTATTGAATCTTTGGTGTATCGTCACTATGGATAAAGTGGCCTATATGTTGTCCAAAACTGCAAAATTTTGTACAGGAATTTCATACAAGGCATACGAATACCAAAATCAATGCTCGTGAAGCATATTTCAAATGTGGCTATGTGGCTACCGAATCAGGTGCAAGATGACCCTTACTTAATTATATTCCAGTAATTTATTTTATTTCTTATAATTATAACCTAAACGAAGATTCGTTCTAGGTCCCAAATATCGAATAATCGGTTTAAGCTAATATATTAAAAATTGAAAAACCGGTGTCTTTTGAAAAACTTAGCACCAACGATCATTCGTGAACTTTAACTTCTAAAATACGAATACCGTGACCTATTCAAGTTATGCGTGTACTTATAATTATGTCGATTTAAAAATCGTACAAACCTCTAACCATATCCTTGACTACGTTTTAACTAATTTACTATATAGGAAATATATTTTACAAATCAGTACCTAAATCGGTGCATTATATTTTCCAAGCAACGTAGGTATGGTTTGTTTAAGGCAGGCACGCGACACTCCACTTTACAAAGCTTAAACGTAGCATCCACCTGATCCACCGCATTTCATATGTACGTTAAAATTTACTGCACAAAATTATTTAATGTACCCCCTCTCTCTTCCCTTTTTGTGCTGTGTTCCATATATGGGACAAGACCACGTGGTGCTAGATGCCATAGAGAGCTGGATTATGATCCTGTCATTGCCTAGTCACTAGGTAGTAGCCCTAGTGAAATGTCAAATTATTTTTTTGAAATTTTACCGTACATAATGTATGGTTTAGTGTTACTAGATGGTCGTAACCACCAAGTGGAGTGTCGTTTATTTACATGGTAATATTTTGTTCTTTAAATACGGCATTAAGAATATGAGTTTGAGGTTGTGAGCACTTAGTCTCCATCGTGATATGGAATGCTGTTATTAACGCATTTTAGAGTCTACCTACGTACTGCGTTTTTCCACGGCGCATTTCAAGCATACGTCACAGGAGTTTTAATGATACATAACAGCTTTTGCGCATATAACGATAATGAGTGATTTGTCATAATGAAAACTGTCGCATGACATATATGTACCATTGGACAAGCAACGTAATTAACTATAAACGGGAAATTCTTTGCTCAGATAAGCAGTGCGCAAAGGCTCATTTAGACGGGACGAAAACTAATTATGCGAGTATCGTTACATTGCGGCATTAAAGCGAGCGTTTGAACTCGTAATGTAATTCAAGCCCGCAATGTTATGAAACTAGCGTGGGAGTTCTCGCTCCGAATCAATGTGGCTTTAGTATAACATTCTTAACACTTTCACAACCAAACAAAAATATTAAACACTACCGCAAAAACCGACAGAGCCCGCTAGGCGAGTTCGTTGGGCTATGCTGTTTTGTTAGCCGCGGGCCGGCATTCGAGCAACAATAGGGATAATTCATGAAATTGTGAATCCAAATCCAGTTCAAAAACACTAAAGTAAATCAAAAAGTATATTCTCACAGTCTACTACTTGAGACTTCAAGAAAAAAGCTACTACTACAAAACTATGTTACTGTGAAATTATTCACACATAAATGTATGAGAATAACAACTATATACTTAAACGCAGTATTTTAAGACTTACATTGCAAAATACATGTTTTACATACACTTAGTAGCTCGTGCGCGCATTTGTGATGTCATACCTGCGCGACTTTTTGTATGGAGCGTCTTTCGAGACGTCTCACTTTGACTTCCACTTCTGAAGTTCTTAGTGTCCTAATCACATTGGTCAGTATAGGACATTTGTGTCGTATGAAAATCTCATTCGATTGGCGCAGTGTATTTTTTGTTGCATGTTCTCGACTACGAGCGCCCGCTAGGCGGGTTGTTGGTCGTGAAAGTGTTCAAGCACATCGCGATATTGCTATACTTTATATTAGTACTTTACATTAATTTACTTATGTACTAACTCGTCCTCGTCTTTGTACATAAATGGCAGCTAATTTTATTCCAAGCACGATTTTAAAAGTGACTAATACGTAACGCGTAATTTCTTACGTATCTCGATTAAAAAAAAACTATATCAATTTTTAATAGCAATATATGGTAACCCTACATGTTTATAATAAAGCCGACTCGTGCGCTATACTCAGTGTGACTTTCCGTCCCTTTGCAACGGTGCTAGTTAGAAAGGGATAGCGTAAGTTAGCATGGTACGCGACATTGAACATTAGTATATTAAGCGTTTTGAGTAAGATCCCTTTTATTGTTGTATGTATCATTATCACAGAATGCAATAAAAATATCGGTGCATAGTTATAAAAAGAAAAACTGTTTAAACCCACGCAAACTGATCAGGAACGCCCGACAGGTTTCGAATTCATATAGAGATCTTCATCAGGGACAGCTATCTGAGCTGCTACGCGACTAGAGTCCCTCAGTCCATGGTTCAGTGAGCCGCGAGTCGCGTAGCAGAACAGATAGCTGCCCCTGATGATGAAGCACCATATGAGTTCGAAACATGTCGGGCCGTTCCTGAATTTTTTTACGTCAGTTCGTTTTTTTTTTATAATCAACTTGCCTTAAAATGGCGTATAAACATGACTATATGTATTCAACTAGTCGACAATCGGAAATGTTACTAAGCTAAACATTAAGTGTCAATAATCTTAATTAAGTATGTTTTAAGAATTGTATAAATGTAAAAATTTACTACTGGATTAAAAGATTTTAGTTTAATATTGCTGGAGTTAAGACATGGGCATTACAATGTTATTAATGGTCGTAATAATAAATGTTTTGCCACCATTTTTAACATGCAATTATTTATTTATGTTATTCTAAAATTATTCACAAAATCCTAGGACGTAGGTACAAGCACTCGGATAAGGAAGTCCGGAAATATCTCAACGCCTGGTAACCCTACCCCGCAATGTTGTAATGGATGCATTTTCTACTTATTGCATACAAACACGCCAATAAAAAGCAGGATGGGTAATTTTAAAACGTTAATTCAACTCTGAATGTGTTGAAGACTTAACAAATCTATGGGATTTAATGAAGATATAAGGTAAATGTCCATGTGTTCGATACTCCTAATAGATGGCACCTAAACCTTAATGTATAGTAATGGAGATGACGAACAGGGTGTCAAAACTTGGGACATTTACCTTAGTAACTGTTTAGGGAAATTGATTGAAATTATTTTACTTTTACGGACGTGTACACGGGAAAAATGCAAATAGTGTATTTTGTATAAAGATGACCGTATGCATTACGATGGAAATGCAAATTATGATTTTATATTCATAAATGCGACAGGTTTAATCTTCATTCAGGCATTCAGTTATTCATAAATTCATAATTGATTACAATTATAAGGCATCTTTATTTTACACATATTATAAAGTGTGATAATCGTTTAAATAAAAAAAACACAGTTAAAGGCCTAATAATGAAAACCAAATCACGATCTCGTCTTTTTGTAACGAGGGTTAATCATGAAAAATACTAAGTGAGTATTTATGAATGAATTCATTCATAAATAGGCCATGCAATTGTGCAGTTCACAGTACATATGGTTTGATAGGAGATTGGACCGAACAACTGGCATTAGAGTTACTGCAACGTTATAATATACTAGTTACTGCGATACAATCCCTGCTTTAATGCTAGTTTTATAAAAGTGCAGCTATCTCTATGAACTGACGTAAGTATTACTGTTCCGGAAACATAATTTACTAATTAAATTATAGTAACGGAACCTTTAATGTAACACAGGTGCAATCAAATGTAACACAGGTTTAAAAATGGCAGCCATCGTACTTGTTTACCCTATTACTACGCCGTACGTTCTAATAACCGTCTTTGGCCTTCAGTGCATGAAGCATGCTCTAACTCGCGTACCATTACCTACAAGTCTGACTATACTATATTATCCTTAAAAACCTCTCCGGAATCCGCTCTATACATAAACTAATCCCATCCGATTCAGATCTATGAGGGGAAATTACATCTAAAGGCCCTGAGTGGTACCATACGACTAACAGGCCGAGAGGGACGCAACTATTTGTAAGAATGGAATAGTAATATTCTGACAAATATGCAGCCATTGTAACCTGTCAGTCTGACTGTTAATGTGTAGAGACCTTTACATTCTAGTAATAGCTAGAAATGGTAAAGGCCTTAACACACCGCAATGTAGCGAAAGGGAAAGTTACACAGAAAAGCTTTCACGACAAGGCGTAGGTACACTTCGCATATCATCATAGCTATGGAGTGTAGAGAGGGAGGAGCAACATCTGTCATAGGATAGGAGAATATTTGTAAAACTGTCCAGTCCAAACAGTAAATAATAGTTCCAAAACGCTCCACAAGCGGCGCTGGAGTAGCTGACGTAAGTGAAACCGTCTACCGTCCATACACTGCAGGATATTAAACCTCAACTTATGGAGGGTAGAGATATTTCAACTCTTTGCTTTGCGTTGTTAAAACATGATTCGTGATTGATTATTGTATGATTTTTTTATTAGACAAATGTTTAAAATAGATGAAAAATGGCGAAAGTCGTGCTAACTATTCCAGCGTTTTGACTTTCATAAAAATTTGCTGATGTGATCTGATCTATCAGGAACAGGAAACTAGCCTAGCTCTCTTCCAACACTAGCGCCATCAATTTAATACCTTTAAGCATATACTTTTGGATATGCGAAGTAGCTGGTCCTCCCTTTTACAGTCCACAATCATAGCTTTAAAAAACATTAAGGAGCCCAATTTACAATATTATTAATTTAACCGAAAATAAACGTTCGTAACACTGTCATCGGTTGACAAGTTATCTCGTCAATAACGTCGTTTCCAAGATAGAATCCAAAAACAAAAATTACTCTTTTCGGAGCTCTAAAATGTCAACAAAATCCAGGAATATTTCCTGCCAATATTTGACAAAGAAAACCCTTAGCCATTTTGATTGAACCCGGCTAACATATTATTCGGGGTTAAATTGTTATTTCGAGACTGAAATGTCAAAACAATTGCATTTGAATATGTCTCCGTTTGTACATTTACGTAGTATAAATAAATAACCCAACTACAAAACAGGCTCACAATGTAACAGTGCATTGTGTTATGGGAGCCAGTCATCATTATTTTTATTTAGGTAATCAAATTAAACATAATACGTATTTTACACTTTAACTTTAAAGAATTCCCAGCGTTACAGTCCGACCAAAAAGAGTAGAAATTAAAAAGTGGCAATACTGTAGTGTCGTCCCCGTTTTCTAATATTGATTGGAAAGGGAGGACACTACAGTATTGCCACTTTTTAATTTCTACTCTTTTTGGTCGGACTGTAAATAATATCACTTATTAATGTACTCTAGTTGCCAAAGCTGAATCATTTCAAGACACACATAAGGCAATAGAGCGTTGTCTTTGTAACTTTAGCTTTCGCCTATCTTATAATACAATGGGCAGTATTTATTTAATACGTATTATAGTTATCCTACTGCGTCCGCAGAAACATAGCTCTCGAGGTAATGCGGCTCGACATTGCTTCTAATATTTGTGACAATTACATAATTTGTGACATTTATTAGAACAGCTGTATGTAAATAAATTCAACGTGACATATAACGTTATTGCTGTATATGTTGGTGTTATTTAATCCATAGGTTCATCTATCCTCGTCTTATTAGGTAAACAACGTTGTAACCCCAAACATTTCAAGACTCTGCTTACGATATAGCAGTGGCTAAAAAAGATTATCACTTTGCCACTTTTATATTTCTTATTATAATATCATCAGTTGTTACGCAAAAAGGCAAAATTGAGGTAAGAATATTGTTTACAGAATAAGTACATACCTATACGTATTCATCCTGGAACAAAACGTGGACGGGCAAATTATTGCTGCGTCAGCGCCGTCGAGTTGGTCTTCAAAAGGGCATATTTCTTTTACTTCTTCTAAGATACCAAGGTTTCGTGGGTTAATTTCAAAGAGACACCCAGGGTTCGAAATTACCATGATAATTACGCTTCTTGATAATTATCGGGTTATAATCGGATGATTATCAAATAATTATAGGGATAGTTATCGGATCATTATCACTAATGTAAGAAATTCATTTGTTATATTGTTCACTCAACTTTGCATAATCCGAACTGACTTTTCTTGTAAGGGATATCCCCTCGGCGCGACACGTTGACACTTTACTTTGAATATTCACTTTCACGTCGCATTTTTTGTTATTATCGATTGATAATTATCCATCTGTTATTATCACGCTAATTATCATGACACTTATCGTGATAATTATCATTAAGAACCCTGCTGCTTTCACTTTACAATATGATTCAAAGATTATCATCATATCAAGAGCTGCGTTAGAACGGACAGATACACTCACGGCGCTCACTTGGAGGTCATGTCGGGCCAATAGTTGATGTAGTAGCGGTGAGTGCTGCCCTCGAACAGCCGGTCCAGCCAGTTCTCCAGCCCGTCCAGGAGGTTTTCTGTGGAATGTTACACCATTTTGTGAGTCGATGGGAGATGGTGACGTAGATTGCTTTTTGACATACAATTAACATTAGTGCTCTGCATGAGCTTTCAGAAGACTGGCTTGGGCTGGATTTGATCAAACTTTTATTCCAAAAATAACGTTTACTCTCGAATAGTAATATCAAGCTATTGTGGAGTTTTGACATTACTATCCTATAGTAAGAGTTTCGGAATAAAAGTTAGGTCAAATCCAGCCCTTTGGCAAGTTATAGTAATTCTGTTGAGATCATGGGCTACGATTCTTATCATTTCTCGATCAGTCGCCAATAATTGCCGGAATGACTAAATATTTTGTATTCAAGCATTATTTTATATCATAACACAATAAAAACTCGCCTCAAGTAAATATACAACTAAAATATGTATATCGTCGTCTAGTACCCATACGAGAACAAAAATATCTGAACACGACTTTATGCTCCTGACAATAGGGTCGTGTTCAGATATTTTTGTCCTCGTAAGTGTGTAGATGTAAATGAACTCGACTGTACAAGCTTTGCTTAGTTTGGGACTAGGTTGATTTGTGTATGATTTTCCCGTAATATTTATTATTATTAAAATACATGGCAAATCGACTATCAAGGAATTGGACAGTCAGGAAAGTGCACTTCCAAAGAAATTGGACCTTTGTGGAAGTGGGCCATCAGAAAGCGACTGGACGTAATGACAATTGACAACATTTCATATTTTAAACAGGTGGAAATTAATATAGAGATCGAAAGAGCTTTAAGTCGTGTACCTTAAAAAAAATTCTTTGAATTTATTCTTCTGTATTTAAAGAAATATAAGAAAATACATCAAATAACTACAATCTAAGACAATACGGGCTGAATAGGGTTGTTGTCTAAACCAAAGAGCGAAAACAAATATATATTTTTTATTTGACGTTGACAGGTAACAGATGCATACCGAGTTTGATTAAGTTTTTTTTTATGAGAAAACCGACTAAAGTAACCGTTCCATTAAGTTCTGGTTTCTGTGTTGCCACATTTTAAAATGAGTATGTTTTTATTCATTAATAATAAAGTAAATAATCATCTCAGAAAATAAATAAAAACAGAGATTACTTCATCTTTTTAAGCAGAATTCAGAAAAGTAATAAAATGATAGTCTTAAAAATATGAAATGTTGTCAATTGGGTCCTGTGGGCCGAAATAATTCAAATTTACGCTCATAGGTTCCATAGATAAACTCAACTTCCCGATACTCTAGGATTTACGGCGCAGCCACGATTTCAGTCTTTATGGAAATGCCACGAATTTGTACGACCAGCGGTTGAGCGAGAGATCCGACCGGCCGCGTGCATAGGAGTGAGCGAGATACACTTATCGCGCGTCGCACAGTGCCGGTAAGACCGAAATCGTGGCTCTACAGCAGCGAGCGGAGCGGCAAGCATGCCATGTACACCGCGCTATCCAACCGCGCCGCTCTGAAGTCGCCGCATCTATCCTAGTCGCCGATACATTTGTTCCCACCGCGATTCGTTCGGCAAAAACCGCTAGAGCGGCGCCATCGTCTGCATGGGAGCGCACTGAGCGTCGGGTTATAGGGGACACCTCTCAGCAGTGGACGTCTTTGGCTGATAGATAGCAAAGAATAGGCTAGCAGACCCAGTTTTGAAATATTATTTGAAATGGTTAATAATGATCTTACTAGCTCTAAAAAACTGTCTTGTATTTTTGTGAAAGCTAGAAAGCTAAATTGAAAATTAGAAATTTCATGAACAGTCAAAACCGCCGTCCGCCATTTTTCCCTTATGCTAATCTGTGGCGTGACGTAGAATTACCTGTAAATATTCGAAATCCGACCGTCGTATAGTGCCATTCCGCTCACTTCAATATACTTTAACAGGAGATCGAGAGAGACGGCACTATTCGAAGTCGTCAAAGTAGACTTTCAGTTTTGTTTACATGACCGATGACGTCACTATCACAAGCGAAAATGGCGGACAGCGTTTTAAGCATTTCAAAATACAGATTAAAAACCATATTTTCAAATTTAATTTTTTCAGGCATCTTTCACTTCTATCCATGCTAATATTATAAATGCGAAAGTGTGTCTGTCTGTCTGTCTGTTACCTCTTCACGCTTAAACCGCTGAACCGATTTAGATGAAATTTGGTATATAGATAGTTTCAGTCCCGGGGAAGGACATAGGATACTTTTCATCCCGAATAAATTTAGTGTTCCCGTGGGATGAGCGGGTAACACCGCGGGGCACAGCTAGTACGAAATGAACATTAGTTTATTACAATTTGACATGAGTGAACTAGCCTATTACGATAGCAGAGGGTTTGAGTTGGGGTGTTACCTTGCAGCAGCGGCGGCGGCGACTCGTCGGAGCTGGAGTCGCGGTCCGTAAAGCCGATGAACGCGCCCGCCTCAGGGTCCGCCATCGCGCCCAGCGACCGCGTCATGCGCGACATCCTCTGTAACGACACACTACTATATAGCCACTGGTTTCTAATAATGGAAAGATCGAATATAGTATTTTATCTACGCACATATCATTAGTGCTCTAAAATGCGTTCAGAAACCGTAGGAAATGACCAGCATTACTACAACCAGTTTTACTATGAGAACTTTTTTATCTGTGGCAGTAGGTAAAATCTGTACTGTAATGTTATAACAGTATCAATTTTTGTAAGGTTATGAGTTTAAATTTGGAACAGCTGTCAAAACTAAAGTAGGTCTCTATTCTAGTATCCATAGATATTAATATTGTTATCGATACGAAACGTCAATTCAGTATGTTTTTTTATAAAAACCGCACGACATTTAATCTCGAGTGACATGAGAATTCGTTTGTATATGATTTCGAAAAAAAAACATTCGTCTTGACGGAGGTTCGAATTACCGCCATTATTGTTGTCATTTGTTTGTTGGTTCTTTGCTGTTACGAAAGTATAATTGTGATAAGTTTATTGTAATTCACATTTTAGTTGAAAATATTGTTTCAATGTAAATGTAAATTACAACTATGACAATAAATAATCTGTTTATGTATTTGTTCAGATTTATTTCTTACTGCATTAGTATATTATGTCGTTTTTAGATATTTTACAGGTAGCACTAGTGGTGCCGGTCATTTCCTTATGGCTTCTGAACCCATCTTAGAGTACTTATGATATGTGTGTAGATAAAGTAGTGTATACAACTGTACATAATTAGGCCTTAAAACACTCGTGTGATCCTATTATGAAACTCGCTAACGCTCGTTTCATAAAACCACACTCGTGTTTTAATGCCTCTCATTATGTATCAGTTGCATAAACTACTATTATGCAACCGTTGTATAAGAGGGGGCAAAAAACGCGAGTGGCATGGGTTACGATGTGAGCGTAGCGAACATCGTAAGAAAGATGCCGCGAGCGTCTTTTGACCTACTTATACAACGTTGCATACAATACTTTTTCTACGGCTCGACATTTCATATATAAAGTGCAAATAAACAACTAAGAAAATAATTACATGTTCCCGCTCGGAAACAACAAAATTAAAAAAAAAATAGTCTGATAAACTTTTTTTTATTGACGTCCATCTGTCAAAAAAATATGAACTATATAGGTATACGTTCACTATACTAAACATCCATGCACTGAAGATAAAACTTTTTTTTAAGTTGGCAGCAATGCCTTAGTACAATAAGTTTTTTTTTAATTGCAAATTGTGTGAATGCATCTGTTTATCTTGTAATCTGTGTGGTACTAAGTGACGCTTTTTTGGCGACATTATAACATCGTTTAGCAGTGTTTTTTTGGGAAAAAGTACTGGAGTAGAAAAATAATAAAATCAGTCTGAATTTGGCACGAATACTTTTTCCTTAGAAGTCCCTTAACATGGCGCAGTCAGTAGGATGAATCTATGCCCCATAAACTGACGTGACTCAGTAGACTAGATACAGTGTATATGTCGCAGTGAAATGGTTAAATCAAGATAACAAAATTGCAACCGAGTTTTGTTATTTCCCTAAGCCAATCTAGGGATTTGATCAAATCGTTTAGTAACTGACGAAATCGGATTGGTAACTTTTGTATTGCCTGGAAATTTTCGATGATATGGTCAAATCTCTAAACCAGTTTAGTGAAATGACAAAATATCAATGTAGGCTGATCTTGCTTTGAAACGCGACGGAACCAGCAGCGTACCTTGTGCGGCTTGGCGCCCTCGGGGTGCTTGGCGTGGTAGATGCAGAAGTAGTTGCGGTGCGGGTTCAGCGCCAGCACGGTGCCCACGCAGTTGCGCGCGTTCACTCGCAGCTCTTGCCCTCCGAGCGACAGCTGCAGCACGCGGCGGAACCATTCGATGTTGCGCTCGACTTGCAGATACGCGAACAGGAGCGTTTTGTTTCTGAAAATATTAGAGGAATTAAACAGTGTTTTTTTTATATTAACCTTTTTCCGTCCGTTAGGCCTTTTCGCCACCGTAGAAATAATATGCTAGTTCGGATAAAATCAAATTAATTCGTTACCAACCTTTATCTAAGACTACAACGGAGGAGGTGGGAGTTTGTCTTTTAGGTTAGGGAGGACGAGACCCTTATTGCCATTGTCATAATAACCTTAATTAAATATGTGAAACACCCCGTCACAAGTAACTGGTCGTCTTAATACCCTCATTCAATGAGTGCTACTAAAACTGAACATAACTACAAAATTTAGAATTCTTATCTTCAATATTGGCAGAGATTTTGTCATTTGTTCCAATTAGAACTGAATATCTTGGAAACTACTGGTCCTATTTCCACCAAACATGCAAACATAGCTAAGAACCATCTCGAAACACAAGTATTTCTATTAGAAGCCCGCACTCGAATTGGTACATCCGTTTGGGAGCCACAGACACACACACAAATACACATGTTAGACTTATAACACCCCTCTTTTCTCGTCTAGGGTTTGAATGAAAAAGGGTACGGGTTTAAATTGACTGTACATGGGTACAGTCAAGTAGTAGGTAGCCCAGATAGCTGGGCAACAGAAGGGTGTTTCATTACATACAGCCTTTCTAATGCGGTTATTACGCTACACTTAAGGAATGTGTCGCCAATGAACGTCATTGTACTGGAATCGACTATTGTTTACTGTCGTTAATATTATCTACTGGAATAATGAATAAGTGTTCCGTGACCTCAAACTATCTATTGATGAAAGCCGCAGAATATATAAACCGGACATGCTTAGGTCGTAAAGTTCTTAGCAAGAATTCAAGGTATTGTATGTAAACATATTTCTAGGTAGCTTGAGGTTTTTTATTTAATACTAGGAGTTGTCTGCAATTTAAAATAAAATATATAAATAAATATTACGGGACAATTATACATAAATCGACCTAGTCCCAAACTAAGCAAAGCTTGTACTATGGGTACTAGACTAGACGACGATATACATACATATTTATGTAGATAACATCCATGACCCAGGAAAAAATATTCGAGTACATCACACAAATATTTGCCCCGGCCGGGATTCGAACCCAGGACCGCCGGCTCAGTAGGCAGGTGTCTACAAACCGAACCAACCACGTCGTCGAATGATTATGACCAACAGATGACGACAGACTGGCATGGCGCTGCCC